>CM058044.1:56092229-56236212 GCA_030169165.1 Centaurea solstitialis | reverse complement strand
TAGTGTATGTCTTTGGGTAATTGTGTGTTGCAGGTTAGCTTATGTGCGAGCTCTAGACTCGTCATCTTGCTCAGTTTGGGTTGCTTTAAAGACTTATTTTGAGAAGAACACAAATTGATACCTTAAGGTTTAAAACAAAAACGATGTACTCTTGATGTAGGTTGGTCCTACGTTTGTAGTGTACTCTTTATCTAAATAAACAAATACACATTATGCTTCCGAGAATACAATGAGAATATTAATATTCCAAAAACAAGAAATCCATCTAAAACTAATCAATTACAAAGAGTCAAGCCATAGATAATTAGTTATTCACTTTTATTTGTCTTGTCCCAAATTAAATAGTTACTCACCCTCACATATGGATGCCATTTTCTAAGAAACCCGAGAACTTGCAAACCTACCAATCCATGAAAAAAACATGTATATCAAATGGTAACTCAGAATCATGGAATTACACTCCAAGCCCTGCTAAATATAAATAAAATCTAGTCCAGAGATATAATATTTTTTTGGCCAATCTTCGACCATGATCATAGTTTCCTATCACACATAGTCTTTCCTATAACAAAGGAACTTAGGAAGTCAACAATGGGATTTTTGGCAATACAATCAAGTAATCAACTACCATACTTGCATTCTACAAGATTATAGTTTCCTAACGAGAAGACTATATATATGTTTTTTCATGACCAGGGGAATTAAAACAATAATTGTGAAAGAAGATATGAAAATACGGATAGCTTATCAATAATCTAATGAATCATGTATGAACAAACATGGATTAAGTTTAAAAATATAAATTATTCCGAACTATATGCTTATGACATGTACGTGATTATCTATGCATGAAATGAGAATAAAGTGTTGTAAATAGGCATGTCAACTAAAACATCCAATGTTAAAGAATGATTTCCGCCTCCTAGTAAACCAACAAAAAGCGAAGCCTAGGAAAAACAAAACAACGTACTCTCCCTTTGTAAGAATCTTCATCAGGGTCCATAATTCCTAGAAACAATTAGTATTGTGAGTATAGGATCTTTGTTATGAAGAAGCATCCAAGCCAAATCTTTATTCATTGAACTTCACGGTAGAATTTATACGGTATCTTTTCTCCCTAGATAATACCCACATATCCACCCTCTAATCAAATTCTGGTACTATATTAACGCAGTAAATATTTCACTACATTCACACATTCCACCCAAACAACAAATACCATAAACACTCTAAAACATTATTCAAGTGTTAGCGGCAGACACGTGTGTACGAACAATAGACAAATGGCCACTAGAGCAGCTGGGATGATGCTTCACTGCGTTTTTGAAGGAAGCCTATCAATGTCAGAAACGGACAAAGAGCGAAGACCGTACCATAAAAACTGCAACTGTGTGCTGCATAAGCCAAAAGATGAGACCCCAAGAGCTTGTATCCATCACGGGAGAATTTCTTATGCAAAGAAACCGTCATGGAACAAGTGTTCGTTGACCAATAGCACGTTCTCAAGCCCCGTTCAGTCTTCTAGTCATACCGGCTAACTAGATGGGAAAGGTGACACAGCCTTTATTATGATGATGTCGAAAGGTGACAGAGCCTTTATTATGATGATGTCGAAGTGAAATAAACTCTTCTGGAACATTTGTGGTTAAGGTGGGATTCACCCCGGTCCCATGATTTTCTTAATGTGGAAAATTCTTATCTAAACTATATATTGGAGCACCCTCGGTCCACTTTACACCACCTACCGGAACTTTTCTCAACCTCATCAAACGCAGAAGCATTTGGGTGGGAAAGCAGTACTCTGTTGGTCCTTAATTAAGACCGTGAACTACATTTTCACGAGTTAACAATGCAATCATTGACACATGATTCAGATGAAGTAAGGTGAACTATTTGTAATTAATCTTATCAAAGTGGAAGCGTCTGTACAATGTGAGTTTTGGGAGTGAGATGCTCGTCAATATGATATGCTGATTATCTTGTTATGGACTTGCCATACGCTGTGCGTTAGAAGTTCACTCAAAGGCTACCTAACTAAGGAAAGGGTGTGTAACACACTTAACATGTAAGTCTCAGTGTGCTAGTCAACTTGTTCCTCCATTTGGGTGATTATGATGACCCTTATCCAAGGTTTCTGGGCGAGAAAACATAACGAGCACTGCCTGATCGATAGATGATTCAAGGTGGCATACGCTATGCATAAGGGGTGCGTTTGGTGCACTGGACAGGGTGGGACAGGACAGGACATGACAGCCCTGTCCTGCGTTTGGCGTGCCCCAACCCTGGACTAAGTAGAACACACTGGCACAAGACATGGGACAAGTGTGTCCACCCCCTACCCCATGGAACTAAGTGGAACAAGGAGCTTATTGACCGAAATACCCCTAAAATAAGAAACCTAATCTAATATCCCTTCTTTTTTCTTCAACCGCTTTCTCCCGAACTCCATCTCCTCTTCGATTTCACGACCTCAGATCTACCTCCCTCTCCGGCGATGTCCGGCGACCTGCGGCTGTTACCTCCGGCGACCTCCGCCTCTCTCTACGGTGTTGTCCGACGACATGCGGCTGCTACCTCCGGCGACGTCCGACGTCCGACGACCTCCACCTCCCTCTCCGGCGACCTGCGGCTGCTATCTCCTGCGACGTCCGACGTCCGGCGACCTCCGCCTCCCTCTCCGGCGACCTGCGACTGCTACCTCCGGCGACGTCCGACGTCCGGCGACCTCCGCCTCCCTCTCCGGCGACCTGCGGCTGCTACCTCCGGCGACGTCCGACGTCCGGCGACCTCCGCCTCCCTCTCCGGCGACCTGCGGCTGCTACCTCCGGCGACGTCCGACGTCCGGCGACCTCTGCCTCCCTCTCCGGCGACCTGCGGCTGCTACCTCCGGCGACCTCCGCCTCCCTCTCCGGCGACCTGCGGCTGCTACCTCCGGCGACGTCCGACGTCCGGCGTCCTCCGCCTCCCTCTCCGGCGACCTGCGGCTGCTACCTCCGGCGACCTCCGCCTCCCTCTCCGGCGACCTGCGGCTGCTACCTTCGGCGACGTCCGACGTCCGGCGACCTCCGCCTCCCTCTCCGGCGATGTCCGACGACCTGCTGCTGCTACTTCCGGCGACAACTTATAGAATTTATCAATAAAACAATATTATAAGGTTTTAAATTCTTTGTTATTATGCATTTAAATTGATTATTTATTAATAAAACAGTAAACAGCTCATCAGGGGTAAACTGGTCATTTTAACATGTTCAGGCTTGTCCTGTCCTATGTTGTTCTAGCTTACCAAACGCTGGACACCTGTCCTGTCCTGTTCTGTCCTGTCCTGTCCTGTCCTGTCCTGTCCTGTCCTGTCCTGTCCTGTCCTGTCCTGTCCCGTCTGCGTACCAAACGCACCCAAGAAGTTCCTCAAAGGTCACATAGTTAATAAAAAGGTGTGTAGATTACGAGCTTTGCTTAATAGATGATTACAGACATTCGGCCTATCCTAGGAGGTTCAAGTGGTTTTAACTATTTTAAATTAACCTTCTTTATTAAAACGATGTTAATATATCATAAAGATCAGGAGTGTGTTTCTTATAATTGTGAAGTGTAATGGCAAACTAATAATAACGCTAAATCATGGATCACAAGGTTCACTTGTGTGTCAAATTTAATCCTTATCGATTTGTACTTGCTTTCTTGTTGTATAAAGTTGACTAATTTTTAGGGAAAAAGCTACAAATATTCAACACAAATGACACTCATTACCAAATAAAATTATCTTGGTTAGCTTGTTCAAATGCGAACAAGTGACTTATTCACCTCCGTTTTGGCTTTTTCTAATAGTGACGAATTTAAGATGCTGGGCAATAAGCTAGCATGACATCCGCAAGTGAAATCCATGTAGCATAGAAAAAGCAACTCCAAGTAATGAATATGCTTCTTTACGATACTAAATATATTTTGTCATGAAAAGACAAAGAAATTGACAACTACAAGTTTCTAAAAAAGTTCAACATCCCTTCCAAGGAAGTTAGAAAAGTGAGCAACGTAGAATGTAAATAAATAAGTTAATTTGCAATTTCTAAGAACTACTTGATGGTCGTAAATATTACAAAGCAAAAAAATCTTTTGAACTAGTAAACAACTGAAAGAACCCAGGGAATTCGTTTGGTTCGTGTAGGAAACGGAATGCTAAAGAACAATAACATGGTTTGGTTAATCTTGTATGCTTTTCGAAGAATTGAGGATGATATTTTATTTGGCATGGCCCTGCAAATGCTATTTGGTTTATCGAAACACATGTATCTATCTTGAGTCTGTTTGTGTTAATTTTTACTATGACAATCGTGAAATCTATTTTGCACCACCTATTTTGATAGTGTATGTCTTTTGGGTAATTGTGTGTTGCGGGTTAGCTTATGTGCGAGCTCTAGACTCGTCATCTTGAAATCTATTTTGATCAGTTTGGGTTGCTTTAAAGACTTATTTTGAGAAGAACACAAATTGATACCTTAAAGTTTAAAACAAAAACGATGTACTCTTGATGTAGGTTGGTCCTACGTTTGTAGTGTACTCTTTATCTATAATAAACAAATACACATTATGCTTCCGAGAACACAATGAGAATATTGATATTCCAAAAACAAGAAATCCATCCAAAACTAATCAATTACAAAGAGTCAAGCCATAGATAATTAGTTATTCACTTTTATTTGTCTTGTCCCAAATTATATAGTTCTTCACCCTCACACATGGATGCCATTTTCTAAGAAACGAACTTGCAAACCTACCAATCCATGAAAAAAACATGTATATCAAATGATAACTCATAATCATGGAATTACACTCAAAGCCCTGCTAAATATAAATAAAATCTAGTCCAAAGATATAATAATTTTTTTGGCCAATCTTCGACCATGATCATAGTTTCATATATATCACACATAGTCTTTCCTATAACAAAGGAACTTAGGAACTCAACAATGGGATTTTTGGCAATACAATCAAGTAATCAGCTACTATACTTGCATTCTACAAGATTATAGTTTCCTAACGAGAAGACTATATATATATAGGGGCCGGTTCAAATGTGAACCACTTTTTGGTTGTGAACATGAGGACAACCGAGAGCGCGACACGTGGCGGATGACTAGGCGCCACGTCAGAACCACGGCGGAGAACCACGGCGGATGACTAGGCGCGATTCATGGGAGGGCATTGAATTAAAGAGGGGGACCACACTCAAAGTCGCCACGTGTCGCGCTCTCGGCTGTCCTCACTTTCACAACCAAAAAGTGGTTCACATTTGAACTTTCCTCTCTCTCTCTCTCTCTCTCTATATATATATATATATTTTTTCATGACCAGGGGAATTAAAACAATAATTCTAAAAGAAGATACGAAGATACAAATAGTTTATCAATAATCTAATGAATCATGTACTAACAAACATGGATTAAGTTATTCCCAACTATATGCTTATGACATGTACGTGATTATCTATGCATGAAATGAGAATAAAGTGTTCTAAAAAGGCATGTCAACTAAAACATCCAATGTTAAACAATGATTTCCGTTTCCTAGTAAACCAACAAAAAGCGAAGCCTAGGAAAAACAAAACAATGTACTCTCCCTTTGTAGAATCTTCATCAGGGTCCATAATTCCTAGAAACAATTAGTATTGTGAGTATAGGATCTTTGTTATGAAGAAGCATCCAAGCCAAATCTTTATTCATTGAACTTCACGGTAGAATTTCTACGGTATCTTTTCTCCCTAGATAATACCCACATATCCACCCTCTAATCAAATTCTGGTACTATATTAACCCAGTAAATATTTCACTACATTCACACATTCCACCCAAACAGCAAATACCATAAACACTTTAAAACATCATTCTAAGTGTTAGCGGCAGACACGTGTGTACGAACAAAGACAAATGGCCACTAGAGCAGCTGGGATGATGTTTCAATGCGTTTTTGAAGGAAGCCTGTCAATGTCTGAAACGGACAAAGAGCGAAGACCGTACCATAAAAACTGCAACTGTGTGTTGCATAAGCCAAAAGATGAGACCCCAAGAGCTTGTATCCATCACGGGAGAATTTCTTACGCAAAGAAACCGTCATGGAACAAGTGTTCGTTGACCAATACCATGTTCTCAAGCCCCTTTCAGTCTTCTAGTCATACTGGCTAACTAGATGGAAAGGTGACATAACCTTTATTACGATGACATCAAAGTGAAAGAAACTCTTCTGGTGCCATTTGTGGTTAAGGTGGGCTTCACCCCGGCCCCATGATTTTGTTAATGTGGAAAATTCTTATCTAAACAATATGATGGAGCACCCTCGGTCCACTTCACACCACCTGCCGCAGCTTTTCTCAACCTCATCAAATGAAGAAGCAATTGGGTGGGAAAGCATCACTCCGTTGGTCATTGAGACCGTGAACTATATTTTCACGAGTTAAAAATGCAGTCATTGACACATGATTCAGATGAAGTAAGGTGAACTCTTTGTAATCTCATCAAAGTGCAAGTCTCTGTACAATGTGAGTTTTAGGAGTGAGATGCTCGTCAATATTGTATGCTATGGACTTTCCATAAGCTGTGCGTTAGAAGTTCACTCAAAGGCTACGTAATTAAGAAAAGGGTGTGTAACACACTTAACATGTAAGTCTCAATGTGCTAGTCAACTTGTTCCTCCATTTGGGTGATTATGATGACCCTTATCCAAGGTTTCTGGGCGAGAAAACATAACGACCACTGCGTGATCGATAGATGATTCAAGGTGGCATACACTATGCATAAGAAGTTCACTCAAAGGCCACCTACTTAATAAAAAGGTGTTCAGATTACGAGCTTTGCCTAATAGATGATTCTAGATATTCGGCCTATCCGGGGAGGTTCAAGTGGTTGCAACTATTTTAAATTAACCTTTTTTATTAAAACGAGGTTAGTATATCATAAAGATCAGGAGTGTGTTTCTTATAATTGTGAAGTGTAATGGCAAACTAATAATAACACAAAATTCTGGATTACAAGGTTCACTTGTGTGTGAAATTTAATCCTTATCGATTTGTACTTGCTTTCTTGTTCTATAAATTTGACTAATTTTTAGGGAAAAAACTACAAATATTCAACACAAATGACACTCATTACCAAATAAAATTATCTTGGTTAGCTTGTTCAAATGCGAACAAGTGACTTATTCACCTCCGTTTTGGCTTTTTCTAATAGTGAAAAATTTAAGATGCTGGGCAGTATGGCACCCGCAAGTGAGATCCATGTAGCATAGAAAAAACAACTCCAACTAATGAATATTCTTCTTTACGATACTAAATTTTGTCATGAAAAGACAAAGAAGTTGACAACTACAAGTTCTAAAAAAGTTCAACATCCCTTCCAAGGAAGTTAGAAAAGCTAGCAACGTTGAATGTAAATAAATAAGTTAATTTGCAATTTCTATGAACTACTTGATGTTCGTAAATATTACAAAGCAAATAGATATTTTGAACTAGTAAACAACAAAGAGAACCCTGTAAATTCGTTTGGTTCGTGTAGAAAAATGAATGCTAAAGAACAATTACATGGATTGGTTAATCTTGTATGCTTTTCGAAGAATTGAGGATGATTTTTATTTGGCATGGCCCTGCTAATGCTATTTGGTTCATCGAAACACATGTATCTATCTTGAGTCTGTTTGTGTTAATTTTTACTATGCCAGTCGTGAAATCTATTTTGCACCACCTATTGTGATAGTGTATGTCTTTTGGGTAATTGTGTGTTGCGGGTTAGCTTATGTACACTTATGTTGCGGGTTAGCTTATGTGCGAGCTCTAGACGCGTCATCTTGCTTAGTTTGGGTTGCTTTAAAGACTTATTTTGAGAAGAACACAAATTGATACCGTAAAGTTTAAAACAAAAAAGATGTACTCTTGATGAAGGTTGGTCCTACGTTTGTAGTGTACTCTTTATCTATAATAAACAAATACACATTATGCTTCCGAGAACACAATGAGAATATTAATATTCCAAAAACAAGAAATCCATCTAAAACTAATCAATTACAAAGAGTCAAGCCATAGATAATTAGTTATTCACTTTTATTTGTCTTGTCCCAAATTAAATAGTTACTCACCCTCACATATGGCTGCCATTTTCTAAGAAACCCGAGAACTTGCAAACCCTACCGTAAAGTCTCTGTACAATGTGAGTTTTAGGAGTGAGATGCTCGTCAATATGGTATGCTATGGACTTGCCATACGTTGTGCGTTAGAAGTTCACTCAAAGGCTACCTAATTAAGAAAAGGGTGTGTAACACACTTAACATGTAAGTCTCAGTGTGCTTGTCAACTTGTTCCTCCATTTGGGTGATTATGATGACCCTTATCCAAGGTTTCTGGGCGAGAAAACATAACGAGCACGGCCTGATAGATGATTCAAGGTGGCATACGCCTATGCATAAGAAGTTCACTCAAAGGCCACCCAGTTAATAAAATGTGTAGATTACGAGCTTTGCCTAATAGATGATTCAAGACATTCGGCCTATCCGGGGAGGTTCAAGTGGTTGCAACTATTTTAAATTAATCTTCTTTATTAAAACGAGGTTAATATATGTTGAGTCTGATACTTTACCACTGCTGGCTTTGGATGGTTACTACTGCTGATTAAGTGAAGGTTACCACTGCCAGTGTGTGATGAGTGAATGAAGATCAAGATTACCACTGCTGTACAAAGTTACCACTACTCTTGAAGATTACCATTGCTGGTTCTGAAGTTAACACTGCTGGAGAAAAAGTTAATGCTGCTTTTGTTTTTACCACTGCTATCAAGATGAAGATAAGGAAAGGATTGCGATGACTTGAAGATATAAACAAGATACGATATGTTTTGAGCTACTTTAGAGATTATCTTGTAAATCTAGTTTCCTTATTGTAATCTGTTAAGTCGTATATATAGCTGATAGGTTTTATTTTGTTAGATACGGGTTTTTCATAGCTTTGGTGTTAGAATTAAGAGCCTCAAGATTGTTCTTGTAATCCCTGCAATAGAGAAGTGTTGCACGTCTGTTTGAGCCTGTTCAAACAGATTGGGGCTTGTAGTTGTAATCATTGAGCTATTGAAATCAATACAAACAGTTTGTTTAAATCCATTGTTCTGTTCTATAATCAAAGTGTTATTCTGCAAACTTCTTTGATTAAGTATTCTGATCTTGATATTGACATTTAGATCCTGACAAGTGGTATCAGAGCTTGTGTTCAGAATACTCTTAGATCAATGGATTCCCAGGATTCTGTTCTTGTGTCCAAAGTCCCCATGCTCAAACCCAATGAGTTTGAGATGTGGAAAATCAGAATCAAGCAATACATGCTTCTTACTGATTATGCCTTATGGGAGGTAGTTGAACATGGACCTAGTGTTCTTGAACCTGCTGTTGCTGGAGTACCCCCAAAATCTGATGCAGACAAAAAGAGGAAGCAGACTGAGATGAAAGCCTTAAGCACTCTGCTATTGGCTATTCCCAATGAATACCAACACCAGTTCTGTACCTGTCCAGATGCTAAATCACTGTGGAATGCCCTGGAGAAGAGATTTTCTGGAACCAAAAGTTCCAAAAGAAATCAAAAGGCCCTATTGAAGCAGCAATATGAAAACTTCACTTCTACAAAGAATGAGTCCATGACTCAAACTTTTGACAGGTTCAACAAACTGATTGGAGAACTTGCCAATGTAGATGTGAAGATGGAGAAGGATGAAGTCAATAGAAAATTCCTCAGATCTTTGAGTGAGGAATGGACTATGTATACTGTGTCATTCAGACAAGGTGATGACTTGGAGGACAAGGAGCTTGAAGATCTGTACAATGATCTCAGGATTTTTGAAGCTGAAGTGGAGGCCAAAAGAAGACCTACTGGATATTCACATACAATTGCCCTCTATTCTTCTGAAAATCCTTCTTCAAATATTAATACTGCTAGTACTGCTAATATTAACCCTGCTAACCATGATAATACTAATGATAAACCTTCTTTGTCACAGGATGCTAGTGGAGATGCAGTCTTGGAAGCATTCCTTGCCAATCATGTAAGATCTCCTTTGATCAATGATGATCTTGAACAAATCAATGCTGATGATTTGGAGGAGATGGACATCAAGTGGCAGATGGCCATGTTAACCATGAGGATGAAGAGGTTCATAAGAAGGACTGGCAGGAACAACTTTGATGCCAAGAGAGGAGACCTTGCTGGCTTTGACAAATCAAAGGTGAGATGCTACAAGTGCAATGAGCCTGGCCACTTTGCCAGAGAATGCAAAGGAAGTGGCACTCATCAACAAGCCAACAATGGAGGACAAGCATATGCTCCAAGACCCAACAGAGGCAACAATTCCAACTCCTCTCAAGCCTTGGTATCTCAAGAAGGCATGGGATTTGATTGGAGTGATCAAGCTGAAGAAGCCATCCAGAATCATGCTTTGATGGCCAAAATCACTGAACCTGAACTTCCAACAGAGGTATCCTCTAAATTATGTTCTGATTCTTGTGTTGAAACTATTAAGAAGTATAGGGATCACAATCAGACTATGAGTGATACCATCAAAAGCATGGATGTTGATAGGAGAGAGTATAGGATAGTCATTGAGAATCTAGAAGACCAAATCAAGTCCTACAAAGAGAATGAACTCCAGTTTGAGTATGACTACAATTACTGGAAGTGGGAGAAAAGGAGTTTGAAAAGAAACTGGTAAAGTCTGGTGAGGAATTAGAATCTGTCAAGAAGGAATTAGAAAAAGCTAAGGAAGATCTTGATAAATTCTCCAAGTCCTCTAAAGCCTTGGAAGAAATTCTAAAGGCTCAGGTTCATGATGAACTCAAAAGAGGGATAGGATATCACAATACTCCTCCACCCCGCAACCACACCTACATTCCTCCTACCACAGATATCTTAGATAGACTAAACAGAGAGGAACTAAAAGAAGGAGTGTGTGATATAGATCCCTCAAGCAGTGATGATGAGGAAGAACAAAAGGGTAAGACTGAGAACAAATCCCAAGAGACTGTCTCTGAGGAAAATCACATCCTTACTAATGAAAAGGGAGGTATGCCCTATGTGCCCAGTAAGAATATCACAGCCTCTAGGAAAGGGAAGGAAAAGATAGTTGACCAGGAACCTGCAACTTCACAACCTGCAAAAGGTGGTAAACACACTCATAGGAATGACAGTGATCCTGGTACTTCTAAACAGCCTCAAACAAGTGCCAAACCAAGAGGAAACAAAAGGAATTGGAACAACCAATGGGCTCAAACTCATGGTGTTGATCTGAATAAGATTAACAAACCAAAACCCTGCTTTATATGCTGTAATCTCAACCATCTGGCTAAGGACTGCTACTATAACCCTTTTAATCAAAGAATGACTTTTCAAAATCAAAGGGTCAATTTTCAAAATCAAAAACAGTTCCAAACTAGAAGGACAGAGTATAATAGCAGATGGTCTGTTCCAAAACCTTTTGTTAAAAAGCAAATGGTTCAGAAAAGAAAAAATCAACCTAAAAAGAAAGTCAATGTTCAAAAGAAAAAGGTTGAAAAGAAGACTGTGAAAATAGTTACTAAATGGGTACCAAAAGCCTCACTAAGCAATACTACTGCTTCCACAAGCAGTGGTAATGAAAGTGTTGCTTCTGAAATCAGTGGTAACAATCAAAAGGATATAGAGGTTAACACTGCTGCTAGCAATAAGAGCAGTGGTATCTCAAACATTGTTGCCACTCCAAGTTCTTCTCTGAGACAACCCATTGTAACCAAGTATTCAAGTCATGAGATCCCTAACAAGGATTATCTTTTAAAGCTTAACAGATTGACAGAGGTCAAGTATGTTAATGAAAAGGGAGAACCCAAGACCATATTGGCTTGGGTTCCTTCAAGACACTAACCTATTTCCTTTATGTGCAGAGCAACCCAGACAGGAATGAGAGCTTATGGCATGTGGACAGTGGTTGCTCAAGGCACATGACAGGCAATAGATCCTTTCTTGAAGATTTCACTAAATTCAATGGAGGATATGTTGCCTTTGGAGATAATCCAAAAGGAGGTAAGGTTTCAGGTTAGGCCAAAGGAGTCACATTTACATGCAGTCAAGAGGATTTTCAAATATCTCAAGGGTCAACCAAGATTGGGACTTTGGTATCCAAATGACACTTCTTTTGACTTGGTGGCCTACACAGATAGTGATTATGGAGGAGCAAACCTGGATAGAAAATCAACATCAGGAGGATGTCAGTTCTTAGGAGGAAGATTGGTTTCTTGGCAATGCAAGAAACAGACCACTGTTTCACAATCAACAACTGAGGCTGAATACATAGCTGCTTCTCAATGCTGCTCACAAGTTTTATGGATTCAGAATCAGATGCAGGACTATGGTCTTTCTTTCTTGCAGACACCTATATAAATTGACAACAACAGTGCTATTAGCATTGTGAATAATCCTGTCAAACATTCCAAGACCAAGCATATAGAGATTAAGTACCATCTTATCAGAGATTGCAATGAAAAGAAGCTAATTCAAGTTCTAAAAGTCCACACTGATGATCAATATGCAGACCTTTTCACAAAAGCCTTTGATGTAGGCAGGTTCATATTCTTGGTCACAAGTGTTGGAATGATGAACTGTGAATAACCCTTCTTCTTGTTGCAATGATTCTTGTACTATCTTTGTATATCTTTTCTTTCTTTTACTCTTTTGTAAATGTTGATAAGTTTATTCATGTGGCAGATGGAGTTTCAGAAAGTGCACGAGTAGTGGGATGGAGTTCTCGTTGCTGATATATCGATCTTAGTACAGCAGTCTCTGAAGTGCAATGATTATTGTTACTAAGTTGTTAACACTGCTAGTCATTCGCCTGTTAACACTGCTAGTCATTCGCCTGTTAACACTGCTAGTCATTCGCCTGTTAACACTGCTCGTCATTCGCCTGTTAATACTGCTAGTCATTCGCCTGTTAAAACTGCTCGTCATTCGCCTGTTAACACTGCTAGTCACTCGCCTGTTAACACTGCTAGTTATTCGCCTGTTAACACTGCTAGCACAATCACACCATACCACTGCTAGCATCATCGCACCATACCACTGCTAGCACAATCGCACACTACCACTGCTCTCACACTTGCATTTTACCACTGCTTATGCATTTGTGCTTTACCCCTGCTCACACACACGCATGTTAACACTGCTAGTTATTCTGAGAAATGCCTAAGGTTTTACCACTGCTTTTAACTAGCATATGTATTTACCACTGCTCTTAATTCAATGCGTGTCATTACCACTGAGGGTATCAATTACCACTGCTTTTAATTTTGTTTGACGAATACCACTGCTAGTGTCCATTACCACTGCTTATTTGACCTAGCTTAATTTGTATGTTCGTTAACACTGCTAGTGGTAGTTACCACTGCTCTAAAGTGTAGTATATAAGCCCTAACTTGACCGCCTTTTTCATTAACGACTATTCTACACTTTTTCTCTAAAAACGATTGCGATTCTGCATCTGTTCTTCATCTTTGTTCTTCAACTACTGAGTTTCGTTTGATTTTAGGGTTTATCGTGTCAAATCAATAATGGAGTCTATGTGTTTTATCAAGGATCACAACAAGGTGGGATACTTCAAGAAGGATGTTCATTCTGAGGGTTTTGAAGACATTCTTGACTTTCTTGCATCATCTCACATCGCTTATGCCGCAACCATCAAACCCACAATCTACATTCAACATCAACACGATTTCTGGTTGAATGCGGTCATTCAAGAGGAACAAGGGGTCAAAGCTATTCAGACCACCATCTGTGGTCATTCTCTAACCATTACCCCTGAGAAGATCAGATTTCATCTGCAGTTCCATGACGAAAGAGGTATATCAATGCTTTCCACCAAAACTATCATGGAAAATCTTTTAAGAATGGGGTATACAGGCTCCAAAACCTCTTTAAAATACCTTAAGGGTAAGTTGTGCCCTCAATGGAGATTTTTTGTGCATACCCTATTGCACTGTTTTTCAAAGAAAACCACTGGTTTTGGTGAGTTTAGCAGTACCATGGCTTCTGCTTTGGTCTGTTTAGCTACAAATCAGGTTTTTAACTTTTCTCAAATGATCTTTGATGATCTTGTGTACAATCTTGAGAACATCCACAATTCAAAAGTAAAAACTTTTTATATGTTCCCAAGATTTGTCCAAGAAGTTATAACAAGAGAATTGACGGCTGTACCAATGAATGGTGACATCTATAAGAGCTCTGCTCTTGGTCATAAGGTGTTTGCCAATATGAAGAGACCTGCAGAAGGCTCAAATGACCAATTCACTCCATTGTTCTCTACAATGATGAGAGTGAACCACCCCCAAGGTGAGGCATCAGGCTTACAGCCTACACAACCAAGCATTCCCTCTGATGACCTACCCACACCTATCACAGACACAATCCCTCAGTCCCTTGAAAAAACCCCCACCCCTACACTGAAAAAATATCAAAGAAAGAACAGGGGAGCTCCTTCCTCCTCTGGTTCTAAACCCAATGAACCTTTAAGCCAACAGTTGGAGCACTCTCCTTCTGATTATACCCAAAGGGATACCCCTGGAGTGCAGCCCCACTCAAGTATAAAGAAGGTGCCCTCTAAGGAGAAGGATGGGCATGTGGTTGGTGAGGCTCAAACTACTGATGTTGCACACGATGTGCATCAGGCCAGTTTGAACATAAGTAAGACCCCCACCACGGCAACTCCTAGTGAGAAATCACAGGGAGGACCCAGGTGCCAAGAAACCAAGGGGGCTTCTAGTGCTTCAGCAAGGCTGAAGACTAAAGTCAAAAAGCTCAAAGATCCAGTAATGGAGGTTAACACTTCTAAACCTGGTGAGAGCAGATTTTCACAAAAAGAATTGATGGAAAACTTCAGTACCATTGCCAAGGATTTGAAGGCATTTGAGAGGAATTTCTTTGCTCATGATGAGAGACATGATTCTCACGAGGAAAGGTTGGATACATTGGAGGAGTTGGCTACTGCACAGCATGATCTGCTCAAGGTTCTGGATGCAAGAATTGTGAAGCAGGCCAAGATCATTCAAGCTCAAGGTGCTGCTATGGCTTCTATGAAAGGCACTATTAGAGCTCTGAAGAAGCGGTACTCCACCTTGGTTGCATTCACAAAGGGGGAGAGAAGATCTGAATTTAAGGGGGAGCCAGTGCAAGAAAAAGAAGTTGTGAATGAACCAGTTCAACATTCTGAGTTACCTGTTGATGAGATACCTGAATTTGTGATGGATTCAGTTGTTAAGGGGGAGAATGAGAAGGAAGATGAAAAAGTGAATGAAGAGACTCAGATTGTAGATGAAGCTGTAGTTGATATTGCTGAACCAGAGATCAATGAAGATGATCTAACCATTGCTGAGCTGCTAGTGAAAATGCCTGAAGTAGTCAAACCTACCAAAGGTGTAGTTTTCAAAGAACCAGAGGTTGTGAAAAAGAATGATCTTCCTGTTGATCCTAAAGGCAAAGGAAAAGAGAAGATGATTGAAGAAGCAGAGTCTGATTCTGATACTGAAGTAGATGAGGCTAAAAGGAAGATTTTGGAGTATGAAGCTTCAGAGGCTCTTGCTAGAAAATTAAGCCTGGAGGATCAAGAAAGAGTAAACAAGGAGATAGAAGAAAGAAAGAGGAAACAAGCACAGCAAGATAAGGATGGAAAGGCTGCTGCAAAGAAATTACAAGAAAGAAAAGAGAAGAAGCCTGTGAAAAAGACTCAAAAGAAGTCAATTTCAAAGGCTGAGACAGAAAAGAGAAGAACAATGGTGAGGTATTTATCTGGTGCTCTTGGAAAGCCATTTCAATTCTTTTCCAGATGGACTCTGGAAGAAATTGAGAATAAGTATAATGTCACCAGAGATGCTATGCATTTGGAAGCCATGGAAGAACAACAAGTTGAAAATGAGGATGTGGCATTGGTTCAAAGGAAGAGGAAGAGAGATCAGATTGAAGAACAGGTTACTACTGAAGGTAATCCTGAACATGATGTGGAAAAGGCTAAGGAAACTGTGGCTGATTCTGAGCAGCAAGTTGTCCAAGTAATTGAGAAGAAAGAAGAGATTGCTGAGAAAACAGTTGAAAAGGAGGTTGAAGTGACTGATCAGATAGAGGCACAACCAGCAAAGGCAATAAGAAAGAAGTCTATTGCTAAAAGGCCAAAGATGAGCAAAGAGATTGAGGAACCTTCAAATATATCTATGTGGATATACTTTGAGAATAATCAGATGGATTATTTCAAGGTATTCAGGAGTAATGGAACCAATGAAGTGTTTGCTAATTACCTTGGGATTTTCAGAAAATTGTCCAAAGGTGATCTGAAGAAAATGTATGAGATAGCTTGTACTAAAGAAGTTGAAGATTTTGAGGAAGCTAGGATGCTTGTAGAAGATTTGAAGATGATGTTTGCTTTCTCAAAAACAAAAGCAGAGCTCAAGAAGAATAGAAAAATAGATCAGGATGACAGTATTGGTGAAGGAAAGGTTATTTCCTGGAACACCTATGAAAATAGGGTGTTTTCAGTGAATTTTGAGAAAGGGAGAATGAGTTTCTTTCTGATGGACAAGAGATATGATTTTGAGCCAATCATGATGGGTAGTATGTTGGAGGTGAAGAAGAAAGCAGAAAAGTTGTCTGAGTTAGACAAAGAGTTAATAGAAAGATTGAGAGAACAATTGCTGGAGTTGAATGCAAATTATTTTGATGAAGAAGTGATTGAGCTAAAACAGAAGAAAGTCACAGGTTGGGGAGTTGATCAAAACCTGAGGTATGTAGTACAGTTGGATGATGGGTCAGAACTCTGTGATTCTGAATGGGAGAATATCTTGGAAGAGTGTACAAGAGAGAATTTGAAGGAGATGTATGAGCAGAGATGCACTGTGATCAAGGTAGCTGTGAATGACAGAGATGATCCTGATCAAGCTAATAAGAGGAAGTTTGCACTAGAGTGTTTGTTTTGGTTATTTGAACCATTCAGACTTCTAGATGTAAAGAATTCAACCAGTGAAGATGTGAAGGAATGGAGATGGTTTGAAAAGTGCAAGGTTTACAGTCTGAGCATCAATGATGGAGAAATGGAGTATTATTTTGAAGAGTGTGAAACTGATGCACTTGATATTCAAAGGCTGAAGTGTATGATGAAGGTAAATCTGAGTACAAGGGGTGAACCTACAAGAGCTGCAAGACTGCTGGTGAAGAAGATGCACACTTATTTGAAGATCAGACTCACAAACTTAGCTCCTCATGCTGAGAAGTTAAGTTTAGGGGGAGATTGTTGAGTCTGATACTTTACCACTGTTGGCTTTGGATGGTTACTACTGCTGATTAAGTGAAGGTTACCACTGCCAGTGTGTGATGAGTGAATGAAGATCAAGATTACCACTGCTGTACAAAGTTACCACTGCTCTTGAAGATTACCATTGCTGGTTCTGAAGTTAACACTGCTGGAGAAAAAGTTAATACTGCTTTTGTTTTTACCACTGCTATCAAGATGAAGATAAGGAAAGGATTGCGATGACTTGAAGATATAAACAAGATACGATATGTTTGGAGATATTTTAGAGATTATCTTGTAAATCTAGTTTCCTTATTGTAATCTGTTAAGTCGTATATATAGCTGATAGGTTTTATTTTGTTAGATACGAGTTTTTCATAGCTTTGGTGTTAGAATTAAGAGCCTCAAGATTGTTCTTGTAATCCCTGCAATAGAGAAGTGTTGCACGTCTGTTTGAGCCTGTTCAAACAAATTGGGGCTTGTAGTTGTAATCATTGAGCTATTGAAATCAATACAAACAGTTTGTTTAAATCCATTGTTCTGTTCTATAATCAAAGTGTTATTCCGCAAACTTCTTTGATTAAGTATTTTGATCTTGATATTGACATTTAGATCCTGACAATATATCCTAAAGATCAGGAGTTTGTGTTTCTTATAATTGTGAAGTGTAATGGCAAACTAATGATAACACAAAATTCTGGATTACAAGGTTCACTTGTCGGTCAAATTTAATCCTTATCGATTTGTACTTGCTTTCTTGTTCTATAAATTTTACTTATTTTTAGGGGGAAAACTACAAATATTCTACACAAATGACACTGGTTAATTACCTAATGAAATTCTCTTGGTTAGTTTTTTCAAATGCGAACAAGCGGCTTGTTCATCTCCTTTTTCTGTTAGTGAAGAATTTCAGATGCTTGGAAATAAGCTAGCATGACATCCGCAAGTGAGATCCATGTAGCATAGTAAAAACAACTCCATGTAATGAATATGCTTCTTTACAAGTTCAATGTCCCTTCCAAGGAAGTTAGAATATAAATTAAATAAGTTAATTTGCAATTTCTAAGAACTACTCGACGGTCGTAAATATTACAAAGCAAACAAATCTTTTGAACTAGTAAACAACACAGAGAACCCAAAGGGAATTCGTTTGGTTCGTGTAGAAATATCAATACTAACCAAGAATAGCCTGGTTTGGTTAATCTTATATGCATTTCGAAGAATTGAGGATGATATTGTAGTTGGCATGGAGCTGCAAATGCTATTTGGTTCATCGATACACATGCAAATATCTTGTGCCTGTTTGTGTTAATTTTTACTATACCAATTGTAAAATCTATTTTGCACCACCTATTGTGATAGTGTATGTCTATTGGGCAATTGTGTGTTGCGGGGTATCTTATGTACATCGATTAATCTTAGAGTGACCACAAATGGGCCTGAAGCAAGAAATATAAACTTCCATGATCAAAAGGGCTTTTTTTGGATAAGATTCATCTAGGCTTCTCCTAGACTACATCTTTGGCAATTTGAAATTGAGTTTGAGTCAATTTGTTGGTTTAATGACTTATTTTACGAAGAATAAAAAATGATACCATAAAATTTAAAACAAAAAGGATGTACTTGATGCTCGTTGGTCATAAATTTGTGGTGTCTTTTTTTATAGTAAAACAAATACACATTATGCTTCGGAGAACACAATGCGAATATTAATATTCCAAAAAACAAGAAATTCATCTAAAGTTCTAAACCAATCAATTACAAAGAGTGAAGCCATATATTCACTTTTATTTGTCTAGTCCCAAATTAAACATTTCCTCACCTTCACATATGGATGCTATTTGTAAGAAATCTAATAACTTGCAAAGCTACCAGATTAACTATTTAAACCAACCTATATAATCTAGAAAAAAAAACAAATATACCGAATAATAGTTACTCGAATCATGGAATTACACTCCAAGCCCAGCCAAATATATATAAAATCTAGTCCAAAGATATATATCAACTACCATATTTGCATTACATTCTACAAGATGATAGTTTCCTAGAATGCTACGAAGAAGACTATATGTTTTTTTTTCTAACGCATCGAATTAAAAAGATAACTTTGAAAGAAATGAATATACAAATAGCTTATCAATAATCTAATGAATCATGTAAGAACAAACATGGATTAAGTTTAAGCATAACTTATTTTCAACTGTATGTTTATGACATGACATATACGTGATTATCTATGCATGAAATGCGAATAAAGTGTTGTAAGAAGGCATGTCAACTAAAACATCCAATGTTAAACATTGATTTTGTCTCCTAGTAAACCAACAAAAAACCAAGTCGAGGAAAACAAAACAATATACTCTCCCTTTGTAAGAATCTTCATGAGGGTCTATAATATGTAACAAGAAATTCCTAGAAACAATAAGTACTTTGAGTATGGGATCTTTGTAATGAAGAAGCATCCATGCCAAATCTTTATTCCTAATCTTTATTCCTTGAACTTTACGGTAGAATTTCTACGGTATCTTTTCTTCCTAGATAATACCCACATATCCAAGCCCGTAATCAAAATTTGGTACTATATAAACCTAGTAAATATTTGACTACATTCACAAATCACACATTCCACCCAAGCAACTACCGTAAACACTTTAAAACATCATCCAAGTGTTAGCAGCAGACACGAACAAAGACAAATGGCCACTAGAGCAGCTGGGATGATGTTTCATTGCGTTTTTGAAGGAAGCCTATCAATGTCTGAAACGGACAAAGAGCGAAGACCGTACCATAAAAACTGCAACTGTGTGTTGCATGAGCCAAAAGATGAGACCCCAAGAGCTTGTATCCATCACGGGAGAATTTCTTACTCAAAGAAACCGTCATGGAACAAGTCTTCGTTGACCACAACCACTTTCTCAAGCCCCGTTCAGTCTTCTAGTCATACCGGCTAACTAGATGGAAAGATGACAGAGCCTTTATTATGATGACATCAAAGTGAAAGAAACTCTTCTGTTGCCATTTGTGGTTAAGGTGGGCTTCACCACTGTCCCATGATTTTGTTAATGTGGAAAATGGTTATCTAAACAATATACGGGCGACCCTTGGTCCACTTCGCACCACCTGCCGCAAGCTTTTCTCAACCCCATCAAACGAAGGTGCATTTTGGGCGAGAAAACATCACTCCGTTAGTCATTAAGACCGTGAACTATATTTTCACGAGTTAACAATGCAACCATTTACACATGATTCAAATGGAGTAAGGTCAGCTCTTTGTAATCTTATCAAAGTGGAAGGGTCTGTACAATCTGAGTTTTGGGAGCGAGATGCTCGTCAATATGGTAAGTTGATTACCTTGTTATGCACTTGTTATTTGTGGCATACGCTTATGATTCAAGATATCTGGCGTGCCTGATAGACGATTCAAGATATTCAGCCTATCCGGGGATGTTCAAGTGGTTGCAACTATTTTAAATTAATCTTTCTTATTAAATAAGCTAGGTTAATATATCTTAAAGATCACGAGTTTGAGTTTTTACTTGTGGAGTGTAATGGCAAACTAACAATAATGCCAAATTCTGGATTACAAGGTTCACTTGTCTGTCAAATTTAATCCTTATCGATTTGTACTTGCTTTCTTGTTCTATAAATTTGACTTATTTTCAGGGAAGAAGCTATCGATATTCAACACAAATGACATTGGTTACCAAATGAAATTCTCTTGGTTAGTTTGTTAAAATGCGAACGAGTGACTTATTCACCTACGTTTTCTAATAGTCAAGAATTAAGATGCTTGGCGATAAGTTGGCGTGACATCCACAAGTGAGATCCATGTAGCATAGTAAAAACAACTCCATGTAATGACTATGCTCCTTTACGATAATAAATATATTTGGTTCATGAAAAAACAAAAAACATCAACAACTACAAAATTCTAAAAAAGTTGAACATCCCTTCCAAAGAAGTCACGAAAGCTGGCAGTATAGAATATAAATGAAATAAGTTAATTTGCAATTTCTAGGAACTACTTGATGGTCATAAATATTAAAAAAGCAAACAAATCTTATAAACTAGTAAATAACAAAGTGAACCCAGTAAATTCATTTGGTTCGTGTAGAAAACTAAATACTAAACAATAACATGGTTTACTTAATCTTGTATCCGTTTCAAAGAATTGCGGATAATAGTTTATTTGGCATGGCCGAATGGCCCTACAAATGCTATTTGGCTCACTGAAATATAGTATTAGGTTCAAATGAGAAGTGCTAAAAAAATGAGAAGTAGAGAAGTGATCTCCACCACTCATCCGATCAATAAAGACGACTTTGACCGGGTCCCCTCCTTTAATAATCTCTACCCTCCCATGAATCGCGTCAATCCCCCGTGATCGCGTCCACCGTAACCGGTCAAAGCCACCTTTATTGACCGGATGAGTGGTGGAGATCACTTCTCTACTTCGTATTTTTTTAGCACTTCTCATTTGAACCTTTCTCCTGAAATATATGTATATATATATTATCTTGTGTCTCTTTGTGTTAATTTTTACGATGCCAATTGTAAATTGGCATTTGCGGTCGTGGTGGCGGCGACGGCGATGGCCAGGGTCGTGGCGGTGGTCATGACGGCGGCGGTGGTGGCGGTGGCCCGGCAGTGGCGGTGGTGGTGGCCTCGGTGGTGGTGACCGTGGTGGTTGTGGTGATCACGGTGGTCGTCGTGGCCGAGGCCGCGGTTAAGGCGGTGGCGGTGACGGCGATGGCGGTAGCGGTGGCCGGCGATGAGAACTTCAGGGGACGGTGGACGTGGCGGCGGTAGTGGTTGCGGCGACGAGAAGGGGACGGTGGTGGCGACGGCGATGACAGTGGCGACGGCCGGCGACGAGAAGGGGACGGTAATTGAAAATGAAAATGGAAAAATGAAAATGAGAATTGGAAAACTATAAAAAGTAGTTTTTTAATTCAAGTGTAAATTTTGAAAATGAAAATTTTGTTTTCTTGAAAAAGTTTTTCTAAATTGAATCAATTAAACAGGTTTCTGGTTTTTCATTTTTTTGAGAATTTTTTCTAGATAAATGAAATTTTTTCAAGAAGTAAACATAGCCTAAACAATGTTCGTTGTCTCCTAGCGAGCAACCAAAGTCAAGGCAAGGGAGGCCGAGGCTTGGGCCTTTGGAGCTCATCTCCAAATGTCACCGGTTCCAAGTCCCTTCAACACTAGGTGAACCCAACCAAAATTTCACTACATTCCAACATTACACCCACACAACAACTCTTGATATTTACACATTAAAACTTCATTCAAGTGTTAGATATTTCAGACACGAACATGCATAAACAACATTAACTTTGCATTTATTTAATTAATTACACATGAATCATTTGGTATATTCAAGCATAGCTATCTATAATATTTTCAAAACAAAAGGGTCTATTATAAGTTTTGGGAGTGAGATGCTCATCAATATGGTCCAATGATCATCTTGTGCCACTTTGACTAAACAAGATAAAAACAAGCAAATGAAGTCTTTTTAGTCGAGGATGTTTTCACATGGATGACCGTTTTAAGCGAATAAGGAACTGGCGTATGAAGCTTGCCCAATGTGAGCAATTATGGGTGCTGACTAATGACATAGTGTTTGAATTGTGAGCTCTAATGTCATCTTGCCTAATTTGGGTTGGTTTAAAGACTTATTTCGGGAAGAACACAAATTGATATCGTAAAAGTTAAAATAAAGAGATGGAATGCATTTTGATGCGGGTTGGTCAAACTTTTGTAATGTCTTTCTCTATAGTAAAACAAATACATGTTATGATTCGGAAAACACAATGCGAATATTAATATTCCAAAAAACAAGAAATCCATCTAAACCAATCAATTACAAAGAGTCAAGCCATATATTCACTTTTATATTGTCTTGTCCCAAGTTAACCAATTCCTCACCCTTGCCTAACATATGGATGCCTTTTTGTAAGAAACCCAAGAACTTACCAATTTACCAGCAGGTTAATTATTTCAACTAGACTATATAATCCAAAAAAGTTATATAAAAAATGAGTTGGATACTTGAATTACACCCCAAAACCTAGCCAAATATATATAGAATCTAGTCCAAAGGTATACTAGTTTCTTGGCCAAACGTGTGATGTTAAACAATAATATTTGTCTCGTGGTAAACCAACAAAAAGCCAATTCAACCAAGGGAAAACGAAATAATATACTCTTCCTTTGTAAGAATCTGCATGAGGGTCGATAATTTATAGCAAGAAATTCCTAGAAACTATCAGTATTGTGAGTATGGGATCTTTGTTATGAAGAAGCATCTAGGCCAATTATTTATTCCTTAATTGAACTTTACAGTAGAATTTCTAAGGTATCTTTTCTACCTAGTTAGCACCTACCTATCCACCCCCATACTCAAATTCTCATACTATTTAAACCCAGTAAATATTTAACTACATTACACATTCCACCCATAGAGCAACTACCATACACACTTTAAAACATCGTTAAGTGTTTGCAAAAGGTACGTGCAAGAAAGAGATAAATGGCTATTGGAGCAGCTGCCATAACGTTTCATTGTGTTTTTGAAGGAAGCCTATCAATGTCTGAAACAGACAAAGAGCAAAGACCGTACCATAAAAACTGCAACTGTGTTTTGCATAAACAAAAAGATGAAACCCCAAGAGCTTGTATCCATCACGGAAGGATTTCTTACTCAAAGAAACCTTCATGGAACAAGTGTTCGCTGACCAAAACCACATTCTCGATCCCCATTGGATCTTCTAGTCATACTGGCTAGCTAGATGGAAAGATGACATGAACTCTTCCGGTGCCATTTGTGGTTAAGGTGGGTTTCGTCTCGTTCCCATGATTCTTGTAATGTGGAAATTGTTAGCGTACATGCATGTACCGAACAATGTGTTGGAGGACCCTCGGTCCACTTCACACAACATATGTACTACAAGCTTTTCTCAACCCCGTCAAACGAAGATGCGTGTTGGAGAAAACATCACTTTGCTGGTCACTAAGATCCTGAACTACATTTCCACGAGTTAACAATGCATTCATTTACACATGATTCAGACGGGGAAAGGTTTGCTCTTCGTAGTCTTATGAAAAGTGGAATGATCTGTTCAATTATGAGTTATGGGACGAGATTTTCATCAATAAGGCCCGTTGATTATCTTGTAAGGACTTGATACTTGTGGCAACTGCGCGTTAGACGTTCACTCAAAGGCTACCTAATTAAGAAAAGGGTTTTGAACACATTTTGTTGATTATAATGACCATTATCCATGAAACCATTTGAAATTCTGAGTGTACATTTACACTGGTATAACATTTGGTAAACGACACTTACTTAAACTAATTTCTAGTAGTCAACTAATTTAGAGGTTTCGACACAATATGGCATCCCATGCCCAATTAGCAAGATTAATTAGTAGTTTCTAGAAGAAAAAAAACATACAAGAATTGATTTTGTATGTCTTAATTGTTGCATATTTCTGGTCTATATGGCAGCTTTCCAAGTCGTTGACCATCAACAATTAAATTAGATGGGGGAAGGCTATTACACGGAAAAATGACCTTTGGTCACATTTTGTTGATTATAATGACCATTATCCATGAAACCATTTGAAATTCTGAGTGTACATTTACACTGGTATAGCATTTGGTAAACGACACTTACTTAAACTAATTTCTAGTAGTCAACTAATTTAGAGGTTTCGACACAATATGGCATCCCATGCCCAATTAGCAAGATTAATTAGTAGTTTCTAGAAGAAAAAAAACATACAAGAATTGATTTTGTATGTCTTAATTGTTGCATATTTCTGGTCTATATGGCAGCTTTCCAAGTCGTTGACCATCAACAATTAAATTAGATGGGGGAAGGCTATTACACGGAAAAATGACCTTTGGTTGTTGTTCGATGTCTTTCTTGTACTCCTATCTTCTCATTGGCTTGTTTTCGTGAATAAATTCTTGTTGTTATAAAAAGTATATTTATTAGATAAAACAACCCCATATAAAAAATGTTTTTTGCGACGCTACAAATGTATATTTTCAACCAAAGACAACTTCATTCACAAAAACATAATTTTATTACAGAAAAATTCAAAGTCCCTTCAATTTCATGGAAGTCGAAAGCTAGAAATGTTGTAAAGCAAATAGAGAAATTCAATTTTTCCTAGACCTTAACATTGCTTAGATCACTAGTACAAATATGTTTTTTTGACACGGTTTTGAAATTCATGTTAGTCACATTTAGGTCTAGAACCGTGACTAAAAGTCATAAATAAAATTGAAGTATTGTTTTAGCCACGATGTAACTCAATAACCATGACCATTAGAAAACATGTTTAAACATAATGTCATGGTTTAAACAAAACCGTGACTAAATTGTTTCTATGGCCACAATTTTTTGTCGTGGCAAGTAACATATAAAAACCGTGGCTATAGACATATATATAGTCACGGTTTTTTTGTGACAATTATTATTTGTGACCATAGACCGTATATGGCCTCATGAAGTCATTTTTCCGTGACCAAAAGAATATACATATTTAGCCACGACAATTTGTAAAACGTAGCCATAAGTCACATGTATTTGTAGTCATGGTTTTATTATTTTGTGTGACAAGAAGATAACCAGTAGCCACGGTTTATTGTATGAAGCGTGGCAATATGTGATGATTTCGTCACAGTTAATATGAAATGTGTGTAGCTATTAATATAGTTAAAACCAAGACTAAAATAATTTTATTGTCACTAAAAGCTGACCAATAGCTACGATTCTACATAATCAATTGTGTGACTAATAAATAGTTAAACGTCATGATTTTTAATATTTCGCATGACCAAAAGGCATTTAATACTCACGCTTCTAAAATATAAGTGTAACTATATGTCTTGAATTAGCCATTGTTTATTATGTGTGTGACCAAAAAGATACATATAGCCACGTTTCTAAAACTTAAGTGTAACTATATGTTATGAATTTGGCCATGTTTTTAATATTTAATGAGATACTTTTAACAAAATCAATATTGTCCTGGTGGTTGGTCCATTCCATATCAAAGATGAGGTCTCAAGTTCGAGTCTTGGCCACTTCAAAAAAATAAACATGATTATAGAGCAATCATCAGCTACATTAAAAACAAATTATGTGGCTATAGATAGTTTATTATCATGCTTTTTTTATATTGTGTGACCAAAAGATAACTAAATGCTACATTTAATGTGAGTTTGTGTGGCAAAAGGTAATTTATGGCCACGGTTTTAGGTAAAATGCTCTAATACCATATAAATTGGATATGCCTATAGCTACGGTTTTCAAACTATGGCTATGGTTTTTCATTTCATTTGGTGACACATTTTAAGCGTGACCAAAAGGGTATCAATGGTCACGGGAGAATAGGCTACGCTTTGATAAAAATGAAAAACCGTGACTAAAGGCCTATGACCACGGTTTTTAACCGTGGCAAATGTGAAATTGCGAAGAAAACAAAAACTATTTATAGACTACTAAACAACGAACATCCACATGAATCTTCGTTTGTGGACTAGACTTAAAAATGGTATATTAGTCATTTAATTATTTTGTTTATTAAATCTAATTTAAAATGATTAAAAGTAATGATTTGGGTAAATATGATATTTTGATAGTTTAAGAAGGGTATATATGATATTTGTAGTTTAAGTTGGGTAAATATGATATTTTAAAGTTTAATAAGGGCATATATGAAATTAACCCTAACATTAAATACAATTTGGTATATATCGGTAGTTCACATAATTAATCTCTAGTAGCTAGAAATTAAGGAAGTCAAAGTAACTCAAAATAGTAATTGTAGTTGTAATAACTCTCATTGAGAATCTATTATAAATAGGTAATATCATCAAATAAAGATGAAATGTAGTCGTTCATACATAATGAATGTCTTACTCTATAGTAAAACAAATATTGGTTATGCTTCAGAGAACACAATGCATATATTAATATTCCAAAACTAGAAATTGAAATCCATATAAACCAACCAATACAAATAATCAAGCCATATATTCACTTTTATTGGTATTATCCCAAATTAAACGTTTTTTGTACCTTACATATGAAGGCCATTTTCTAAGAAACCCAAGAACTTACAAAGCTAAGTACCAGTATCTTAACTATTCAACTAGACTATATAATCCGTAAAATGATTTGAATCGTGGAATTATACCTCAAAACCTAGGCGGATATATATAAAATCTAGTCCAAAGATATAATAATTTTTCGGCCAATCCTCTTTGCTATCACACATACTCTTTCCACAACCAAACTAACACAAAATTTTAAAAACCGGATTTTAGACAATACAATCAATAACCATATTTACGTTTTACAAGATGATAGTTTGCTAGAGGCTGAGATGAGTATACATTTTTTTCCACGGCAAAATGAATTAAAACAATTAATCTCAAAGAAGATATGAAAATACACATATCTTGATCAATAATCTAACGAATAATATACGAACAAAGAAGGTATAAATTTGAAGGCTAACTTATTCCCAACAACTTGGTTATGAGCCTGATCTAACTATGTAGGAAATTCAACTAAAGTATTGTAAAAAGGCATGTCAACTGAAATATCCAATGTTAAACACCGATCCTCGTTTCCTAGTAATTCGCCTAAATGACAACCCAAGAAAAAACAAAACATATATTCTCCATAGCTTTGTAAGAATCTTCATGTGGGGAAATATTTTATAGCTTTAAATTCCTAGAAACAATTAGTATTGTGAGTATGGAATCTTTGTTATGAAAAAGCATCCATGCCAAATCTTTATTCCTTGAACTTCACGCTAGAATTTCTATGGTATCTTTTCTCCCTAGATAACATCCAACTATCCACTGACCACTCCCATAATCAAAATTTGGTACTATAACCCGATAAATAATTAACTACATTCACACATTCCACCAAACCAATAACTACCACAAACACTTTAAAACATCAACTCAAGTGTTTGCGGCAAGTACGTGCAAGAAAAAAGAAATATGGCTACCGGATCAGCTGCGACGATGTTTTATTGTGTTTTTGAAGGAAGCCTATCCATGTCTGAAACGGACAAAGAGCGAAGACCATACCATAAAAACTGCAACTGTGTGTTGCATAAGCCAAAAGATGAAACCCCAAGAGCTTGTACCCATCATGGGACAATTTCTTACTCAAAGAAGCCATTGTGGAACAAGTGTTCCTTGACCAAAACCACTTTCTCAAGCCTCGTTCGATCTTCAAACCATTCTAGCTAGCAAGATGGAAACCTTAAGGTGGCATTCACCTTGTTCCCACGATTCCATTAATGTGGAAATTGTTAGCGTACACGCATGTACTGAACAATATATCAGGCACGGTTAGTACATTTCACACCACCTATCGCACGCTTTTATCAACCCTATCAAACGAAGATACTTGTTGGGTGAGAAAACATCACTTTGTTGGTGATGAAGATCGTGAACTATATTTTGATGGATTAACATTAACGCAATCATATACACATGATTTTGTTATCTGCAATCTTTTCAAAGTGGAAAGGTCTGTAATGCTCATCAACATGGTCTGCTGATGATCTTGTTAAGGACTTAATGCTTATGGCATACGATGCATGTTAGAAGTTTACTCAAAGATCACCTACTTAAGAAAAGGTGTGTCCACCCCATCAAGCGAACTCAAGTTCCATACATGTTTATTCTTTCGCTAGAAATCTAATTGACCCAGAATGTGGTTATTGCCTACATCTTGTTCAAATTTGTTAATTGTTATAATCCTATGTAAGTCGGTTGAAGGCTGTGGTCGGTCTGAGAAAGATGTATGCATTTATCCTATTAACGAGTATGCATAGTTATTGAAAATAATCAGCTAGGTTCTTGTAGATATACACCATGACCTTAATTATCACTAAAGAAAAAAAAAATGGAACAATCTGCTTATAGACCTATCCATAACCCATGGGCTTTCAGATATATACCACCATGGACAAGCATTAATGTCAAAGGCACCCAAGTTAGCTCCATGATGAGCCTTATTCAAGGAATTATTTGAAAATGCTGGGTTAAGGTAGTTGCAATTTTAATGTCGATATTACGAGCATAACTGATAGATAATTCCGATTGTTGCTGCTATTGCCCAAATTTCTAGTAGTGTCTAGACCATATCTTTCTTGACCTCCACAATATATAACTTTACCGACATATTTTTTTCACCATATACAACACTTAACCATCATCCAAATTCAATTTTGTTACTACATAAAACCCAACTAAACTTTCACCACATTCACACATTACACCCAAGCAACAACTCTTGATATAAAAGATTAAAATATCATTCAAGTGTTATATATTCAGACACAAACAATGAACAATTACATAAACACATTGACATTACATTCATCTAATTACACATGATTTAAATGGTATATCTAAGCTTTGCTCCATAATCTTTTTCAACCAGAAGGGTCAAGGGTATATTATAAGTTATGTTGATGATCATATTGTGCCACTTTCACTAAAACAAGATAAAGACAAGCAAATGGAGGTTTTTTTTGGGTAAGGTTCCACATTAATAGACTTGAAGCAACAATTAGGAACTTCATATAAAGCTTGCGCAATGTTAGCAATCATGAAGGAGACTAATGAGCTAGTGTTTTGTCTACTTGAAGTGCGAGTTTTAAAGTCATCTTGCCCGATTTAGGTTGGTTTAAAGACTTATTTTGGAAAGAAGAAAATTTGATACCATAAAATTTAAAACAAAAAAGATGGAATGCATTTGCTGATGATTTGTCAACATTTCGTAATGTCTTTTGATATAGTAAAAGAAATACACATTATGCTTCGGAAAACACAATGCGAATATTAATATTCCATAAAACAAGAAATCCATATAAACCAATCAATTACAAAGAGAGCCATATATTGACTTTTATATTCTCTTGTCCCAAGTTAACCATTTCCTCACCCTTGCCTAACATATGGATGCCATTTTCTAAAAAACCCAAGATCTTACCCAACACCCTGTTATTTATTCTAACTAGACTATAATCTAGAAAAAGATTATATCAAGAAATGATTTGAATAGTTAAATTAATTACACCCCAAAACCTAGCAAAATATATATAGAATCAAGATCGGATGATTATATCAATAGCCATATTTGCGTTCTACGAGATGACTATATGTTTTTTCATGATCGGATGAATTAAAATAATAAAGATAGACAAATATATGAAAATATATGAAAATACGAATTGGCTGATCAATAGTCTAATTAATCTTGTATGTACAAACAGGGGGGATTAAGTTTGAACATAACTTATTCTCAACTGTATGCTTATGGCATGTGCGTGATTAGCACACACACACACACACTCTCTCTCTAGAAATTGAAGAAAGTAGTGAGTAGAGATTCAAAAGATTTAATCTTGATTTTACACCCTTGATATCATTTTTTAAGCACACACACAAACACACACACACACACACACTCTCTCTCTCCCTAAATTGAAGAGAGTTGAACAGGGTGATGTTTTCTCCAACTAAAAATTCTTCCATGATGGATACTACAATTTAGAGAGAGAGAGAGTGTGTGTGCGTGTGCGCGCGCGCTTAAAAAATGATATCAAGGGTGTAAAATCAAGATTAAATCTTTTGAATCTCTACTCACTATTTTCTTCAATTTTCAAAGGACTCGTGTTCAACTCTCCATGTATGGGAACGAGATTAAGTATTTACATATTTAAGGTTTTAGTTTTAATTTTCTTTTTATGTTTATGTAAAGTCTTAATTAAATCTCTTACATAGTTATTATTATTAATTTTTTTAGGGGGGGTGGGGGGAATAATCATTTATCCAACAAGTTATATATAAAAGTAATCGCAATCCTTACAAAATAAAATCATTGTAACGTGCCATAATGTGTCGTAACGTGTCTTAACGTGTTATAATGCAAGTCAAGCCTTAGCCATATGAGTTGATTAACGTGGCGAAGAAGCCAAACTTTAATGCCATAAAGCTCCAAACTTTGATGCCATAACCCAAAGTATATTTTGGAACAGGGTTGGAGAAGCTATTGCCAAATAATTAATAGTCAATTAAGAATTAATTAAAGATTCTTGGCCACATTTGGCTTGGCATCCCCAAGTGAATCCCATGCCGCATAGGAAAAGCAACAATTCTACATAATGAATATGCATCTTAACGATGGTAAATATGTTTGGTTCGTTAAAAGACGACATCAGTCATTAACAACCAACAATTTATGTAATGGTTCAACATCCCTTCCAAGGAAGTCGAACATCTAGCGACATAGAATTATACATAAGTCAATTTGCAATTTCTAAGTACTTGATTGTCGGGAAAATGACAAAGCAAGATTTTGGGAATCTGCAAAAGTGTATCGCTAGTATATCGAAAGGATCCCGAACTACATGAGCTTCGTCAATTACAAAGATGTAAGTATCTATAAAGAATCTTGACGCCATGTGTTGGTTATTTCAGTTGCAATGAGTTTAAGAATCTATTATGCATAGGTAATGTCATCAACAAAAAGACATAACATAGTTATTGTTAATTGGTTATGCTTGGGGAAAGATGATCACAAATAGTCATATTCCAGAAAACAAGAAATACATGTAAGGCAATAATATCAAAACAAAGCCAACCATCCAACAAAAGACTCAAGCCATTCACATTTTCTTGGCCCCAGTCAATTTCTCTCCCACACGTATACATATGAAAGACCATACTAAAAGACTAATGATCATAAAGCTTATGTTTATGCTACTGTATCTAGAAAACAAAAATATAATTTGAATCATAGAATTACATTCCAAAAGCCAACCGTAAATATATAAAATTGATCTGGTCCAAATATATAACATATTTCTTGGCCGATCCTCAATCTTGATCACAATTTCCTATGACACATACTCTTTCCAAAACCAAAGGAACACAAAAATTCAACAACTAGATTTTAGGCAATACAATCAATTACCATATTTGCATTCTATGAGATGATAGTTTCCTAAGGAGAAGACTATATGACTGAATGAATTAAAACAACAAATCTTAAAGAAGATTTGATAATATGAATAGGTTGATTGATAATCTAATAAAAATGTGTTAACAAAAAGGGATTAAATTTGAGCAAACTTTGCCCAATAAGATGTACCTGATTTAACTATGAGGGAAATACAAGTTAGGTACATATTATAAAAGCGCATGTCTGGTCAAATATCCTTTGTTAAACAATATAACGACCCTCGTCTCCTAGTAAATCATCAAAAAGCACAACCAATGAAAAACAAAACAATATACTTTTCATTTGTAAGAATCTTCATGGGCCCATTTCTTATAGCAAGAAATTCCTAGAAATAATCATTATAGTAAGTACGGAATCTTCCATATGAATAAGCATCTACGCCAAATCTTTATTCCTTGAACTTCACGGTAGAATTTCTAAAGTATCTTTTCTTCCATTGCCATGCTCAATTTTCTGGTACTATATTAACCCAATAAATATTTCAGTATTTACACCAAAGCAAAAACTACCACAAACATTTTAAAACATAATTCAAGTGTTTTCGGCAAGCACGTGAACGAACAGAGAAAAATGGCCACCGGAGCAGCAAGGATGATGTTTCAATGTGTTTTTGAAGGAAGCTTATCAATGTCTGAAATGGACAAAGAACGAAGGCCGTACCATAAAGACTGCAATTGTGTGTTGCATAAGCCAAAAGATGAAACCCCAAGAGCATGTACCCATCACGGGAGAATTTCTTACTCAATGAAACCATCATGGAACAAGTGTTCATTGACCAAAACCACTTTCTCAAGCCCCACTCAATTTTCTACTCATACTAGATAGCTAGATGGAAAGATGGCAGAGCCATTATTATGGTGATATCAAAGTCAAAGAAACGCTTCAAAGAAACGCTTCAGGTGCCATTTATGGTTAAGGTGGGCATTTCACACCACCTACAGCAAGCTTTTGTCAACCCCATCACACGAAGATGCATGATGGATGACATTAGAGGCCAACTCAAGTTCCAATGTCGGTCCTCATATCTTGCACTATAGACACGTGTTTATGTTTCTATTAGTAGTAGTCAAGTTCGACTTTTACAAATGATAGTTCATTAGTCTAAAGGTCCTTATGCTGTGTGCGTCATCGTGATGAAGAGACACAAATGCTAAGACATGGAAACATGTAGTTGCATGGATCTAACAAGTTTCGAAGGGAAGGATACTTAGCGATCGTGAACTACACTTTCTATAATCTATTTACTCATGCTTCAAATGGACTAAGGTCAGCTTAAAATGGTTAAGAGTGCATGCTTCAAATAGACTAAGATGATCAACACTCGGAATTAAATCCTATCAAAGTGAAAGGGTACCTATCAAAGTGGAAGCGTATGATGATCATCGATCTGGTTTGCTGATCAGCTTGTTAAGGAATTGTTACTTGTGGCATGTAATGTGAGTAAGAAGTTCACTCGAAAATCGAAATCCACCGAAGAAAGGGGTGTTGAACACAATAAACCTTATAATTTATGCATGTACAGCTTAGGTAAGCCTTAGTAAGTCAACAGGTTCTTCCATTTGGTTGATTATGATGCAAATGTACATATGCATATATCGCCTAACTCTGACGATTGGTATAAACCCCATCTAATGATGATGACAAATTAATTTATTGGGTTCTGTTTGGTATATTACATTCATGTTCAATTCCTACAAATGATAACTCATCATTAGTCTATATGTTGTGAATAGTTCAAGAACTATTTGATTCATGTATCCTAAATAAGTAAACAATGGAGTAACTTACACATGATTCAGAAATTTAGATGCTTAATCACAAGTTGGCATGACATCCCCAAGTGAGATCCATGTTGCATAGGAAAAACAGTAATTCCACATAATGAATATGCTTTTTAACAATGCTAAATATGCTTGGTTCATAAAATGACAAAGACATGGACAATGACAAATTTCTACAAAAGTTCAATACCCCTTCCGAGAAAATCGAAAAGCTTGCAACATAGAAGTATAAGTAAGTCAATTGGCAACTTCTAGGTACTTAATTGATAGTCAGAAAACTTGCAAAGCAAACAAATCGTCTAAACTATGTAGTAACAACACACATGACTACTAATTAAACAACAACACAAGGTGGTCGTTATTTATATTTATATACATAATATATATATATATATAAAGAGAGAGAGAGAGAGAGAGAGAAAAGTTCATGCAAAAAATATAACTTTTTAAGAAAACGAGAGGACGATTCTCAACCACTCATTCGCTCAATAAAGGCGGCTTTTACCGGGTCAACTTTTAATCATCTCCACCCTCCATGAATCGCGTCAATCCTCCGTGATCACGTCCACCGTATCTGAAAATGTGTGGCTAAGAATCATCCTTGCGTTTTCTTAAATTGACATCGTTCTCATATGAACACACCTCTATATATATAGGGCCAGGTTCAAATGTGAACTCATATTTCAATGTGAACGTGAGGACCACTAGTATCGCATCACGTGGCAATATTCAGTTTGAATATTCATGATTTATTCGGATTGAATAAAAGCTTATTCATAAAGCTTTATTCAGCCTGCGTGATATTCATACCGAATAAATCTTAGGTGCCGATTTCGATTGCTACATGGTGCGAATTTTGTTGGTCCTCACATTTACAATAAAAGATAAGTTCACATTTGAACTTTCCTATATATATATAGAGGAAAGTTCAAATGTGAACCATTTTTGGTTGTGAACGTGAGGACAACTGAGAGCGCGACACGTGGCGGCTTTGAGTGTGGTCCCCCTCTTTAATTCAATGCCCTCCCATGAATCGCGCCTAGTCATCCGCCGTGGAATTGACGTGGCGCCTAGTCATCCGCCACGTGTCGCGTTCTCGGTTGTCCTCACGTTCACAACCAAAAAGTGGTTCACATTTGAACCCACCCCTATATATATATATATTCCCTCATCATGCAACATAATTTTAACTCTGAAACCTCATAGGTCACGGTCTAAGAATGTAAATACTAAACAAAACCCGGTAAATTCATGCGGTTCATGTCGAAAGTTGAATACTAAAAGAACAATAATAATTCTTCGATCCAAAATATTAGTCACCCATGAGTCTCTCCATTTATTTCCATTTATTCCATTTATCGTGATGGTTTCTCTTCCTGTATTTTTGGGTGTTATTGTAATTCTTTTTTGTATATAATATGATGATCTCCTACCTCATTGGGCAGTGAGAATCATTCTCTCATGGTATCATACGCCTAAAGATCCTGTCCTTCCAGATTCCTACTAGGAGTGCTAAATTTAAGCCAATAAAACCATAGAAACAACTATCACATACAATGATCCAAAATGTTTGAGGTACGCACTTCAATTCTAGTATGTGAAAGTACTTAGGGGTCTAAATTAAGCATTACAATTAGGGAATATGCATCTATTACACAAGTATATATGTCATCAGTATATTAAAAAAGATGCCAAACTTCATGAGTTTCGGCAACTACAAAGTTGCAGGCATCTTTCTATAAAGATACTTGTCGACGCCATGTGTTAGTTATTTCAGTTGCAATAAGCTTGAGAATCTATTAGGCATACATAGGTAATATCATCAACAAAAACACGGAACATAATTACTGTTGGTTGGTTGGCCGATGGAATACCTTTTTGTATAATATTACAAAAATTGGTTGTAAGAAGATTGCAAATATTCATGTTCCAAAAAAATAAGAAACCAATATAAGCCAATAATATCAAAACAGTTTAAGTCGACCATTGAACAAAGACTCAAGCCGTTCATTTTTTCTTGACCCAACAAGTTAGATTTGCTAAGATACCATGTTACATTAATTACTCGAACCTATATGGAAAAGAAAATTATATAAGAAATTTAATTTATATTTACGTACTATACCTTATGGCATAGTTATAATGTGTGAATGACTTAATTATCAATGTAATGTAATGATATCAATGTAACGTAATGATAGCGACGATTCTATAAAGCTTTGTCGACTCAAACAATGAACGTTAAACAAAAGTCCTCGTCTCCTAGTGAACAACCAAAGCCAAAAACAAAAACAAAAAATTATACTCTGGTCTTTTTACGAGACTCTTCAGGGACCACACAAATAGCATGGAATTCCAAAAAGCAATCATCATTGTGAGTACAGAATTCCTGTGAGTATCGGAGCTTCGTTGTGAGAAAGGATCTTCCGACCAAATTTCTTTGAACTCTATGATATAATCTAACTTTTGCAAAATCTTCTCTCCTAGATATATAACACCAATCTATAGCTCCTTAACTAGGTTCTCGTACTACTATAACTAACCCACTAGAGTCACACATTATGTACACCCAGCTAAGCAGCACCTATTCAAGTGGATACATAGTTATTAATTTATTATTATTTTTTTGGGAAAAGTGGTCATTAATCCAACAAGTTATTTATAAAACTAATCTCAAACCTTAAAAAATAAAGAATTGTAACGTACCATAATGTGTCGTAACGCGCCATAACGTGTTATAATGCAAGTCAAACCTTAGAATGGAGCAATAGCAGTTAATTAACATGACGACAAATCCAAGCCTTGATGCCATAATGTGTCATAACGAGTTATTTAGAACCATGATATATATAAAACGATAAGGCCTAAAGTATATTTTGGAACAGGGGATGGAGAAGCTATTGCCAAGTATTCTAAGTGTGACATCCCCAAGTGAGATCCATGCCGCATAGGAAAAGCAACAACTCGACATAATGAATATGCTTCTTTACGATGGTAAATATGTTTGGTTCGTTAAAAGACAACATCATTAACAATCAAAATTTTATGTAAAGGTTCAACACCCCTTCCAAGGAAGTCGAGCATCTAGCGACATAGAATTATACATAAGTCAACATGCAATTTCTAGGTATTTGCTTTTTAGGAAAATGACAAAGCAAACCGGTCCTCTGAAATACTAAACCACATCACAAGTTGGATCTGTGTTATATATTCTCCCATGTAAAAAGCACCCGGTAAATATATTTGGTTCATGTAGAAAATTGAACACAAAGATCAACGAAAACGCTAACAAATTCTTAATTTGCGAACTGTGAGTGCCCTTCCCAATTCTGGGTAAGAGCGCTAAATTAAAGCCGTTAAACCCTTGGCATTAGGATAATGATAAGAAACAAGCAAAAACTTTCGAGTTACTTTTGTTGCATAAAAGTAAGTACTTAAATGTTAAAATTTGGGAATATGTGAAGCGTATAAGTCACTCTATAGAAAGAATGCCAAACTTCATAAGATTCGTCATGTTGCATAAAAGTAAGTACTTAAATGTTAAAATTTGGGAATATGTGAAGCGTATAAGTTACTCTATAGAAAGAATGCCAAACTTCATAAGATTCGTCAATTACAAAGATGTAGGCATATATAAAGAAACTTGACGCCTTAGTTGTAGTCAGTTTAAGAATCTATTATGCATAGGTAATGTCATCAATAAAAAGACACAACATAGTTATTGTTAATTGATCATATGTACATAATGTCTTTCTCTATACTATAACAAATTTTGCTTATGCTTCGGGAAACACAATTATAAATATTCACACTCCAAAAACAACAAATGCATATAATATCAAAACAAAGCCAACCATCCAACACACTACTAAAAAAATTCTTACCGACGAACATTATCGATTGCTAAAAAAGTAGTCGGAAATTTCTGACTGCTTTTCCGATAATTTACCGACTGTTCTTTTTATTTTATCTTTTATTTATTTTTTAGTAACTCGTGCGAAAATCGTCGAAAAAGCAATCTGAAAATTGTCAGTAACCTGTCGGAAAGCCGTTGGTAAATGAAATAGTAGGAAAACAGTCGGTAAAAGTCATCGAAAACCGTCGTTAAATGAAACAATCGGAAAGCAATCGGTAAAAGCCATCGAAAAAACCATCGGTAATGATAAACCTTCTTTGTCACAGGATGCTAGTGGAGATGCAGTCTTGGAAGCATTCCTTGCCAATCATGTAAGATCTCCTTTGATCAATGATGATCTTGAACAAATCAATGCTGATGATTTGGAGGAGATGGACATCAAGTGGCAGATGGCCATGTTAACCATGAGGATGAAGAGGTTCATAAGAAGGACTGGCAGGAACAACTTTGATGCCAAGAGAGGAGACCTTGCTGGCTTTGACAAATCAAAGGTGAGATGCTACAAGTGCAATGAGCCTGGCCACTTTGCCAGAGAATGCAAAGGAAGTGGCACTCATCAACAAGCCAACAATGGAGGACAAGCATATGCATAGGTAATGTCATCAATAAAAAGACACAACATAGTTATTGTTAATTGATCATATGTACATAATGTCTTTCTCTATACTATAACAAATTTTGCTTATGCTTCGGGAAACACAATTATAAATATTCACACTCCAAAAACAACAAATGCATATAATATCAAAACAAAGCCAACCATCCAACACACTACTAAAAAAATTCTTACCGACGAACATTATCGATTGCTAAAAAAGTAGTCGGAAATTTCTGACTGCTTTTCCGATAATTTACCGACTGTTCTTTTTATTTTATCTTTTATTTATTTTTTAGTAACTCGTGCGAAAATCGTCGAAAAAGCAATCTGAAAATTGTCAGTAACCTGTCGGAAAGCCGTTGGTAAATGAAATAGTAGGAAAACAGTCGGTAAAAGTCATCGAAAATCGTCGTTAAATGAAACAATCGGAAAGCAATCGGTAAAAGCCATCGAAAAAACCATCGGTAAATTTACCAACTAGAAAGGATGCCAAAGTTTCGGAACGTTAACAATTATACAGTTGTACACATCAATAATTTGAACAATTAGAAAAGGTTTAATGGTATATTGAGTACAAAAAAAAAGTTCAATGATAAAATGTGATCAAACAGAATAGTTCGTTACCCTTATAAGTAATTTAACATGTCATGTCATTATCACGTGTGTTAACTAATTGCCACGTAATACACCAAACCGGGAAAACAGGTTATAACTGGTCATAATTAATGGTATTATGTGAACACTTACAAAGAGTTCAATGGTATATTAAATACAATAAATAGTTAAATAGTAACATTTGTTCAAAATGGTAAATTCCTTATCCGGATAAGTTATTAACCCTAAACCAAATATTGGTTATGCTTGGGAAACACAATAGGAATATGAATATTCCAAATAAGAAGTCCTAAACCAACCATTACAAATTGTCAAGCCATATCTTCACTTTCTTCTGCCCTGCCCTAAGTAAACCATTTCTTCACCTTTAAATAGGAGGCCACTTGCAAATTAAGCTGCCAAGTCAACTATGTCAATGAGCCTATATAATCCTAAAAACAAGTATATTAGAAAGATGAAGTATTCGAGATCCAAATAGGCACTCGACTAATCCTCGGCGGCCATGAACTGACCCGAAAGCCGACCCATGGTCAAGGTATTGCCACATAAGTTATTAAAACTAGGAGATCATTAGTGCAACTCAGAGAATGGGGCGATTTTGGCGATTTCGGGCATTAGGTTTTGCGGCGCAAATCGTCTAGGTTTCCGGTGTGTCTTCCGGTGAGTTTTTCTGTCGTTTGTTGTCGTTTCTGTTGTTAGGGTATCGTGAAAGGCTGTTTCCATCAGTTCTGTCTCGAGATCTGTCGTTTTGGTAGATTAGGGCTTGTCAATTGGTGCTTGTCGATTTAGGTTTTCTGCTTCTGTTCCTTGTCGATTAGGTTTTTTTCTTGTCGTTTACGTTTTGTCGTTTAAGTGTTCTTTTCATCCTTGCCGTGATTGGAGTTCATACAATTCGTGTTTCTCAAAGTCGTCTCCTCCGCTACGGTTTTGTGGGGTGGCAATGTTGCTTGCAATCTTCGTCATCTCGTCAGCCATAGCCGTCGGTGATCACTTTGGGCTTCGTTTGGTATGGATTTCGGTTAGGGTTAGGTTTCCTTGTTCACGGTTTTCGTCGACTAGGTTTGTTTGGGTTTGCGTTTAAGGCTGCATGGCGTCTATTATTGATGGTAATGATGATATGAATAAAGAGGAGACCGATGTTCACGTAGTAGTGGAAGATACGTCGGATGAAGATTCTAATGAGGATTTTGATGATGGATCTGATGAAAGTACTGATGATGGAACTGATGAGGATTCAGAGGAAGGATCTGATGAGGAGAATATTGAGGTTCCAGGTTCAACGCAAGGTCTTCCGGCGGCTGTTGTACGAGGAATATCTCCTAGAATTACGTTGCGCATGCAGAAAGATGGTGGGAAGAAAGTGGTTTCTAGGGTTTATGGGGATTCCAATACTCTGTCACCGTCGGTTCCATGGGTTCTAGAGGAGATTAATTCTCCTAACCCTAAGAATACGGGTGAGGGTGTTGATTTGGACTCGCAAAAACCCACAGAGGATGGGGGTACGTTAAAGGCGGGGTCGGTGTCTTACGCGGCGGCTGTGGCTGCAGATCTTAATCAGAATGGCAATTCGCTTTCGTTCTATCCGCTTGCTGATAAATCAGATTCAAAGGTCGAAATCCCTTTGGAGCTGGTGAAGCAATCCTCGGCAAAGTATGAGAATACGTTGTACGGTTATTTCCTAGGGCCTCGTCTATACTTCCCTACAGTTCAGAAGGATGTAAAACGTTTGTGGGGAAATTTTGGATTCCAGGAAGCTATGATGAATAATCACGGGTTTATTTTCTTTCGATTCTCTTCTCATGATGGGATGAGGCAAGTGATGGAAGGAGGTCCTTGGATGATTCGAGGAGTTCCACTTTTTGTTTTTCCTTGGGATCCATTGCAAGGGTTGGTCAAACCGGAACATAAAACTTGTCCACTATGGATCAAGTTACATAACATCCCGCTTGTAGTGTTTAACAGGGAAGGGGTGAGTCGTATTGCCAGCGCTCTAGGAGAACCGAAGATGATGGATGAGTATACGACTCAAATGTGTGATAACGCATGGGGAAGGCCGGGATTTGCGAAAGTCCTGGTTGATGTGTGGGCTGTTGGTAATCTAAAAAGAGAGATATCTCTAATGGTACCGAATCAATATGGAGGGAAAGGCATGGAAGTCAAAGTAGAGGTGGAATATTTATGGGAGCCAACACAGTGTTCTCATTGTTGTATGTTTGGTCATAAAGTGTCTTCTTGTGTGAAAGCTGAATTTGCAAAACAAAAACTTAAAGGGAAAGCAAAGCAAGTGGTGGATGATGAAGGCTTTACAGTTGTAGTGAATAAGAAGCACAAAGGGATAAAGATAAATGATGCTGCTTCTCAGCCTGTGCCTAAACCGAAACCAAAACAAATTTATGTTCCCGTGAAAAAACCGGGTGGTAGTACAAGTGGAACTAAGGACATCAATGTTGGGATGCCAATGCCAGATCAAGAGAAATCAACCTCGAAGGAGGTACCTAAAGTGGCTGTCCAGGGTGGTAATGGTAGGAAAGATGGTAAAGATATGGATCCACACGCGGATGGTACGCATCTGCATGCTAGGCCGACGGTGCCTAGTACTGGCACTCATTCTTCGACTTCCGATTCCAATATGAATTTGCTTTTGGCACAAATCAGTAATCCTATTCACTTGTCTAATGCCTTTGCTGTTTTAGATCAAGAGGGCCCTAATATACCATCTGTTGATAAGGATGCTCGTGTGGATGATCCCCCGGTGTTGGGTGTGAGTAATACCAAAGATCCAACATCTAAATGTTGAATCTTGGTTTCTGGAATATAAGAGGGCTTAACTCATCAGTTAAGCAACGAGAGGTGTCTTTGCTTATTTCTACTCATAAATTATCCCTTTGTGTGCTGTTGGAGACCCATGTACATAATTCTAAACTTGTTGATTGTGCTAGTAAAGTCTTTGGTTCTTGGGACTGGATTTCTAATCAATTGCACTCCCAACGAGGTGCACGAATTTTAGCAGGGTGGAATCCACTTGTTTTTGATGTTATGGAGCTCGGAATGCAAGAGCAAGTTATTCATTGTCAGATTCGTGTTAAGACTTCGGGTACTGTGTTCATGGCTTCTTTTGTGTACGGGAGCAACAATATCAGTACGCGTCGAATTCTTTGGGATGATTTAAAACGTTTTCATTTTGTTGCTTCTATACAACCTTGGATTTTGATGGGTGATTTTAATTCTGTCCTACTGCACGAGGAATCTTTAGGAGGCTCTAGTCGACGGGATTCTCGTATGGAGGAATTTGTGGAGTGTGTTGAAGCGCTTAATGTCTTTGATCTGCGCAGCGTAGGTTGTTTTTTCACTTGGGCACAAAAACCCATGGCCGTAGGAGGGATTCTCCGTAAACTTGATCGTGTCATGGTTAATTCGCTGTTTGTGGACGGTTTTCTCCTTTCATCGGCCAATTTTCTTACGAGAGGTATTTCAGATCATTCGGCTTGTGTTATCACCATTGATCAGTGTCAAACTAAAGCTTGTTCTTTTAAGTTTGATATTTGTCTAATACGTCAGCCTGATTTTTTGGATGTTGTGAAACGTGGGTGGAGCATGCATGTGCATGGAACGTATATGTATCGGGTTCTCCAAAACTTAAGATGCTCAAACAACCGTTACGTATCTTACGATCCAAAGTAGGAAGTGTTTCGGCAAGGGTCAAGGAAAGACGCAAGGATGTTGACTTAGCACAAGCGAAAGTGGATGTTAATCCTACGGATCTATTGCTTCAGGATGACCTTAGTCTCTCTTTACGCAATTTGCAGGAGGCGCTTGTGGTGGAGGATTCTTACTTTCGTCAACGTGCAAAAGTTCGGTGGATCAAAGAGGGTGATCTTAATACATCCTTTTTCCATAATTCTGTTAAGGAGCAGAAGAAGAATAGAAGTCTCATAAGATCGGTTATTGATAATGTCGGGGTCGAGGTTCACGGTCTTTCAGTTGGTAAGGCTTTTGTGGACCACTTTCAATCCATTCTTGGAATGCGCGATATGGATGTGAGATCGAACATTCCCATTGATTTCTTCCAGAATAGGATTTCGATTCAAGATGCTAATTTTATGATACGTCCTATTACCAAAGAGGAGGTAAAACAGGCCATGTTTGATATTGGGGATGACCGCGCACCTGGTTCGGATGGTTTTACAGCTTCATTTTTTAAAGCTGCTTGGCCAGTAATTGGTCCTGATGTGGAATTGGCAATTCAAGATTTCTTTTACAGGGGGAATTTGGCACGTCAGGTTAATCACACTTCCATTTGTTTACTGCCGAAGCATGCTAACGCTTCGAAAGTAACAGATTTTAGGCTGATTTCTCTTTGTTCCGTTCTCTATAAATGTATTGCTAAAATCATTTCGTGGAGAATCAAGGATAGTTTGGATTTTCTTGTTAGTCCGAATCAATCGGCCTTTATTCCTGGTCGAAAGATTACGGATAACATTTTGATGGCCTATGAGTTATTTCAAGGTTATGACAGGAAAAGTGGTCCCCCCCCCCCCCCCCGTTGTTCTTTCAAAATAGACATTCAGAAAGCTTACGATTCAGTAGACTGGGGTTTTCTTAATTTAGTGCTGAAGCGTATGGGTTTTCATCTGATCATGTGTAATTGGATCATGGAGCTAGTAACGACTGCGTCCTTTTCTATTCTTGTAAATGGAGAACTTCACGGTTTTTTCAAGGGAGGGAGAGGCCTACGTCAAGGTTGTCCACTATCCCCGTATCTCTTCACACTGGTCATGGAGGCTTTCTCTACAATTTTCCGGAGGCAGATAATCGATTTGCTTTTCATCATGGTTGTGAAGGTATTTCTCTCACTCATTTATGCTTTGCTGATGATCTAATGGTCTTCACTCGAGGGGATATTGGTTCGGTTGCTGTTCTTAAGGAAGTTCTAGCAGAGTTTGGAGAAATTTCAGGTCTCAAACCTAGCATTAAGAAAAGTGCCGTTTATTTTTCTAATGTCGATTCGATCACGAGGCATGGAATTCTGCAGTTACTTTCTTTTCAGGTTGGAGCACTCCCGTTTCGGTATCTGGGTATCCCTTTGTCTTCTAAAAGATTAGTGGTCTCAGATTTTGCACCTCTGATCTCCAAAGTTAGATCTCGTATTTTGAATTGGAAATCTAAGTTTCTTAGTTTTGGAGGTCGTGTGCAATTGATCAAATTGGTGCTGGAATCTCTTCAGCTTTACTGGATGGTCATCATCACTTTTCCTGCTTCGGTTATTCATTCGCTTGAAAAACTGTTTCGAGACTTTTTGTGGAATCAAGGTGATCCGTCACGTGGGAAAGTGAAAGTAGCTTGGGAGACGGTGTGCAAACCGAAATCAGCTGGCGGTTTGGGATTAAAGCGTTTAGCCATGTGGAATAGAGCTTTACTTGCTTCAAACATTTGGGATATTCTCAGGAAAATAAAAATCAGTATGGATTTCTTGGATTTATTTGCATAGATTAAACGGCTCCAATTTCTGGACTTTTATCCCGACAAATAATTCCTCTTGGATCTGGCGTAAATTGGTTGAGTTACGGGAGCAATTTCGTCCATTTTTCTTTAATCAGCTAGGGAACGGTGTGAACACAAATGCTTGGGAAGATAAATGGATTGCGATTGGGCCTTTGTCTTCCTTTCTTCCATATAGACTCATGCATGGGGAGGGTTTTCATAAGGGATCGAATGTAGCCGAAGTCATCTCCGGATTAAATCATGCTTGGCTGCAAGCTTGGATGCAAAGGCACCCTCCATTGGCTACTGTAGCTTTGCCTTCTTTGGTTAATACTTCGGATCAGGTTATGTGGCTTAACTCTCATCATCTTCCTTGTCGTCTTTCTATAAAAGAAGTATGGCGTTCTTTACAAGGAAATTGGGAGGTTGTTCCATGGTACGATTTCGTTTGGTTCAAGCGGCATATACCAAAGCACTCTTTTTGCTTATGGTTGGCGATCCTTAGTCGATTACCCACCCAAGACCATCTCTTAAACTAGGGTTTTAACCCTGCGCGTCTCTTGTGTCCGTTTTGTAATGCTATAATTGATTCTAGGAATCATTTGTTTTTCGAATGTGGGTTCTCGGCTTCGTTTTGGCGGCTAATTCGTGATGAGATCGGTTGTAATGCTAATGAAGACTGGGAGAATATTTTTCATGAGTTAACACATAGACGATGGAGGCCCGGGGAACTTCGTAAGCAACTGTTGTTTGCGGGTGCTGTCTATTTTATTTGGAGAGAAAGGAATAATCGTCTTTTCAAGGGTATTAAAAGAGAGGTGGCTTATTTGTTGAAGGATTTGAAGCTTTATATCGATATTAGATGTAATGCTTCGTCCTTCACTTTGGATCGTTCTTTTGGAAATACCTCAAGAACAGCTTAATGAAGACTCAAGTGGATTATTATAGTCGTGCCTTTGTGGTTTGGGGGGGGGTTACCTGCGGATGTTTGTCCATGTTTTTATTGTAGCCCTTAGCACTGTTTGGATGATTTTTCTTTGGTTTGTCCTGGTTGGATGTGCTTTGTTTGAGACCTTACTTTGGGGGTTTGTCCCTTAGAGGGTTCTCTTTTTTGGGAGGGAGTCCCTCGCCTTTGTTTGTATTTTCTCTTTTTCTTTAAGTTTACAAGGAGTCCTTTCTCCTTAAAAAAAAAAGTATATTAGAAAAATAACTTGAATAAAATAATTTTGAATTATAGAATTACATTCCAAAACCCAACCATAAATATATAAAATTACTATAGTCCAAATATGTAGCATATTTCTTGGCCAATCCTCAATCATGATCACAATTTCCTATGACACATACTCTTTCTAGAACCAATGGAACACAAGAATTCAATGAGATTTTCGGCAACACAATCGATTACATATTTGCATTGATGATAGTTTCCTAACGAGAAGACTATATGTTTTTTTTCATGACCGAATGAGTTAAAACAATAAATCTTAAATAAGATTTAAAATACGAATAGCTTGATCGATAATCTAATAAAAATGTATTAACAAAAAGGGATTAAATTTGAGAAAAATTTACCCAACGATACAGTTATAACATGTACCTGATTTAACAATGAGGGAAATACAAGTTAGGCATTATAAAAGCGCATGTCTGGTCAAACATCCTATTGTTAAACAATATAACGACCCTTGTCTCCTAGCAAACCATCAAAATGACCAACCAATGAAAAACAAAACAATATGTTTTTCCTTTGTAAGAATCTTCATGGGCCCGTATCTTATAGCAAGAAATTCCTTGAAATAATCATAATTGTAAGTACAGAATCTTCTTTATGAATAAGCATCCATTCCAAATATTTATTCCTTGAACTTCACGGTAGAATTTCTAAAGTATCTTTTCTTCATAGGTAACACCACGTATCCACTCCCATGTTCAATTTTCTGGTACTATATTAACCCAATAAATATTTCACTATTTTCACCTAAGCAAAAACTACCATAAACATTTTAAAACATCATTCAAGTGTTTGCACCAAGCACGTGAACGAATAGAGAGAAATGGCCGCAAGAGCAACAAGGATGACGTTTCAATGTGTTTTTGAAGGAAGCCTATCAATGTCTGAAATGGACAAAGAGCGCAGGCCTTACCATAAAGACTGCAATTGTGTGTTGCATAAGCCAAAAGATGAAACCCCAAGAGCTTGTACCCATCACGGGAGAATTTCTTACTCAATGAAACCATCATGGAACAAGTGTTCATTAACCAAAACCACTTTCTCAAGCCCCACTCAATCTTCTAGTCATACTAGATAGCTAGATGGAAAGATGACAGAGCCTTTATTATGGTGATATCAAAGTCAAAGAAACGCTTCAGGTGCCAATTATGGTTAAGGTGGGCATTTCACACCACCTACCGCAAGCTTTTCTCAACCCCATCACACGAAGATGCATGATGAACTACATTAGAGGCCATCTCAAGTTCTAATGTCGGTCCTCATATCTTGCACTGCAGACACGTGTTTATGTTTCTATTAGTAGTAGTCAAGTTCGACTTCTACAAATGATAGTTCATCGGTCTAAAGGTCCTTATGTTGTGTGCGTCATTGTGATAAAGAGAAACAAATGCTAAGACCTAGAAACATGTAGTTGTGTGGATCCAACAAGTTTCGAGGAGAATGATACTTGGCGATCGTGAACTACACTTGCTGTAATCCATTTACTCGGGCTTTAAATGGACTAAAGTCAAGTTCAAATGGTTAAGAGTGCGGCGATTTACACATGCTTCAAATAGACTATGATGATCAGCAATCGGTAATCCTATCAAAGTGGAAGGGTACCAATCAAAGTGGAAGGGTATGCTGATCATTGATCTGGTCCGCGAAACATCTTGTTAAGGAACTGATACTTGTGGCATGCAATGTGCGTAAGAAGTTCACTCGAAATCCACCGAAGAAAAGGGTGTCAAACACACTAAACCTTATTATTCATGCATGTACAACTTAGGAAAGCCTCAATATGTCAACAAGTTCTTCCATTTGGTTGATTATGATGCAAATATACATATGCATATATCGCCTAATTCAAAGGACTGGTGTCAACCCCATCTAATGATGATGCCTAATTAATTTATTGGGTTCTGTTTGGTATATTACATTCATGTTCAATTTCTGCAAATGATAACACATTAGTCTATATGTTGTGAATAGTTCAAGAACTATTTGATTCTTTTATCCTAAATAAGTAAACCATGGAGTAATTTACACATTATTTAGAAAAAACAGCCATTGCACATAATGAATATGCTTTTTAACAATGCTAAATATGCTTGGTTCATAAAAAAACAAAGACATGGACAATGACAAATTTCTACAAAAGTTCAATACCCCTTCCAAGAAAATCAAAAAGCTTGCAACATAGAAGCATAAGTAAGTCAATATGCAACTTCTAGGTACTTAATTGATAGTCAGAAAACTTGCAAAGCAAACAAATCGTCTAAACTACATAGTAAACAACACACACGACTACTAATTAAACAACAACACAAGGTGGTCGTTAATTATATTTATATACATATGTATATATATATATATAGAGAGAGAGAGAGAAAGGTTCATGTGAGAAACATAACTTTTTAAGAAAACGCGAGGAAGATTCTCAACTACTCATCCGGTCAATAAAGGTGGCTTTGATGGGGTCACCCTTTAAGCATCTCCACCCTCCATGAATCACGTCAATTCTCCGTGATCGCGTCCACCGTAACCGAAAATGTGTGGCTGAGAATCGTCCTTGCGTTTTCTTAAATTGACATCATTCTCCTCATATGAACACATACTCTTTCTAGATCCAAAGGAACTCAAGAATTCAACAACTAGATTTTAGGCAGTAAAATCAATTACCATATTTGCATTCTACGAGATGATAGCTTCCTAAGCAGAAGACTATATGTTTTTTACATGACTGAATGAAATAAAATAATAAATCTTGAAGAAGATTTGACAGTACGAATAGCTTGATCAATAATCTAATAAAAATGTATTAACAAAAAGGGATTAAATTAGAGCACACTTTACCCAACGATACAGTTATAACATGTACCAGGTTTAACTATGTGAGAAATACAAGTTAGGTATTATAAAAGCGCATGTATGATCAAATATCCTTTATTAAACAATATAACAACCCTCGTCTCCTAGTAAATCATCAAAAAGCCCAACCAATGAAAAACAAAACAATATACTTTTCCTTTGTAAGAATCTTCATGGTCCCGGTTCTTATAGCAAGAAATTCCTAGAAATAATCATAATTGTAAGTACAGAATCTTCCTTATGAATATGCATCCGGGCCAAATCTTTATTCCTTGAACTTTACGGTAGAATTTCTAAAGTATCTTTTCTTCCTAGGAAACACCCACGTATCCACTTCCATGTTCAATTTTCTGGTACTATATTAACCCAATTAATATTTCAGTATTTACTCTAAAGCAAAAACTACCAAAAACATTTTAAAACATCATTGAAGTGTTCTCGGCAAGCACGTGAACGAATAGAGAGAAATGGCCACCGTAGCAGCAAGGTTGACGTTTCAATGTGTTTTTGAAGGAAGTTTATCAATGTCTGAAACAGACAAAGAGCGAAGGCCATATCATAAAGACTGCAATTGTGTGTTGCATAAACCAAAAGATGAAACCCCAAGAGCTTGTACCCATCACGGGAGAATTTCGTACTCAATGAAACCATCATGGAATAAGTGTTTGTTGAGCAAAACCACTTTCTCAAGCCCCGCTCAATCTTCTAGTCATTGTAGCTAGCTAGATGGAAAGATGACAGAGGCTTTGTTATGGTGATATCAAGGTGAAAGAAACGCTTCAGGTGTCATTTGTGGTTAAGGTGTACAAACGTGTAATGAGCAATTACATTGGAGCACCCTCGGTCAACTTCACACCACCTACCGCAAGCTTTTCTCAGCCCCATCACACGAAGATGCATGATGGACAACATTAGAGGCTAGCTCAAGTTCTAATGTTGGTTCTCATATCTTGCACTACAGACACGTGTTTATGTTTCTATTAGTAGTAGTCAAGTTCGACTTCTACAAATGATAGTTCATTAGTCTAAAGGTCCTTACGTTGTGTGCGTCATTGTGATGAAAAGACACAAATGCTAAGCCCTGGAAACATGTAGTTGCATGGATCCAACAAGTTTCGAGGAGAATGATACTTGTCGATCGTGAACTCCACTTGTTGCAATCCATTTACTCGTGCTTCAAATGGACAAGGTCAGCTTCAAATGGTTAAGAGTAGCAGCGATTTACATATGCTTCAAATAGACTAAGATGATCAACAATCGGTAATCCTATTAAAGTGGAAAGGTATGCTGATCATTGATCTAGTCTGCTGATCATCTTGTTACGGAATTGATACATGTGGCATGCAATGTGGGTAAGAACTTCACTCGAAGTCCACCGAAGAAAAGGGTGTCAAACACACTAAACCTGTTCATGTATGTACAACTTAGGTAAGCCTCGGTATGTCAACAAGTTCTTCCATTTGGTTGATTATGATGCAAATATACATATGCATATATCGCCTAATTCTAAGGACTGGTGTCAACCCCATCTAATGATGATGCCTAATTAATTTATTGGGTTATGTTTGGTATATTACATTCATGTTCCATTCCTACAAATGATAACTCATCATTAGTCTATATGTTGTGAATAGTTCAAGAACAATTTGATTCTTTTATCCTAAATAAGTAAACAATGGAGTAATTTAAACATTAATTATTTAGAATTTTAGATGCTTAATCACAAGTTGGCATGACATCCCCAAGTGAGATCCATTTTGCATAGAAAAAACAGTAATTCCACATAATGAATATGCTCTTTAACAATGCTATATATGCTTGGTTCATGAATAAACAAAGACATAGACAGTGGCAAATTTCTACAGAAGTCCAATACCCCTTCCAAGAAAGTCCAAAAAATTGCAACATAGAAGTATAAGAAGTCAATTGGCAACTTCTAGGTACTTAAATTGATAGTTAGAAAACCTGCAAAGCAAACAAACCGTCTAAACTACATAGTAAAGAACACACATGACTACTAATTAAACAACAACACACAAGGTGGTCCTTAATTATATTTATATAACATGAGGAGAGTTCCGTTGTAACCACAAATAGTGTGTTAACTTTGTTAACCAAAATCAACCAAGGGTAAAATAGGAAAAAACAAAATCAAATAAGGTTGCAGGTTTCTTCTTTTTATGTCTCTCTTCCTCCCTCTTTTCTCTCTCTCACCATGTTCATCCCTCCACCATCACCACCACTACAACCGCCGCCTTCTACCACCATCACCACAACAGTCGCCGTCCACCACCACAACCGCCGCCGTCCACCACAACCGCCACCGTCCACCACCACAACCGCCTTCTACCACCACAACCACTACCATTAGTCCACTACCACCGTCACAACGCCGCCTTCCACCACCACAGCAGGCGCCTTCCACCACGACGACCACCACAGCCGGTGCCTTCCACCACCACCAGATCTGCTCCGCCCGCCTTCCACCACCACGAACACCAGGTATGTTCCACCTCCTTCATCCTCAATCCGGCGAGTGACGACGGTGACTTCGTCTGCCGGAAGTGCGCAAACCACCACCACCACATCACATGTCGTCGTCGCCTGAGAAATCGCCACCAGCAGCCACCAGAAGTCCACCACCAAAATCGTAACCCTAGAAATCGCATCTCGTCTCATATCTAGATGCTGGACGAGAGAAAGAGAGAGAGAAATCACAGATCTGACTTTGTTCATTTAGGGTTTTGGTGGTGGGTGTGGCGGCGGCTTAGAGATAATGGTTGTGGTGGTAGTTTGCAGATGGTGGGTGTGGTGGTGGTAGCAGCTGTGGTGGCGGTGGCGGCTATGGTGGTGGGTGTGATGGTGGTTTGGAGATGGTGGGTGTGGTGGTGGTGGGTATGGTGGTGGTGGTGGTTAGGAGATGGTGGTGGTGGTTAGGAGATGGTGGTTGTGGTGGTGGTGTTGGTTTGAAGATGGTGGTTGTGGTAGTGGTGGTGGTGGACTAATGGTGGTGGTGGTGGTGGATGTGGTGGTGGACTTGTGGTGGTGGTTTGGAGATGGTGGTTGTGATGGTGGTGGTTTGGAATTGGTGCACATGTGTTCCGTGGGTGGAGGAGGAGGAAGGAGGCGGCCGTGCACATGTGTTCACCGGGTGGAGGAGGAGGAAGGAGGCGGCCGTGCACATGTGTTCACCGGGTGGAGGAAGAGGAAGGAGGCGGTCGTGCACATGTGTTCCGTGGGTGGAGGAGGAGGAAGGAGGCGGCCGTGCACATGTGTTCACCGGGTGGAGGAGGAGGAAGGAGGCGGCCGTGCACATGTGTTCACCGGTGGAGGAGGAGGAAGGAGGCGGCCGTGCACATGTGTTCACCGGGTGGAGGAGGAGGAAGGAGGCGGCCGTGCACATGTGTTCACCGGGTGGAGGAGGAGGATGGAGGTGGCTTTCCCAAAATACCCCTGTGCACTTGTGTTTGCTGTATTTTTTAATTTTTAGTTATTAAAAATTCCCTAATTATAGGGATTTAATCTTGGCCCTAGATTTAAATTATTAAGGGTTGTGATGGGTTAACACGGTTAACACACTATTTGTGGTTAACAACGGAACCCAACCCTATATAACATATATATATATATATATATATGTGTGTGTGTGTATTGTTGAACAATGTCCCACATTAGACACAAAGTGAACTTATAATGTGCTTATAAGGGTCCTGGGCTACTCCATCATAGCCAATTGGTTTTGAATTGGAACCCCACAAACTTACATGGTATCAGAGCAAGGTTCACCCGTGGTTGGTCAAAAAAAGGCCGCACGGACTCCACGTAACCCAAAGTATCCACGTGTTAGGCTAAAAGAACGCCACACGTGAGGGGGCGTGTTGAGCAATGTCCCACATTGGACACAAAGTGAACTTATAATGTGCTTATAAGGGTCCTGGGCTACTCCACTCATAGCCAAACCATGTATTCCCTCACAGGTCTCTTGCATGGTGTAAGAATGTAACATACCAAACAGAACCCAGTAAATTCGTTCGGTTCATGTAGAAAGTTGAATGCTAAAAGAACAATAACAATTCTTCGATCCAAAATCACCACTTTGTTCATCGTGAACCACAGATTCCTGCAAGGAGTGCAAAATTTAAGCTAGTAAAACCATAGAAACAATGATCCAAAATGTTTGAGGTACTTCAATTCTGGTGTGGTGTGTGAAAGTACTTAGGGATCTAACTTAAGCATTACAATTAGGGAGTATGCATCTATAGCACAAGTATATATGTCATCGATAGTTTTGGGCCACTTCGCAACTCTCTCGTTTTCAATCGAAAAGGGTATCCGTTGAGCATAATCTTATCCGAGGTGATTTCGAACCCTTAGTTATGGGTCAAGAGTAGATGTAGAAAAAAGGGAAATCTCAATCGGGAGAATTGGTGTTATAATCCTCTTTCTGCTTTGTGACGTTTCTTGTATTTCTCTTTTTCTAGCTTCTCGCTAGTAAGGTGTTGAATAAAATTTCGCTATTAAAAAAAAGTATATTAAAATAGATGCCAAACTTCATGAGATTCGGCAACTACAAAGTTGGAGGCATCTTTCTATAAAGATACTTGACGCCATGTGTTAGTTATTTCAGTTGCAATAAGCTTGAGAATCTATTAATTAGGCATACATAGGTAATATCATCAACAAAAACACGAAACATAGATAGTGTTGGTTGGCCGAGGGAATGCCTCTTTCTATAACATTACAAAATACCAATGTAAGCCAATAAAGGGAGTATTTTATAACCAAATTACTAAGTTCTCAAACAAAATAATAATACCAACTTTTTTAAACTTGAACAGTATTCAATGGATCAAATATATATGCTCTTGAGAACTTAATTATAACTTACATAACCTGTAGTCAAAATAATTTATCGATATTGTGTAAAAACATTTTAGGAAAAATCGCTAATTCAATCCGCCAAGGTAACTTTATAATTCAAAATTTAGTTAAAAATAATTACAAAACTTATTAGGGTTAAGTTCTGGTGAGACCAAGCCTTTTTGATGAGGCCGGTGAGACCAACACATTTTACTTGAAACTTCACATCAAAACATTTGTGAAGGTAAAAAAAATTGAATATTCATCGTTAAAACATACTAAACAACACCATCGAAATTTATTTTTTTTCCAAAAAAAGGTTAAAAAACGAAACCTTCACAACATTTTTTTTGTGAAGGTTCGCATTATATATATGTAACCTTCACAGAACTTGAGCTGTGAAGGTTTCATTTTTTAGCTTGTTTTCGATATTTTTTTGCATCGAAAGTGATTTTTAGGTCTGCGTATTCGTGTTTTATGTACATTCACGGTGTTTTTTTGTGAAGTTTCATACGTTAGGTATTGGTCTCACGCGGTCTCACGGTAACAGCTTGGTCTCACCTGATCCTAAGTCAACTAACTTATTCATAACATTAATGAATATGCTTTATACGGTTTATCATAATAAAGTTATCAAGTATATTAATTTAACGAAGTACTAAATAATCGTTTCCTATAATTATTTAATAAAAATAATTTTGGACTAATTTGATTGTTAATTTAAGCTGAAACAAAACAAATTATTTAATAAATAACAGTTAAAAGTAAAAATTGCATACCAAGAGAGTTGGGCTCCATTAGGTCCAACAATAATATACTACACAGGTGAGCCCAACAGATGCAATCCAAGAACAAGTGAGCATCCGTTTGGGTAGTACCTACTACTTAGGAGAGTTGGTAAAATGGACCTGGTCCGATCGACTAATCGGTAACCGATTTTTTTTGTACGGGTTAAGTAAGCGGCCCGTAACCCACTTTTTAAAGAAAAAAACTAATTGTTTTTGACTGTTTTTTTCCATTCTAGATAAATAAGTTGTGTGGTGATACCAAGTTAAAAACGCAAGAAACCGCAAACAATTGTTGCTATATTTTGTGATTTCGACTCACGTGTATTCGTTTCTTACAATCTTGCAAGTTCTAATCTCTTAAATTTCAGTTCTCGTCTATTTCTATCTTTCTCATCCAAAATGACCAGTGAACAACACGATGCATCTAACAAACAAATTGCCAGGTTCTTGTCGAGCATGGAAGAAAGACAATAGTTTTGAACCATTTCAAGACGGAGATCCTCACCACCGGGAAAAAAAATGCGCAATGCAAATGTTGTGGAAATTTCACCTTAAGGTTGCACACCGAGGTTTTGATGCCGTCAGTGAGAGTAGGCCCCATGGCAAATCAGCTTGTACTTCACAATACCGGTCAAATATAGACGTATGATGTCGAGTCGAACCGACAAACGTCAACAAAATGTGTCACTTAAAGCATGTTGTCGTTCAGACATTTCAAAGTACAACATGTAGCGTGGTACGGGGATGGCAATTGCAAAAAAAGGTACAAGAGCCTAGTTAGGAGGCATTTTTTGTTGCTTTGATCTAAAGGTTCATGCACAGTCCAATGAAGCAACATTTTGTAGCACATAAATGAATATTTTCTTTTGTATATGGAACTAAAGATCTTGGAATCTAGTATTTAAAGGCAAGTATGTTTGTTTGGGTTTGATATTTGGATTTAATTGGGCTAGATCACATTATGATAAGAAAAGCAAATCAGGAAACGATTTGTGATGGATCAGGATCAATAACTTAGGCCTCTAAGAGGCAATCAACGATGCCATATCTTCAACAAAGATCAAGTATGTGGCACCTACTACAACAACTTATCATGTAGGATGGTTAAACAGACTTCTTGCTGATGTGAACTAGAACCAATTACACGCTACTCAGATATTCTATGATAACACCTCAGATGTTGCAATGACCAAGAATCCAGTGATACGGGAATGGTAGAACAAAACACATAGAAATCAAGCACCATTTTATTTGAGAGCTCATTTGAGAAGAAGAATCAAGGTGGAAGTGTGTAGGTCTTCTAATCAGTTAGCAGATATGTTCACAAAGACTTTACCACATGCAAAATTCAAAACGTTTAGAAACAGTTTATTAATTACCTATTTCGAGTCAAACGGGAGTGTTAAAGACCAATTCATAGTTGACTATGAGAAAATATATCATGAAAGAGATTATAGGGTAACTAGCATGTGTTTCTTAGTGGAGTTAGTGGAGTTCTTTTATGAAGTTTTCCTAGTTTTTCAATTGAGTTGTTAGTAACATAGCATCCTTTTATGTACACGTATTTAATGCCATGTTCTTCTTTAGTGAAAGAGTATTGGACCTCACAGATATTAATAGCTAGCTTGCTTCAAAAAAGTCATTTGCATTCATGAGCCACGTCTAATACATAAGTAAATTCGATCTTTGGTGAACACTTATTCCGTATACGCTCAAAGTCTATCTCATACGACCCGAGCATATCTTTAGAGGTCTAAATGATTGTCTACTTTTTTTAAACAGCAAGTAAAAACATACACGTTCTATTTTTTTTTAAACAACAAGTAAAAACACATACATTCTTAGGGTATCCACAATCCAAGGACACCCGACTAATACTCGTCGACCACACCTCAGCCCAATTAAAGATACCACTATGTGATAGGCTCACGTTTTATTTATGCCATCATAAGGCATTTCTTTTACCACCGTATCTTTTCTTTAAGTGATTGATTCAAAAATAGCTTTTCCTTCAACAACCTTTTTTCATATTTGCTTCAACATCTTACTATCGTTTCTTTATCACGGTAAAGGTTATCAATATTCAACATAACTAAACCATATAGGCTATGTTTGGTAAACTAGCTGATAAGTTAACTTATGACTGATAAGATAGCTTATGACTAATAAAGTAGCTGATGACTGATAAGGTAGCTGACGAATAAGTTACGTTTAGTAAAAACTAGCTGATAAGGTAGCTTATGACTGTAAAAGGACAAAAAAATACATATTTAAAAAGTAGTGGTATATAACATAGCAAGGGTATATTTGCAATAAAAAAATAAAAAGTCTCATAAGTCACCAAAAGGTTAGTGAGAGTAGTTTTTCAAAAAGTTAGCTTATAAGTTAACTTATAATTTAGCTTATGGTCCATCCAAACATGTATTGACTTATAAGCTAACTTATAAATTAACTTATTTTTACCAAACAATTCCATAGTATACTCGCAATGTTGCCATATATCAATATTTAGGCTATGTTTGGCAAGCGTAGCTTATAAGCTAGCTGTTGATTGATAAGCTTGTTAGTAGCTGATAAGCTAGCTGTTGAACAAATTATGTTTGGCAAAAACTAGCTTATGAGTATGTAAAATGAGCAAAAAGGGTACCTTTGAATTTAATAATTAATATTAATAAGGGTATAATTGGAAAAAGCTACAATAAGCTTCTCATAAGCTACTCAAAGTAGCGTTTCAAAAAGCTAGCTTATAAGCTAGCTGATAAGCTAGCTTCCTGGTACATGTTTGGATGGACTAGCTTATAAGCTAGCTTCTTATGCTTGCCAAACCAAGCCTTAGTCGTTAATTTATACCGTCATACCTTTCAAGATTGCTTTAATTATTGCATATATATATGCCCTCTAGGTGCATTTCCCACTTTAGTAATGTATATCCAATTAATTACTTGGTAAAACACTCGATAAATATTTCAATTCTCAAGTCGAAGAATCTGATACATTGTTGCAAAAATAAAAAATAAAACAAAAAATATCACACTAAATATAGAAAATTCAACAATTTAATTATAGTATATAGTTTTGTTGTTGGTTTTGACTTTTTTTTTAATAGTAGATAGACCACCAGCCAGACCTTTGTATGGTCCGCACGATCCATTTTGTAAACGAAAACAATAGAAAACGATTTATAAGAAATCATATCGAAGAACGATTGTTTTCATGAACCTAGCTTTCGATCGATCGATGATCCGGTCAGAATTCGCTTCGATAATAAGTACTATCGTATCCGATAAGCGATTGGCAGTAATTAACGTTGGTTAAAACGGTACTCGTTGAGCCACATTCGCTTCCGATAAGCGAAGCAGTTGACTTGTCAAGCTTCACGGACCACGGATAGTGATGGTTTTGACCACCTGCTCCCACGTGAGAAGACGATCGCTGCATCCGCACGGCTCTCGGAACATTCCGTCCCTCGATTGAAGGCCGCCGCTTAGCCACGCTCGAAGACTGACGCTCGTAAACCGAACCGTAATCGGCTGGCCGCTGCTTTGGCGCGCTGTGGGACCGCGCTTTTGCCTTGGATGATTCGGTGTTAGCCATGTAACTCGGGAACTCATAAAGCGATTCCGCACAATCCGATCTCCGGGACGGGCTACTTTGAGCGATCCCGTATGCGAACTCTTCGAAGTGGCGCCCGAATGCCCTTGGGCTCGGCTCCGATGGGGCCGGGGAGACGTGTGCGGAGCCTCGCTCCCTGGAGTAGCTTCTTCTAGTGCTTCGGGTGTCCATTTCGACGATCTTGATGTGTTCTTCGGATACGTCATGGGTTCTGGTCATACCGTCGTAAAATTCGGAGTCGGGCCACCCGTAATAAGAATCCGTTTCGTCGTTGCTGCGCCTTCTTCGGGCGCAAGCCCGCGTCTGGACCGTCACTAACGCCTGCATACACCGCAGCGTCGCAACGGCCCTTTTCCGCACCAAGTGACCCCGAACGAGCGCCTGCAGCTTAACCAGTCCTTTCAAAGCGAACAACGCCTTTCTCGCCAAGTAGGATCGAAAAACCGATTGAATCTTTGTGGCGGCAACATGCTTCAAGATGGCCTCGGCCGCTGCATTCGCAGCGGCCGTAGCGGCAATCTCCGCCTCGATAGCATGCTTCTTTTGCTCGTAATTCTCTTGTTCATGCACCAATGCGGGTGGCACCGCGGAGATTACGTCTACCGAGTTGTGGTTCGTCGTGATGGTGGTGGTGGGAGGAGCGGCGGAGGAGCGGCGGAAGCTCCACCGGCCGCTTCTCCTTGGGGGTTCCCGGCGGGAGGGAAGTGGGTGGTGTTAGGGTTTCATGGATGGTGGGTTTGTTCTTTTTTCTAGCTAACAAGTTCTTGATCCATTTGCTTGTCTTCCCCATTTCTTTTTGTGGCTGAATGAATATCTTTAGAATTCAGCCATTTGGGTTTGGATGACAAAAATTCAATAATATGTAGATCTGAATTTCTCTTTCTAATTGATTACAAAATTGGTCTCAACAACAAGACATTATTATTTTAAATTCCCAATTGGAGTTTTGTATATGGTTCATGCAATTAATATTTTGTCTTCTTTTACAAAGATATGATTGAGATTTTATCCCTTTTAAGAATTGATTGTGAACATGTTGTTTATATATTTTCTTTTCAATGGAATAAATACAACTAGATATATATACATTGTTTTTAACTGGGTTAAGTTGTACAAAAAAAATTCAAAGTTTTTTGAGAAAATTATAATGCAAATTTAGCCATTTTGATATAAACTAGCTTTTATGAAAGGACCCATTTGATATAATTACAAAACAATAACATTGATTAGGCCGTTGGTATTCTTAAGGTACGGTTTGTGAGGGTTCGGCTGGGTAGTCTTATTCATGTAGCGAGCTTGGCTTGCGGACTCGGCCACGAGGTTGGCAACCCGGCCGCTCGACTCTCTCTCTCTCTCACTTTTCTTCTTTCTCTTTTTTTCTTGATATATATATATATATATATACATATACAGAGAGAGAGAGAGAGAGATCACTATTCTAAACAACTCGCCACGCAACCGCCGTGGCACACGTCATGGCTTCAAGGCTTGTGTCTCACGCCGCGTTAAACCTGTGGCACGCCATGGCCTACTACGCAATTCTCCTAATGCGATATTTGAATTTTCTTTATATTTTAAGGTTTTATTTGCTGGTTTTTATTATATAACCTAATTTTAACTATTAACTCATTGAATGACAATGCAAAACATATGCTCTTATATATAATATTTTATATGAACTAGAAATTTGACACCATAAGTCATGCCTTGAAAACGCTATGGCTTAGTCATGGCTCCTAAGGCTTGGCCTCACCGCCACGCCACGTCTCATGCCATTTTAAACCTTGATATATATATATAGGTGTCTTCTAGAGAAAACCAAATAATTTGTAAAAACTTGAGTACCAATCTAAGCCTTTGATCTGAAAATAGGTATAAAGGGCATGATCGTCATTTTGCAAAAAAAGTTCACGGTTCATTCATAATATGAATACGAAAGTTTAGATTCATATTATGAAACTTCAGATTCATAATATAGAAATCAGATACATAATATGAAATTTCATATTCATCTGATGAATATTCACTAGAAGAAACTCAGATTCATCTTATGGAGGTGGTGGTGGTGGTGGTGGTGGTGGAGGCTGGCAACGGTAGACAATGGCGGTGGCTATGGCGGTGGAGGCCCACGACGGTGGTAGAGGCCGGTGACGGTGGTGGAGGTCTGCTGATAAACGTCCGATGATGGAGATGAAGAACGAGCTGAGATTAGATCTGGTGGTGGCGGTGGACTGCGGTGGAGCGTTGATGGTTGTGGAAGGCGGTGGAGCGTCGGCGGCGATGGAGCACCGGCGACGGTGGTGGAGGTCTGATGGTGGAGGTGTGATGTTGTTGGGTTTTAATATGTGGGAGTTAATTTGATAAGCGAAATGTCTAAAATACCTTTTTGGGTTTTAATCAAGTGTAACACATAAAATATGAAGAGATTCTTACCATGGTCCTCCTTGTATCATCAACCGTTGATTAAAAAAATTTAATGGTCTAAGATTGGTCATCAAGTTCACCACAAATAATTGGTTTTCATTTGATTATTCTTATATATATATATATATATAGAGAGAGAGAGAGAGAGAGAGAGAGAGAGAGAGATGGAAAAGTATTTTCTTTTGTGATCCAATAAAAAATTGTAAAATTGTGAACTTGTATACCCAATCTTGACCATTCAATTATAAAGTCTATGATGTAGATTAAGGAGACGGTTACTAAAATTTTATTGACTTAATCACATCTGTTTATTTAATTGATAAAGGGTTATAATTTGGTGCATAAGTTTATCCCTATTATGGTTCACAAATGAAAATGTCTGATATATATTAGGGGTATTCGGGAGAGTAGTAGTCCTATTTGAAAACCTTATGTTAATTTATTGATATTAATGAAAAGCAATTAAATAGGAATTGACTTTGAGAGGGAATAAGTAACCACAAACTTATGTTAATTTATTAATATTAATGAAAAGCAACTAAATGGGAATTGATTTTGATAGGGAATAAGTAACCACAAACTTATGTTAATTTATTTATATCAATAAATAGCAATTAAATGAGAATTCATTTTGATAGGGAAGAAGTAACTAATATCTTTTAATTAATAAAAGATGATAGTTAAAAAACAGTTTTAATAGAAGAATAAACTAAATTGAAGGGTAGCTAGTGTTACTATAGATGGGCATCTTTGCCAGCCTGAAGATTCAGCTGGTTGGAGGGATATTAGTCTGGAAAACATTATCATGTTCATGTGTTCCACTGACCCCAGATCATAGATGCTAACATGCGCTTATTCAATTTTCCAAAATTTAATTAATAAGCATTGGCCCCATTCTCTGTCAGTATTTGCATGTCTCTATTATTTCTTGCATGGAGGGTCACATATTTAAAACCAAACAAAGGATGAAGCTAAGTTTTAGCGTCAAATCTAAGATCTCTAATGAATGCATTTTGTTAATAATACACTAGTAATAATCATGGTTCTGAAAAACTCATAATGGCTTCGTTATAACGTCAAGACTTTGGTACCCCGCCACGTCAACCCCTATGGCTCGTTAACTCTAAGGCTTGGCTTGTACTGTAACGCGTTATGGCGCGTTAACGTCACGACATGTTATGTACAACGCATTTAAAAGTAAACGCAGGCTTGCGGTTACATTTATATATAACTTGCGGAACTTAAATAATTATAAAAAGGAAACTATAAAACTAAAAGCTTAAATAGATAAATACTTAATCTCATTCCCGTACATGGAGAGTTGAACACAAATTCTTTGGAAATTGAAGAAACTAGTGGGTAGAGATTCAATCCCGATTTTGCACTTCTGTTATCATTTTTATAAGCTCTATATATTTTGTATCAATGGTTATTCTTTCATTTTTTTTTTTGATATAAATTTAATTTGTTTTGTGGTATTATTCACCAACATATACAAGTACGAGTGTGCGAGCAGCCTTAAGGGATGCCTTGAAAAACATTGTGGCATCGCCATAACTCGTAAGGTTTAACCTCGCTATCATGCCACACCTCACATCATTATTTTTTGAACCTTGGTAATGATTAATACTTCTACATCAACTTGTGATATATATATATATATAGAGAGAGAGAGAGAGAGGTGGGTTCATACGAGAACGATGTCAAATTAAGAAAACACGAGGACAATTCCCAGCCACACATTTTCGGTTACGGTGAACGCGATCACGGAGGATTGACGCGATTCATAGAGGGTGGAGATGATTAAAGGAGGGTGACCTGGTCAAAGCCGCCTTTATTAATTGGATGAGTGGTTGAGAATCATCCTCGCGTTTTCTTGAAAAAGTTATCGTTCTCATTTGAACCTTTCCCTCTCTCTATATATACACACACACATATATATATATATATAGAGAGAGAGAGAGAAGAAGAAGAAGAAGAGAAGCCTTGGTTTGAGTTCAAATAGAAATTCAAAATTTCGCAAGAAATGTAGAAACAAGGGTCGCATGTATTTTGATCTAATTGTCGTAACGCGTGTGTTATTGTGAAAGAGGGGTAATATATCTTGCCATTTGGCCATCCGGATCGGGCAGCATTAACATACCATAACATAAGACGGGTTAGGGATTGATTATGTAAGGTGTTTAGTGACTTATTTCGTTGAAGAAAGTGAGATGAGATTTTTTAGTGTTTAGATGATAGGGGGAAAAGTTTGTTTATACCTTTGCCAAAAAGGAGATAAGGAGTTTTTGAAAAGTCATTACATTCTAACCTAACTTATCTAAAACAACTTATCAATTTTTAGTTATTTTACATGTATAAACAATCTCATACTGTAACACCTCAAAATATATATATATATATATATATATATATATTAACAAAGGAACCAAGTGACACAGCCACGGTTCGAGAGAAAGGCATGCGGCAAAGCATGACGTAAGTTGTTCCAGCCCCTGATGCGGGATGGCACCGGCCGTTCGAGCTCACGAGGCGGTGGCGCAAGGCTGTTCCAGCCACGGTGTGGGTGGCAAGGGTCATTCCAACCCACGATTCGGGCGGCTCAGGCCATTCCAGCCGTGGTTCGGAACTTCGGCGTCTTAGGGCGGACCCTCGAGCGTAGAGGTGCACACGACCGGATTTTTATCCGATTCGGATCGGATTTATACTAAACCGGTTTTTTTCGGATTTGTCAGAAACCGGTTTTGTTAGAAACCGGTTCAGATTTCAACCGGTTTTTCGAAAAAATCCATATCTGATTCAACCGGTCTCGGATCGGATTGAAACCGGATATTTTTTAACCGGATTTATACTAAACCGGTCATCTATTGGGTCTTTTTTTTTGTTAGAAAATTCAGAAAATTCAATTGAAATATGAATTGGTGTGGGCCGTGATTTTTTGATGGGCCGTGATTTTTTTAAAATTAGGCTCAGCGAATTACATATGGAAGGATGGATCATGATGGAAGTGTCTTGGATTTTTTTTAATTGAAATATAATCTGAATTAGAGTATTAGACTTACTAACTTTGACTTAGTTGGACACTTGGACTTTCAGGCCCATAAAATTTGGGCTCCAATTCACAATGATCTATCATTACTCAATACTCATTACTTATTAGGTCCTGATCTATCAATAATCAGACTATCATTAGGATTTTAGGCCCAACAGCAGTAAGCCCACATAGACATTACCGGTTTGATTTGAAACTGGTTCGGTTTAAACCGGTTATCCTGTCAAACCGGTTCGGTTTAAACCGGTTATCTGGTCAAACCGGATCGGATCCAATCCGGTTTGAAAACAAACCGGTTTGAAAAAAATCCGATCCGGTTTGAAAAAAAAATCGGTTTTTATAAAATCGGATTCGAATAGTTTTTTGGCAAAATCGGATAACCGGATATTCTGTGCACCTCTGCTCGAGCGATTGCCCCAATGTCTCGCATGGGCCTATGATTTTCTTTAGTTTGGACCACGTGTGTATGAAGCCATTACCTTCTTAGTGGGCTTATGGTTGGTGAGTTGGGCCTATTTGAATTTTTAACATTTGGCCTAATTTATTAGTAATTAATTTTAAGGGGAGATTTATTAGTTGAAGTGAATTAATTAATAACTAATTAATTATAGCCAAAATCAATTATAGCTTGTCTATAAACAATTACTTTAGGAGATGATTTATTATTATTCTCAACACGAAGGATAATTAGAGCATCCACAGTGGTGGAACCTCCAAAAACCTTACTTACCATATTTTTTCATGCCACATCATTGTCATCTCAACAAATGAAGAACCTCCTTAAAACTCCACAATAGAGATTCTTACAAAAACCTCACTTCCTTTTTTCTTATTTATAACATAATTTTTATTTATGTAAATTGTTATATAACCGAAAAGGAAAGTATTACAAGAACCTGGGTTCTTGTTCAAGCACCCGGGTTCCAATAAGAACCTGTGACTGGACAAGAACCTGTCCCACAATGTAGGTTCATGTAAAAACCCTAATAAGAACCTTGTGAAGAACCTCCATTGTGGATGCTCTTATTAGTTTAACTAATTATTTAATTAGCTAATAACTAATTATTTATGACCGTGGCTATAAAAAAATTTTGAGAGTTTACAAGTGGAATTTTAGGAAAAATGACATTAATTCGTTAGTCGAGACTAATGGATTAAAATGTCGTTTAGAAGTCAAATTATTACTTGGGAACGTTTTAAAAACGCAAGGAGATAGAGTCATTTTTATAGGATGACTAAGGGGCTGTTTACTAATGACTTAATGGGACTTAATAGCTGGTTGAGATTAATCGCACAGACACCTGACATGTTTACTTACAACTTATTGAAAAATACGTACTGCTTATTCGCGCAGCCCAAATAGGGCACTTGTCCAGATTAAGCTGGAAACTTTACCTCCATACCCCTTGATTAAAAAAAGCTCCTTTTACAAAAACAAAACCAAGCAACTTTCATCCCAATCTCCTTTCACTCTCTTATTCTTCAACGAAATCGCTTCCACTGTAACTCTCATTATTTGGGTAAATTTTAAATGTAGATTAGTTTAAAGTGGAATTGGGTTTACTTAAAAACATTATATTATTTAGTAAATTCTAGTAATTACGTAAATAGGATCTTTTTTAGGTTGATTAATCCTTAAATTTTTAATAATTGTGTTTAAAGTGTCATATTTACGTAGTATTTTTGCCATTAAATCATATCAAAAAATGTTTATTTGATATTGAGGGTAAAATGATCATTTAAGTCATTTAGACTATTGGTTCAGGAAAATTAGGAAATAACAATACATTTTATCCAAACAGACAAATTTATCTACACAGTATATAAAACAGCTTATAATTCATAGCTAGGGGGTAAATTGGTCATTTCTGACATGTTGACTTTGGTTAATGAGTTGATGTTTTAGGACGTCAATGAGTTGATGCTCATATGGTTAATCGAATGTGACCAATGTTGACTTTTGTTGACTTTTTGGCAAGTTTAGGTTACTGATAGGAAGTTATCTTGTATGTATCGTTAGATCATTAAGGAGGATTTTGCTAGGACACATATGCTCATAGGTGTGAGTTTTCAACATTTCATGTGATTTCTCCTAATATTTTATAAATAATCGAATATTTTATTTCAAATGATGAGTTTGAAATTAATTAGTTTGGTCGGTGGTAATTCTCATAGCTTTTAGGATTTTTTTTTTTTTTTTTTATTATCCTTTCTATATGGTAAACGTGTTCGGATTAATTATACAAATATACATTTGTCATTGTGTTTTGGCAATTTTTTAATACTTTTTATTTTGGCAATTTTTTAATACTTTTTATTCTTATGAACCGTAACAAATATATTATTTTAATTAATTTAATTGTGAATTTAATATCTTTTTGTTATGAACAGTAGATGATATATTTAATTTTAATGGATTTAGTTATGAAATTTACGTTTTACCCCCTTAGACTTATAATCTTTATTCACTTTATACTTTTTAGTTTCCTATATTTCATTTCACGTTTTAGCCATATATCGTATACCAGCTAAAACATGTTATAAAAAACGCATTTCAGTTTAAACAAATTACGCCATTATAATCGTATCGTCGATACCTTCGAAATGAGCTTATTATTAAATATTTTTTTATTTAATTACCTTACTCTATACCATATATATTACGATTATATATTTACTCAAAAATAGTAAATGGGTTAAAAATGTCATTTAATCAAAGGTGTAAAGATCTTAATCAAACTTTTATTATATATAGTACGATTATATACGTATTCAAGAATAGTGGAGCAGTTAAAAATGTCTTAATTAAACTTTTATTATAATAATAATAAAATAATAATAATAATAAGAGTAAATTATGGATTTGGTCCTTAAGGTATGACGAAAATTACGGATTTGGTCCTTTAACTTCAAAAATTTCATCGATGGTCCTTAACGTATGCATTTTATTATGGATTTGGTCCTTATGGCTAACGGCCGTTTATTTTCCCGGTTAAGTGTAAGGGCAAAGTAGTCTTTTTAGTTTTTCATATTTTATCTATCATTTTTTAAAACATGAAGGACCAAAACTGTAAACGCAAACTCATCCTCCACTAAATAAAAACCCAATTTATGTATGATGCTACCACCAGTCCACCACCATCTTCAAAAGAAAACAAACCCAAACCCAGATTCCGGCCGGCGACTCCCCCCTCCTCTTATCGATTCCGGCAACCCGACCTTCCCCCGTTTGATCGATTCCGACGGCATCCCATCCCTCTCCGGCCTCTGATTTCGAACCCATCTCTCTCTCTCTCTCTCTCTCTTCCTCTGATTCTATCAATTTCGGGTTTTCCCCCTAAATCGCAGCGACCACATCTCCATTTTCTTTAAACACACAGGTATGATTTTTGAATCGGTGTCGTGGAATTGCATAGATACCTACAAGGGGGAAGACGTTGGGATCTGGAGGTTTCCATTAACTCCGGCAGAAGGTCGAACATTCATGGAGGTGCAGATCTATTTTGTGCTCGATTGATGGTGGAATAAACTTGATCGATACTTGGTGACGGTGGAGATGAGGGATGATAGGTTCAGCCATGAAGAACTTGAAAGCCTTTATCCCTTTGTTTCTCCCTCTAGTTGTAGATCTGGAAGAAGATGAAGGTTTCAAGGGCTTTTGATTTTTTAAAGAGTTTGGATTTATGTTGATTTAGTTTTTAGGGTTTTGTTTAATGAATTTGATGAACAATATGAAGCAGATAATATTTTATTAGATTTTGATTTTGGAATTTGAATTGGATCTTAAAAATGTTCATTCAGTGTTCATATTCAAGGTTATGCAGATGATGATGATAGCACCAAGAACCCAGATCTTAAATGATTTTGATTTTGATGATGATTTTGATTTTGATACCAACCCAGATCTTAGGAAGAAGATGATTTTGATTTTGGAATTGAAATTGGATCTTAAATGTTCTTGGTGTGGTTTGGTATTGGATTTAAGATCAAATTGAAGGTTTGATTTAGTCATGATTTAGGGTTCTTGAATGTTCTTGATGAGTATAATGAAGGAGATGAAGATTCAAGAAAAGAAAAAAGAAAATCAATTAAAATGGTAGAAAAAGTAAAAAGACAAAAATGCCCTTTATTTAACGGAGGAATTGGACGACGGTTTGACGGAAGGACCAAATCCATAATAAAATGCATACATTAAGGACCATCGATGTAATTTTTGAAGTTAAAGGACCAAATCCGTAATTTTCGTCATACCTTAAGGACCAAATCCATAATTTACTCTAATAATAATTATCTAATTATTTTGTTATATACTATATGTAGTACAATTATATTTGTATTAAAAATTAGTTGAGGTGTTAAAATCCTCACTTAATCAAACTCATTAATCAAACTTTTATAATAGTAATAACAATAATAATAATAATTGTTCTCAATAAAATTTCAATCTCTTTTACTCTTCAATTGTTAAAGTTACGATTTACCTCATTTGGTTAATGACACTCATTTATAATCATCTTAATAACTTTAAATCATCAACAACTTCAAAATTTGGTTAAATAAAACGTTATATACATAATGACCCGCAAGGAAACGCGGTTATTAAAACCTTGTTGTTTAACATGAATCATACATGCATAATAATCTATTTAATTCATTTCTTACTTTTTTGTTAAAAATATAAGTTATAGCTATTCTTTAATAGTTTAATAAACTAATGAATTGATTATTAAATTAGTTTCAGGCAACTCACCCTTTATGTTGCATATATATAATATTTGTTGCTGGAAAAAAAGTTAGCTATCGGTACTGCAGTTCACTTAATTCAGAAGCTCACTCTGTCACATTAACGTCATATCAACTTTACCATAAACCTACAATAAGCCTACTTTGTCAAGTAGCACAACACACTAAACCGAATACCCATATATATATATATATATTTAATATTTTATAAAAAGGAGAAAAAAAGGAGAGGGTGAGAGAGGGAGAGAGTGTGGTTTGAATGGTTAGTGAGATGCAAGGATGGAATTGTCACCACTAAAAGGATTTCGTAGGGGTAGAATGGTGGAAGAGAAAGGGTAGAGAGAGAGTAATATAATTGCTGATGTGGCAAGAGGGATGGAGAGGTGTAATGGTGACCACTTTCTCCACCCTTACAATATCACCATGTCGGAACATGTTAAGGTCATCCTTTTATACTTGGTTTCAACCCAAATGCCACATCAGCTTCACATCAGTTTTCCACTACCTCACCCAAACCAACCCAAATCATCCTTTATACCCAACCCAATCTTACCCATATTTTTATTTCATTAATAAAAAGAAAGGAGAGAGAGAGAGAGTGAGAGTGAGTGAGAGAGAGAGAGAGAAAAAGAAGAGAGATTGAGAGAGCTGAGAGAGAGGGGTGGCGTGTTGCCTATCGACATGCAGAAGCCGAAGGGGGGAAGGATGGTTGAAGTCGAAAGGAAGGGGATGGGTTTGTTGATGAAGCCGAGGGTTTGCCGAAACCCTTCGGCAAGACCATAAAGAATGGCCTAATAAGCTAGAATGGAGTAACTTATCAAAAACTTTTTATCATCGGTGTCAAAAAGCTATAAACATTTTTTTTTCTTTTCATCCAAACACTAAAAACTTTTTATTACCGGTACCATATCAAATAAGTTGATAAACAGTTTAAATAAATAAGTCCAAATACCCCTATGGAATAAAACTGATAGTAAACCTTCATTTTCCTTTTCACCGAACAGCAGATAATAAATCGCTTCTTTTTCTATATTCAATAAAAATAAATAGACAATTATATATAATTCTATATGAGGTCGAAAAAGTTAAATCAATCTTTTAATTAAGTCATATACAAAATTATAAGAATTCCTAGTGCGGGCCGCCTTTAATGATAATTTCCACTGCTTTTATGGCTGATATCATGACCTTGGTCTTTTTGGTCCATTGTATCTATGGAAGCATACATGTATCTTCTCTTCTATAATGCATAACAGGATTGAGCATCTATCTATCTCACCATGCTCCCTTGGACATCGTGGTTCACGCAGGAGTGTACGTAGAATACCAAAAGGACTGGTTTGTTCCAATTGCAAAACCTTAAGATTCTGATCCTCTTTAAGTAGGAAGTACAGTATAAAGGCTTAGGGACATGAAGTCGTATCATGGTATTTTAGATGAGTTGAAAGACTATGATTCCTCCCGGTGCTCCTCTCTATAAAGGATTAAAGGGGCGTAAACACATTACTCACTAGGGGATGGGAGTAGCCATGTTTTTGGTCATGATGTGAGTCCTCTGTCTCTCATATTCTTTTTTGTTTTATATATCTGATTTTAAAAACACTGTCAATTGTTCTAACAATAACAATACCTGCTAACATTTTAGATTTCCTGACGAAACTATTCAAGAGAGCATCGTTCACAGCATTGAAGAAAACAATCAATGAAAAATTCTTGAACCCACTATTTGAACAACGAGGGATTGAGCTCCCACCACAAGTGGAATGCTAGATCTAACAATACAAAGGAAATTATTAGGAAAAAAAAACTCAAGGCGGAACCCAAAAAGAAAGTCAAACGTTGGGAGGCTATGCAAAACCTGAAAAAAGGAATCTGCTTGATTGCCTCCACAAAATGTTGGAGGATACAACGGGACCCTAGTTGTCTGAACGAGCTATTGACCTGTATCTGACAAAAAGGGTGGTTGGGTAGTGATCTTATGGTAGCAAGGGTAGAACTTGAAAGGACATAACCAGTCGACCTCTATTGCTAAAGAAAGAAGATTTGCTCGGAGTTGTTCAATTTCAGTTTCACTTGGTCGACTGATATCTTGAAAGCTCTTTGCTTGCGGGGGCAAGAGTGCAACATCCTATCTTGTTTGACCTATCTTCTAGGGCCCTTCTATTAACCGATAAAAGGTTCACTTTCTCAAGGAATAGGATAAAGTCCTACCAGGCTACCACTTTATTCTCTAGGTAAATTAATTTATATTTATAATTGTCTAAAAATTTTAATATAAATAAAATCAATAGTTAAGATAAATTTGTAGGATTTGTACTTGATATTTCTCTTATAAAGTAATTATTATATATATGAGCTTAGTTTTTATTTAGCTACTTGAGAATTAACAATGTTTTTCTAGTTTAAAATGAATATAATGTAATTTTGATAAATATCAAATGAAAATGAATTAACGCGATGTTCTCAAGTTTAAAAACTCGAAAAACATATTTTTGTTAATTTCTTTAGAAATGTTTTTCATAGTTCCTTTCAAAAAAAAAACACAAAAACAGGACTCAAGAGTTTGAGAAGGATACTTAAGTGTTTTGTCCGGTATAGGCAACCAACCAAAGTTTCACCACATGTAGTGTGTTTAGGGTCGGCTTTCGCCACATGTAGGCGGCTTCAGGGTCAATCTGTCGGACACTCCTTTTTGGACCAGATGTCTTACATTTCAAGTCCCAATTGAATTATGATACTTTGTTGCTAAACTACAATTTAGGTGTATTTTGGAACATCTCTATAAAGAATTCCAAACTAAATAATCGAAATTTAAAAATGTGAACTTAATTTGATTGTAAACAAAAATTATTAAAGTTGCACCATTTGGTATATTCAGTTTGAATATTATGTATTATTCAAACTGAATAACACTGTTAATATTCAAATTGAATATGTCACGTGAAGCTCTATCAGCTCGTTATCACATTCACAACAAAAAAATAAGTTTACATTTGAACATGACCTTGTCATATATATATATATATATATATATATATTAATATAGAGGAAAGTTCAAATGTGAACCACTTTTTGGTTGTGAACGTGAGGACAACCGAGAGTCTTCTCAAACATCACATCACGACTATCAGTGTGACAAAAATAAGGTAATCCATAAAATTAATTTGTGACAAAAATAAGGTAATCCATAAGTTAATTCATTCAAACATGTATCATAAGTTAATTTATAAGATAGTTTTTCAAAACGCTACTTTGGCTATTGTTTTGGTAAAAAATTACACAATTAAATATCGTAAGATGTTGTGAGGCAAATCCGTCGAGAGAAAGAAATCTAGTTCGATAAATCGTACGATAAAATAAATAAAGAGACAAGACAGTTGATGACGCAGGAAAAACCTCGAGGTCGAGGAAAAAACCTGCGGCCGACTAAAAGGGTATAGTCGACGTTGCACTATGTATCACCAACAAGGGGTGATGTCCTCGAGAATTACAGCGTGGATCGTACGATTACAATGAAACAGAATTTAAATTACAAAGAGTAATATAGAAATTGTAGAGAGTGTTTTTAGATTCCAAAGTAATCAGTGTCTTCAAATAATGGCTTCGGCCTCCTTTTATAGCTTGCAAGAATATAACCGTTGTCCATAATTGTGTATTAAATGCAACGGTCATAACCGAAGCTTAAATCTTGGTCGTAACTGCCGTGCATTAAATGAGGAGCGTATCTTTGTCTTGAACGGTCACTTGATCTTCAATGTCCGTTATTTATCTGTTATTAAGATCATAATTAAGACAGATTTTAGCCGTTAGTATAATATCGTGTGATATCGTGCGTTCTTAGGTCTCTCGTACGATATTCTGTATAAAGATCATTCGATGGTTAATTTGCTAACATTCGAAGGTACTCGTATCTTATCTCAGGACCTTATCTTAATACAGGATTATCATCCTGAAAGATATCTTATGATTTTAAGTCGATCGTCGTACATCGTGCGATCGTAAAATTTCACCCAAACAGTTTGCCCCCGAGATTTAGAAAAATTTATTCTAAATATTTCTGAATCTCTTATCCTGCAAAATCAATCGTTAGCTTTAAATAACCAGTCGTTAATGAACTAATTTCGTTTAAATTGAATTGAATAGGAACGGTTTCGATGACGTCGTCATGATGACGTGGTTATGACAACTGTCGTCGTAACGTCTTGAATTGGACGCGTGTTGAGGCGTGATTGGACCTGCATTACTTGGAGAGAAATCTAGTTTCCATATAATGGATAATTTCAATTCAAATTAGATACAAATCTCTTAATTTCGTTAGAGCAATCGTTTCCCAAAATCATTCCTTTATTTTCGGCAAGGATTTGTGCAACGATCCTTTATAAAGGTAAACTCTTCTTCTCATTCTTTCATGCGTTTAAAGATCAAATCCGATAAGAACCCTAAGAATTTCGACTTGCTCTGTTTTAATCGTCTTAGAAATAGTTTAAGTCGGTTAGAGTTTTTCGAGTCAATGGAGGTTAAGAGTACCATTAAGGATTCTGTAGACGTTATGGCCCTTAGAAAACTGTCGGGGTTACCTGATAGCGCAATGTTGAAGGTTGCGGGTGAAATCAGACCTGCCGATGCTCCTGCTGGGTTTTTTGCACTTTTCGAGTACCCATTTAAGATAGGTTTCAAGTGGCCTTACAGTCCCTTGTCTCGAGCTTTTATGACCCGTTTCAATCTTTCCCCTGGCCAACTGATGCCCCAATTCTGGAGGGTTATTCAAGTGATCGAACGGGTGACGAAGGATTGGGGTCGTCCTGCGTTTTCTGTCAACGATCTTCTTACAGCATACTCCGTAAAGCCGACGGACTATGATCGATACGGCTTATTTCCAAAGGGTAGAGGGGATACCATGTTAGTACATGGTACTCAAGTGCACGATCGTGGATGGAAGTCCCGATATGTATTCGTACGATCTTCTTCGGTTTTGGGTGAAGGTGGATGGGTCGCGCCAGAATGGAATTCTTTAGGTATAGGCGTTTCCATTGAGAATGTCTTTCTTGTAATTTTTGTTTTATTTATCTAACGTTCGAATGTTTTTTGCAGAAATTGATTTCTCATTCGAGGCTACTGAAGAATCGAAGGCTTCAGTCGAGCGATTTCTATCGTACAGCATCGGCGAACGGTTATACTCTACTCAAAAAGCAAAAGAAGTCTTGGTAGAGAGTGACGACGAAGTCACACAGACCGATCCAGAGGTTCAAGTGATATCCGAAGAAGACTTGGAAGGTAAGTCGTTCGATTAACATATATCGTATGATAATATTTTGTTATCCTTTTCTTACGTAATTTACTCTGCAGGATCTTCAAAGAAGCCATCGAGGAGGGCAGAACAGTTGGAAGCTGCAAGGAGAGCAGCTTTGAAGAAGAAAGAGATGGCTGGAGGTGAGCCTCCGGCTAAACGTACGAGGTCTGCATCTGAGACCATCGACCCATCGCATGAAGTCGCTCGAAAGACGGATGATGTGGTCGACGCTTCTCCACTCAAATCTGCTCCTCCTGAGGATCAATCGAAAGGAGTTAAGGCGGCGAAGACTCCTGTTAAGCTACCAAAGAAGACCTCTTTCGATGTGGGGTCGTCGTCTTTGAACATAACCCTACCAAAGGGTTTCTTAGAAGGCGATGTCATGAAGAATGAGGACATCTTCCCAGCCATCGAACAGTTTCTGCTTCCTTCGCAAAAGGAACAGTTTGCGAAGTTGAGGTTCGAGTAAATTGACGCTGCTGCTGTAGACCTTTCGTTCCTGGTGAGTTTTCTTTTTCACGTACGTTTTTATAATTATCGTACGATCGTATTTGACATTTTTTTTTGTTTTCCAGAGTTTTCAAGCTAGCCTTGGTCTTCATTCTCGGATGGACCATAAAAGGTGATATGCGGGCCAAGATGGCGAGCGAGAGGGCTGCCTTGAAAGAGGCGGACAAGGCGAAGGAGAAAGTTTTCAAGCTTGCTGTAACGCCCCATTTCCCAAAGTTAGTGTTTTAACTGACTTTGCTGTTTTTGAGTTAGTGGGGTTAGGTTCTCGTGCTGAGAAGTCAACTTTCGCAAGGGGGTTTTGTGTAACTTTCAAGTTCAGAGACTAGGGTGTCGTTTATGAAAGTTGAGAGTGAGGAGTAACTAGTATACAATGTTGTTGGAAGACTCTTCTCCTCATTTCTTTTGTTGATCGTTTTCTAGAGGAGAGAAAGAGAGTTCAAGTGGTCCAAGAGTTTGATGCGATCGAAGGAGCAATTGATCATGAGAGGTGAAATTGATCATCGGGATATTGTTGTTATCGCATTCCTAACCTAAGGTATGATTCTATTGATGTTTTCGTTAGTCGTTTGGGGTCTTGTTTGGGTTAGGGTTAGGGTTTATGCGGTTGGGGAAATCGATCAATTGATGATCGAATTGAGTTGTATGATGATTATATGGTGTTTCTAGAGTACTATTTTGTGTTATAATAGTATGGGGGTGTTCAATAACACCATTGTTGAGTGAGATGGTCGTCGGGACGAGTTTTGGGGTGAAATCCGTAGCCAAGTCGCGTTTTCGGCCAGTCCTGGAAAACCCCGCGACCTGAGGTCCCGGGAGTGAGGTCACGCAACTTTCTGTTTGATTTTTCAACTTTTTCGTGTGCGGTCGTTTTTGGGATTTGGCTTGGGGCTTATCTTAGGGATGTTCTAAGATAATGTTTGGTAGAATTTGAGGACAATTGGGGTGGTCTGGCTATGGCTAAGACGCACATTTCGGTTTGGGAGTTTTAAGTGTCACTTTGAGTATTTGTTTATGTGTTTTATGTGTTGCCTTGTTATAGGTGCTAAATTGTGATCGTGTGGTGTGTTGACACTTTTATTGTGGTGAAGTTATTCAAGGTGAGTACATTAACCCTTATACGTGGCTTTATGTATAAATTGCATGTGATGCGTATGTGGTTATGAGACTAGCATGTTGTGTGATGCCGTACTCATTGTAGTGGTGGTGGCCACCGTGAGTATTGGTAGTGTGTTGGCGTATCCATTGCAGTAATGGTGGTCACCGTGGGTATTGCCATTGTGTGAAACTGATATCAGTATATGTGTGGTCCTTACCGGAATGAACCGTAAGGACATTTGTGATAGCATGTCTAGTTCTCATATGCGTGGTGATTTGCGATATATGGTTTATGTGTATTGTGGTTTGTGCTCACTAAGCTTTCAAGCTTACCCGTCTGTAGATTCCTCTTTTTAGTTGCAGGTTCCTCCGGGAAGGTTAAAGGGAAGGGCTTGGCTTGAAGTTCCGATCTCCCAAGAGGCTCAGTTCTGTTTGGTGGTTTGAGAAACAGTTGTTTTAAATTTTTAAGCAATGGTTTCATAAGATAGTTACACTTTATTGGTTGAACCTCGTTTTGAGGATTTTGAGTTGAAAGTCTTTTGAATGCTGTTTAAACCTTTAAAGTTATAAAAGTATCTTTTTGGACAAATTTCCGCTGCATTGGTTACTTTTATTTTATTCCGTTAATTTTCCGTTAAATTTGGTGAAAAATGGTTTGGGTTGTCACAATTGGTATCAGAGCCTTGGTTTAAGGGATCCGGGCATTCATGAGAGGTGAGTTCTTGGACTTAAACCTAAGAGCTTGTGTTTTCAAAACAAGTAACCTTTAAAAACTTTGATTTTTCATGTAAGTGGGGTTTGAACTGAGCCAAGGATCGGAACGTCAAGACGGGTGAGCACATTGTTTTTATATCACATAATTGTTATTGTTAATGTGAATTGTGATTAACATGCTATCGTAGTGACGTATTAGCATGACTGGATGTCCCCATCTATGGTATGTTGTGAACTAATTGTGATTAACATGTTATCGTAGTGACGTATTAACATAATTGGGTGTGCCTAACTATAGTGTGATGTGAATCTTATGTTGAATATATTGTGATGTTATTTATGCATGAGCACTATAGTGATTAGGAGATGTATGGTAACTCTTATATTGTGATGGGTAGGAAGTTACCTTATGTGTGTGAACTGTTATGTGGTGTTAACCGAAATTGGGGATTAAGACCTTTGGTGACAACGTGGAGCCTAGACATGTAGGGTATAATTATGATGATATAAGGGCCCATATCATTACAATTATATTGTGCATGTTCGGACTTGGCGAAATTATTAAGGGTATCTATGAACCGACTAGGTTGGGAAGGGTTATTAGCATGCTAAGATAGGTTATATAAACCTTAGTTTGGGTGGTTGTGTGATGGTTGTGTAAGGGCATGCTAGAAATCAAGTGATAGGACGTATGTGCGTGTCCTCGAAAAGGATGCTAGATCACTCAGTAGCATGTTAGGAAGGGTAACGTGTAGTGAGGGTCATTGACCCAGACACTATAGTCAGGACGAGAATGAAAGTGGTCATCTTAAAAGCGTGATGTTATTTGAGTTAGCATGGGTTATGGACAAAAGGGTATCGTCGTTATATTGGGAAGTGTTATGACTGTATAATTGGATTAAATGTCCTCAGTCAGTGGATTTAGTTGGCAAATCTGTAAATCAGGATACCGATGGTGAAGTTAAGACCAAGTTTGTATCGATGGGCGGGAACCTCGTGGAGAACTCTTTGGCATGTCCTTGTTTGGTTGTTGCCGAGGAGATCGAAACACGATTTTCACATGTGAGTTGTTTAGAAACACCGATACAAATTTGAATTCGATGGAATCATGAGGAATCTTGAGATACCAATAAGGACTAGAGGGTTGTATAGGCTCACTGAAGGATGGTTTTGGCCTGTAAAGACAGTATTTTGGGTCAGCAAGGTTTTGCATGACGTGCTTTCGGGTGTTTTTACCCAAATGCAGTAAGAGTTGGTATTGGAGATCCACAATTTAGTGGAGGCAGTTGTGTCGTAGGTTGAGGTGACTCATGAGCGAATTCTTATCGTTGGCATAGACGACAGAGCCGGTGAATTAAATCACCGACTTGTTGTGGGAAAGGTCGCTCATTTGTTCAAATTATGTGGCGAATGAGCAGTTAAAAACGATTTGATATGTGGGGATACTGGAATCTGAGATAAGGGAATGTGTGGTGATAGTACGGTGAACTGTTGGAATGTAGGTGGTGGGCCATGACTGAGTGAATAGCCTTCTTGTTGAAAGTTAAATCTATGTATTTTATTTTTGTCTAAAGCAAATGTGTCGTCCTTTCTCATTGAGGTTATTAAATCTTTTGGAAAAGAGCTAGTAATTAGAAAAATGTGTTTCTAGAAAACCTATGTTGTCTCTTGAAGAATTTTTCTAGTGATTGTTAAAGTTGTTTCACCTCTTTTACGATCGAACTATTTTTGTTTTAATTGTAAAAAAAATGGCGACACTTAGTTACAAAACTTTATAAGTGAAACTAAAAACAAACATGTTGCTATCCCACCAAAGTGGAAGCGCAAAATTAACTCGTTTGGTGAAAGGGATTTTTTTTTTTAGCATTTTGTAAGCGATGAAAGTTCTTTTCCGGTCACTTCTTTTGCCTTGGCATCAGTTGGCCGTGCAAGGTGGTGAAATGCCATGTGATGTGTATGGGTGATTCCTGAAATCATCATATGTGTGCAATTCATTTTTTTTGTGGTACTAAATCATGCATATCTAAGTTGTTTTCATGCTATGGTGCATACCGAAATTTTCAAAATTTCAGATTTACGAAAATAATTTAAATCATTGTGTCATTGTACATGAAGGCTATGAACTCACTAGGTCATGGTGAGGACTGAATGAAGCATAGAGGCAAGTTCGGATAATTAAATGTAAGGTATGTCCGTCATGGTCGATTTTAGACCTCGCTGTTAAGATGGTGAGCATCAGTTGATATTTGAAGTCTTAGATCGTTGACTTTAGTAATGTGGTAACAGAGTAATTTATGCTTATAAGTGGTGTCTAGCGAGTATGGTTGTTAGTAAATGTCTTGTTTGAAAAATAAGACGGTTTCATTGGGAAGCCTTGCCTTTGAAAGATGTCTTTAATGCGTCCACATGGTTATCAGTGAAGTTAATGACTGGTGGTATAGATCCTCTTTGGAAGATGGAAATTAGAAGGGATTTTTTTTATGGCTATTTGATCAGTTTTATATGCAATAGTGAGAGGTAGTTGAAGGAAGTGAGTATGGGAGTTATGGGGGCTGAGCCTGTTATCCAGGTTGGTTTTCACTTGATTCTCGTGTTTCCTACACTGGTGGTTACACTCGTAGGCTTCGAGGGTCAAGTGAAGATTGTTGGGTTTGGTTGTTGGCACCAAATGAAGTGGTTATGAATTATGGTCCATCTAAATTCAAGAAGGTCAAGATCAGGAGGTAATATCATTCTACCATATGTGGGGTAATTGGCCTAGATAAGGCAATACCCATTGTGATGTAGTAGGAATGAGCTATTGGGTGGAATTATTGTGTGTTTTGGGCAATCATGAAAGGAGCAAGTGCGGATAGCGGTGATGAAATAAGTCAACGAGAGGGTTAGCATGGATTAGCTTAGTTGTGGTCACGCTCATTTAGAAGGTGAAGCATAGAGAATAATGGTTTGAACTTCTAGTGGGGGAGAACTGTTGTTTGGAAAGGTAAACAGTTAACGTTCCATCTGACACAGATGTATGAAGTAAGTTACTCGAATCATGATTTAGAGATTATAGGGGTTAGTTATCGTGGTTAAGACATAACGATGCTATCTTTATTATTTCGTAAGTTAATACAATTTGAGCATGCGACAGAGAAAAGTGTTGGAGGTTGTAGAGGGTTATATTTGTGGAACCCTTGTTTGTTATGGATAGCTAATGTGGTGGCAGATAAGTTGAGTCGAAAGGTTCATAGTGTAGTGATGCGAGTACTGTTAATGAGATTGACGGCGACGATTTTGGTGTTGGAGCTGATTAGGAGCTCTAAGGTTGATACCGTAAAACAAGTGAATTGAAAGAAAGAGAGGGTCAAGGGTCAACTGGCCCAGTTGGGGGTGTGATATTCGACGACTTTTGACTCGTTCGGGTCGTGTTTGGGTGCTAGTGTTGTATGAGGTAATACAAATACTTCTGGACGAATTTCATAAGCCCAAGTTCTCTATCCACTCGGGAACTACCAAAAATGTATCGGGACTTGAATACCGATTATTGGTGGCCGGGAATGAAACGGGATGTGGCTCGTTGTAGTAAGGGGGTGGCAGGCACGATGTGCCAGTTATGGGGATTTCTGACCGAATTGTGCGGTCTACATCGCGGTTTTGAGGAAAAGTCTAGGAAGACATAAGTACTAGACTGCAGTTTAGTACCGTGTTCCATCCTTGGTCAGATGGTCAAAGCGAGAGGTCGATTCAAACTCTCGAGGTCATGTTGAGGGCGTGCGTGTTGGTTTTTAGGCGGTAGTAAGGATATCTATCTACCGTTGGCCGAGTTTTCGTGTAACAATTGGTTCTATGCCAAAGCTGGTATGGCACCGTATAAGATATGGTATGGGAGGAGATGTAGAACTCCTTTGTTTGGGAAAAGTGGGTTAGTGTGAGTTGGGTAGCACTGGAATGGTTCAAAAGGTGATGGAGAGTATAGAGATGATTTGAGAGCGGTTATGGACCGCCAGGTTCGTTAGAAAAGCTATGCCGACAAGCGAAGGTCGGATTTAGAGTTTATCGTGGGTGATAAGGTGTTGCTGAAAGTATCATCGTGGAAAGGAGTAATCCGATTCAGAACGAGGGGCAAGCTCGGCCCTAGTTATATCGGACCTTTTAAGGTAATAGCGTGTGTAGGCAAGGTGGCGTATAGAATTGAGTTACCTTCAGAACTCAGTCAAGTACATAATACATTCACGTGTCTCAGTCGAGGAAATGTTTAGCTGATAAATCGGCTCACATTCCGAGAGGCGACATTCAAGTCGATGGAATAGGTTGAGAGGCCGATTGTTGTGTCGAAAGGGAAGACTAAGACCCTACGGAACAAAGAGATTGGACTGTGAACGTCCAATGGGAGTATCAAAGGGGTCAGAGTGGATGTGGGAACCGGAGGCCGAGTTGAGGGCTAGCTATCCGAAGCTTTTCTTAGTGTGAGCGATTTCGGGGACGAAATCCTGTTAAGTGGGGGAGAGTTGTAACGCCCCATTTCCCAAAGTTAGTGTTTTAACTGACTTTGCTGTTTTTGAGTTAGTGGGGTTAGGTTCTCGTGCTGAGAAGTCAACTTTTGCAAAGGGGTTTTGTGTAACTTTCAAGTTCAGGGACTAGGGTGTCGTTTTTGAAAGTTGAGAGTGATGAGTAACTAGTATACAATGTTGTTGGAAGACTCTTCTCCTCATTTCTTTTGTTGATCGTTTTCTAGAGGAGAGAAAGAGAGTTCAAGTGGTCCAAGAGTTTGATGTGATCGAAGGAGCAATTGATCATGAGAGGTGAAATTGATCATCGGGATATTGTTGTTATCGCATTCCTAACCTAAGGTATGATTCTATTGATGTTTTCGTTAGTCGTTTGGGGTCTTGTTTGGGTTAGGGTTAGGGTTTATGCGGTTGGGGAAATCGATCAATTGATGATCGAATTGAGTTGTATGATGATTATATGGTGTTTCTAGAGTACTATTTTGTGTTATAATAGTATGGGGGTGTTCAAAACACCATTGTTGAGTGAGATGGTCGTCGGGACGAGTTTTGGGGTGAAATCCGTAGCCAAGTCGCGTTTTCGGCCAGTCCTGGAAAACCCCGCGACCTGAGGTCCCGGGAGTGAGGTCGCGCAACTTTCTGTTTGATTTTTCAACTTTTTCGTGTGCGGTCGTTTTTGGGATTTGGCTTGGGGCTTATCTTAGGGATGTTCTAAGATAATGTTTGGTAGAATTTGAGGACAATTGGGGTGGTCTGGCTATGGCTAAGACGCACATTTCGGTTTGGGAGTTTTAAGTGTCACTTTGAGTATTTGTTTATGTGTTTTATGTGTTGCCTTGTTATAGGTGCTAAATTGTGATCGTGTGGTGTGTTGACACTTTTATTGTGGTGAAGTTATTCAAGGTGAGTACATTAACCCTTATACGTGGCTTTATGTATAAATTGCATGTGATGCGTATGTGGTTATGAGACTAGCATGTTGTGTGATGCCGTACTCATTGTAGTGGTGGTGGCCACCGTGAGTATTGGTAGTGTGTTGGCGTATCCATTGCAGTGATGGTGGTCACCGTGGGTATTGCCATTGTGTGAAACTGATATCAGTATATGTGTGGTCCTTACCGGAATGAACCGTAAGGACATTTGTGATAGCATGTCTAGTTCTCATATGCGTGGTGATTTGCGATATATGGTTTATGTGTATTGTGGTTTGTGCTCACTAAGCTTTCAAGCTTACCCGTCTGTGGATTCCTCTTTTTAGTTGCAGGTTCCTCCGGGAAGGTTAAAGGGAAGGGCTTGGCTTGAAGTTCCGATCTCCCAAGAGGCTCAGTTCTGTTTGGTGGTTTGAGAAACAGTTGTTTTAAATTTTTAAGCAATGGTTTCATAAGATAGTTACACTTTATTGGTTGAACCTCGTTTTGAGGATTTTGAGTTGAAAGTCTTTTGAATGCTGTTTAAACCTTTAAAGTTATAAAAGTATCTTTTTGTACAAATTTCCGCTGCATTGGTTACTTTTATTTTATTCCGTTAATTTTCCGTTAAATTTGGTGAAAAATGGTTTGGGTTGTCACACTTGCGTCCGACCTGGAGGCCAAGCAGGTCAAAATTGACGACCTGGAGGCTAAGCTTGAAGAGGTGGAGCACGTGAGGGAGGAGCAACGAGCTCGTATGAAGATTGTTCTGGATCATGCGTCCAAGTTGGAGGAGGAGCTGAAGGCGGTGCAACTGGAGAAGGCATCGAGGGAAGAGGCCTTAACGTCTGAGATCCAAGACTTGAAGGATGAGGCGGCACTAATAAGGGTTGTGGCTCGTGCGGCCCTTATGCGTCGTATGATAGCCGGGACCCTTACCACCGGAATCGCCAAAGAAGAATTGGAGGCGTTTCGCGAGCTTATGGGATCTGAGGACCTCCTGGATGCTGATGATCTCAAGGATCTGGACGAAGAGGGTGGAGAGAAGCCTGTTGAGGTTGCTGCAGTTGGGGAGGAGACTCATGATGAAATGGTCTCTGGATCCACTCCAGCGATCTTGACTACTGAAGAAGTTCCTTCCCAAATCGTTGGATCTGCAGAAGGTGTAGGTGTGGAGGCATCGGGCGGTGATGTAGGGATCGTAGGATCAAACCTTCCTCCTAGTAGTTAATTTTATTTGTAATCGTACGACATTCCATTTAAGTACTCTTTATTTGTTTAAGTACTGTTTATTTTGAAATGAATGGGTTTAGTTTTATCGTACTTGTTGACTTGTGCTTAGAACTAAGTTGTTAGAAACGTTTCTGTTTTTACTCATTTAGAGTATTCGTGCGACTGGCGTTTTGTCTAGCGCGCGTGCGTATAATTTTTAAGGAAATGATCGTGCGTTACAAGCTTTATTTATTCGTGCGATACTTGCGATATTCGTGCGATATCTGCGATAATCGTGCGATACCTGCGATAGAAAATTTGGCTAAGGGGTGGCCGTTGGTTTGACCAACGGCGCTCCGACGCCCAAGTCAGTAATTGTTTGTAATAAGATAATAAAAAATGAAAAGGATTTAGAAATAGTACCTCTTAAGATGTGTTGCATTCCAGCTACGTGGGATTTCTTTGCCTTCGATGGTCGTAAGTTTGTATGCACCATTCCCAATAATCTTAGAGATTATATAAGGTCCTTCCCATTTGATGGAAAGTTTTCCTGCGTTTAGCTCTTGAGTATTCTGAAATACCTGTCGTAGGACGTAATCGCCTACTTGAAAGATTTTTGCTTTTACTTTTTTGTTGAAATGTCGTTCGACCATGGCTTTTTGTAATGCCATTTTCTGGAATGCCTTTTCTCTAAGTTCTTCCAATGCATCTAGATTGTAATATAGGTCTATTACGTTTTGCTCCATTGTACGATGCCTTGCGATTGGAAGTTGAGATTCGATCGGTAATACTGCTTCGCATCCATAAACGAGGGAGAAGGGTGTTTGTTCTGTTGAAGTCCTTGGAGTCGTACGATTTGCCCATAAGACCGAAGGTAATTCTTCGACCCATTTCCCCTTTGCCTCCTTTAGTCTTTTTCGAATCGAATTAATGATGACTTTGTTACTCGATTCTGCGAGACCATTGGATTGAGGGTATCTTGGCATCGAAGTAATTAACCTGATTCCACGTTCATCGCAGAACTTACGAGTCTTTTCACTTATGAATTGCGAACCATTATCGCACATGATCTCCGATGGTACTCCAAACCTATATATAATGTTAGTTTGAATAAAAGAAATAACTTCTTTGTCTCTTACCTGGGAGAAAGCAGCAGCTTCGATCCATTTGGAAAAATAATCAGTAAGAACAAGTAAGAAAACTTTCTGTCCTGGAGCAGGAGGTAACTTTCCTACGATGTCCATTCCCCATCGCATGAATGGCCATGGGATTAGGACAGAATGTAGGGGTTCGGAAGGTAAGTGAGATGTACCTGAATGTCTCTGACAGGTGTCGCATCTTTTTTGTCATTTTACATACTCATAAGCTAGTTTTTGCCAAACATAATTTGTTCATAAGCTAGCTTATCAGCTACTAGTTAGCTTATTAATTAACAGCTAGCTTATCAGCTACCAGCTAGCTTATCAACTATCAACTAGCTTATCAACTAGTTTACCAAACATAGCCTAAAAATATATACCATGAGGATATCTTTGCATTCAAAGTTTTATAAGGATTTAATTTAAAAGATAATAAAACATGAATTATTTTGATACTTGATAGTTTCTCTTTGTTTATTCAAATTATAGATTTAGTATTTAAATAAACTATCTTTTTTTTAACAGCGAAAGGGGAAGACTAGAACGGAAACTTCGGCTAGGCCATCACCCCCGACTAGAAAACCCAAAAATTGTAAGCCAAACAGCAAGAAGGTGCACAACGAATACAAGAGAGAAAAAGGTCTGAAAACAAACCGAAGGAGAAACACCCAAAAGACAGAAAGGAGAACAGCCACCTAAAAAGCGTTAAACGGGTTTGTACACCAGGTATTCCAATCAGCAAGCGAACCCTTCTTCCACCTGTTCTTGATCCAAAAGAATGAAGTAGCTTGCTGATAACCCTCGTTTTTCTCGTGTTATTTCCACTTTTTAACACCCTTTTTCTCATCTAACCCTTCTCGAATCATCCACTTGAAGCCTGAATACTCTCTTTGGTCTTATTCACCCAGTAAGATAGGAAATAGCTAAAAAGTCATGTTTTAAGGCATTTTTGACTATGTGGGATGTTACCACAGTGAAGGTTTGTATGTATAGGTTCTAGAAGGGAATTTCGGAATTATTTAATATGGAAGATCAAATCAGCAGAGCAAGCATGGGGGACAAAGCAAAGTCAACTTCTAAAAAGAGGTGGAAGTAGGTGATGGCTAAAAATAATATAATATGGAAAAAGTAAAAGGTGAAATAACCATTGGTTATTAACCTAACTTTATTCCACTATAAAAGGAGGGCCAAGCATCCAAGAATTTCATCATCTTCAACATCCACAACTTCTACTCCAGTTCCCTCAAGATCACTATCTAGTTTAGCTTGTAGTTTAATTTAATTTCCAGCACTTTAACTTCTGCAGTTTTAAGTTTATGTTCTGTAGCCATAGTGGCAGTCTGCTTCACACATAGTCTGTCGTTTTAAGTTTAATGCAGTTTGTTTTCAACTTAAACTTCATCTTATTTTTCTTTATGGGCAGTAGCTAAACCCCACCTTTGGGGTGTGGGTGTAAGCAAAGCCCGAGAGACCTAAATGTGACATTTTGGGTGTTTTCATCTTTTAATATTTTCTCGTTTGGTCATTTTAAGTCGGGACGTTATCTCAACGTGGACAAGCTGATCACTTGTAAGTGTTCATGTTAGACCTAAGACCTCGAGAGGGGCGGGTTCGAAACACGGCCTGAGTAATGCAAAAAGAGTTTGAGAAAACCTTTAATAATCACGGAGAGATTCGGGTTGTTGCATAATTGAACCAAGGCAAAAAGTGTCCTCAAGCGGGTGTCACGAAGAGATTCGGACATCTTCTTTTGTTTGGACCGAGTTAGGATCTATAAGGTCCACTTGGTAAAGTTAACAAATTGGGAAATATTAATTGTGAAAACTTTTTGATAAATCTAGTTTGTAAACCTTTATAATGGAGCTTCGAGAGGAGAAAGTTATTTAGGAGTTATTTACGGACCGGTCACGTTAACCAAATACTGTTAAACGGTCTCTTGGGCAAAAGCTTGCCCACATACCCATCTTTTTCTCATTATTAATTAAATGTTTTATTTACCTGTCATTTCATATCTGTCATCTTATATCTGTGATTTAAATATCTGTCATTTACTTTTCTGTCATTTAAATATCCTGTTATAATTCACCAAACAAATCAAATCAAACCTTTATAAAACTTTGCACCGGACTAAAGGACATTTCTCTAAATCTCGATACCGCCGATCCCTGTGGAACGATACGTGGGCTTACCACATTATTACTTGAAGTAGCAAACGCACGTCTTGTTTATACTTAGACCAGATCTGTGGTGCTTAGGCATTTATTACGCACACCACTTGCAAACTCCCATGCTTAACTTCCATGCGCGATCTGAAAATTTTCTTGTTTTTTTGATTCCATATAATCCAGATTAAAGCATAGAGGGATCCCATAAACGCCATCTCATTCTCTCCTCTTAAGTTTAGAACTTTACCCCACTGTAAAAGCTGGTTCAGGTCGGCCGTTGGAGTCAGAATATTCCACCATCTGCAGAATTCTAATTGCCAAGTTTTTAAGTGACTGCATCTCCCGAAAAGGTGTTCCTCCGTTTCCTCTTCCATACTACAAAGCACACAGTTTGAGGAGACCATTTGAATCCCTCTTTTTTGAAGATTCGCAAGAGTGGGAATGCTTTTATGTGATATCCTCCAAACAAACAAGTTAATCTTGCCAGGTATTAATTTGAACCAATTAAACGAGAGACCCTTCCCCTTTTTTAGGGAAAGATCATCGAAAGCTCTCCTAAGCGAAGAGACCAAGAAAACCCCTGTTGAGTCGAGTGACCAAAACCATTTCTCAAGATCACCTGATATACCTGAGTTTATGCAGGCATCAGACAAGTGATTCCAATCGTGAAGGTCATTTGTCGAAACGAGCGGCCTTTTCCATTGAACTTGACAACCAGAGCAGTGTCTATTAACATCAAATTGCAACTTGTCTATAGTCAGGCATGAAAAGCCTTGGAAATCTATCTTTTAAGATGCCACCTTGGACCCATTCATCTTTCCAAAACCTAACTAAAGAGTTAGGGACGATACGACATTGGAGCTAGCCGTTTAACGGTATGTTAACCTTGCTCAAGTCAGTCTGAATTCTGCAAATGTTGCTCCATAGACCCGCAAACTTACCACTTTTGGGCAGACGATTGAGACAACCTGTTGGTCCATGAAAAGCTTGGATCACGGCTTTCCAAAGGCCATCTTCTTCTATGTAAAATTGCCACCACCACTTAGCAATTAATGCTAAGTTTTGAGCATTTAAATAAACTATCTACAATAGTGGTTTTTAGCTTTTCAATTTCACTCATGATTTTCAAAATTAATATAGTCAATTAACAACTATTATAAAGACTTAATCAGTATTTAAACAAATTATAAGGACAAAAAATGTAATTCACTCTAATTAATATCCTCCACTTTTAATGAAACTTTTTTATCTTCAACTATAAAAATAAATTTTCTTAAACTATAGTGTATATTTAATAAATAAAAGACTCCATATTTGCTATAAAAACTGTTAAATTGATAAATTGGCTTTTTATAGAAATTCTCAAATGTAAAAAACCCAAGAACAAAAGATTACATATATTTTAGATTGGCCGTTGAAATATGCGAATAAAGTATTTAAAAATTAAGTATGGTTAACAATGATGGACGTAGATGGCACCTCATGTTTGAATCGCAAAACCTACATAAACCTTATAAAAAAAAGAAAAAAGCATTGATGGTTATATATTAAAATATAGTAAAACATTATCAAATTATCAAATATCTATGAATAAACTACAGCAATTAAGTTGGTACAATAAGGCAAATATTTTTTTAATAGCAAATAGAATTTTATTAACAACTTTGAAGGATTTTATATGATAGGTTTAAATTTGAGGTTATCGTAAGAAAATAAGAAGTGGTTATCAATGACTGGATACATATGGGATTAGATCCACTGAGATGCACCGTTTATAAAACCCGATTCATGTATGAGATTAAAAGATAACAAATATTCAGATCCATTTCTCATGCTTCTCACTGTTAACTCAACCCCACACAAGATCTTTCGCCTTCATATGGTTTTTCGAAGAAGGAATTGCATCAAAATTGAACCAAGGTTCTTGGAAGAAGACATTGCACCAAAATGGAACCAATTTTAAGTTCACTTAAACTTACATCTATACTTGAATTACTTTGGATCGGGAATACACCTCTCAAGTGTATGTTTCCGGAGTTATTTGCGCTGGAAATCGATAAATCATGCTCCATCGAAAAAAGATTTTTGCATTCTAATAGAGGTGTTGCATCTTGGACGTGGTCTTGGGTAAATACCACAGAAGCCGAAAGACTTGCGAATAAAGTCAACGAATTGGAAAATATGTTGAAACAAGTGGAGCTACAGGATGGTGCAGACAAATGGAATTGGGAAGCTGACCCTAGTGGTGAATTCACTGTAAGTTCACTCAGAAGCATTATCGATAGCCTATCGACCCATTCTAATGAAATCTTATGCTTCTGGAATAATTGGATGCCACCGAGAGTTAATTGTTTTATTTGGAGGTTATTGTTGAATAGAATCCCAACCAGAACCAATTTAAGCAAGAGGGGGATTAATACTCCTTCTACATTATGTCCACTTTGCGCTTTGGATGAAGAATCGGTCGATCATCTCTTTCATTCGTGTTCGGCCGTAAAAGACTTGTGGAGATGGTTTTTTAACCGGTGTATGATTGATGTTGGGCAGCAAGCTTCACTAAATCAGCTGCTGCAAGCGATATTAGAGCGTGGGAAATCAACCAAATGGAGAAAATTCTTGGAAACGGCGGTTGGAGGACTAGTATGGTTTATCTGGAAAGCTAGAAACAACGCAATCTTTAAAGGATTAAGATTCTCAGCTTCAATGGTGAAAGATGAATTTCAAGCCACCTTGTTCTCTTGGATGAAATATAGAGCTAATTGCAAATTCTTATTATGGCAATTGTGGTGTACTAGTCCTAGCTTCTCTTTTGGTTAACTTTGTATCTTGTATGATCGCGCTTGCGCCTTGCTAGTTCTTTGTTAATAAAATCCCGGGTTACTGTTTGGGGGTGTTGGCCGAGCCGAAGCTCCCTTCTGTTTCCCCTTTTGCTGTTCAAAAAAAAATATATAAATCATCAAGTCTGGTATAGAATTTATCTCGAATTATGGCTTGAAACTCGAACGAATGCTAACTAAAACCGTAACCGATTTTTGTAAATAAAATATGTGATTGTTTTGCACAATATCAAAAAGGCCTTTGCTCAAACGATGCTTTAACAACGCCATGCGAGGCCTCCATAAATGCAGCCATAAAAAATGGTTGAAACCATTTTTCAAAAACATAGTAGGTCCTTGAAGTTTGCATTTTCATCCTTTAACTTTCCACTGTGTTTCACTTTTGACCTAATATAATTAGATATATTTATTTTATTCTCTCCTTTTTAGTGTTATAATATCAACTAACAAGTCATTATGTAACCGAGATCTTAAAATATACTAGAAGTTTGCTTCAGACCGATATAAGTCGGTCCCCTAAACTAAAAATAACTTAAAGTTCGTTTGATTTTAATACAACTTTTTTTATTAAAGAAAAAGTAATTTTCTTAGTAAAATTTTCATATAATTTACCCATTAATTAATTATTTTTATGGTAATTGACAATAATTTTATCATTGTTCCAATGATAAGTGTTTTTTAATCTTTAATTTATAATAATTTTTGCCTATATATTTCATTACCAGCCAAAAAACATATGTGAATTTCTCTTAATATCCGTTGTTTTTTAAACTAAAGATTTTTCTATGCAAAAGTCATGTTATCAATGTAATGTTTTTTCTACAAAAATATAGATATTTATCTAAGCTGAACAAACGCGTGAAAAGTTAAGTTAACATGATAAACATAAAAGGTAGATCTAAACTATTGATCACTTTTATTTCAAGCTCGCACATAAATCATGCTTAATATAAGGATTGATCCAATATATCTTATCTTGGTGTATCACATCCTAATGTATCTCCAGTGATCAATAATCACTTCTCAAGCTTATTACATTAACTCAACTTCTAAATGAAACAATCTGATTCGTAATATTTTTTAATAAAAGAATAAAACATTTTTAATATGTACTTTTAACTTAATTTAAGGGGCGCTTGGTTGAGGGTATTGTAGAGTAAGGAATGAGAATGATAATGAAAACTGCAGCTTGGTCTGATATTACATATAATGGAATCATTCATGTAGATTCATTAATTTTTATTCTTGACCAAATTGGGGGAATGTAAGTTTTATTTCCACTTGGTTCATTTTTACCATATGTCGTTCCATGTTAAACAGAACATCTTTTGTATTTTCAAGTTGAAGGAAAAATATCTTTGTAATATGAAACAATTTTTCATTGATTATATTGGGTTAACCAAACAACATCAATACAATGCTCATTTCTATTCTCATTCTCCTACATTCTCATTTTCATTCTCATTCCTTAAATTGAACCAAACACCCCTTAATTTTCATAGTGTGCTTATTAGTCTCTCATACTCATACGGATGTGACCTAATGACATTCTAATGACATTAGTTCTAGAGGGCCTATATGTTATAAAATCAAAAAGATTTGATGTAGCCCTATACGTTATAAAATTAAAAGGATTGGGACCATCAACGTATAAATAATTTTTTGTTAAGGACCAAATCTAAATTATAAACAAAACCTTAGGGACCACTAATGTAATTAACTCTGAGTTATTCAGAAGCTAAATAAAAGGAATCGCCAGTCTATCAACAGCCAAATATCCGGAGTTTTCGAGGTGGCTTTGGCTGGACTCAACTGGACCGCCCCAACCTCCTCTATTGGCCTTTTTCCACCCTTTTTAATCAAAGAACAATTAATATTCTACCTACCCAAAATTACTTATTTTTTTACCATTTTAATCAAAAATATATAACCACCTGAATATTCTATAAAAGTCAGATTCCAACAATCATTTCTTTGATCATGAAAAAACCACACACAATTTGACAAAAATGAACGAAATTTGAGACATTTCACCAATGATTTTCTTTTCCTAAATTCATCTGAGTTGGGACAAAATAAGATCGAACATTAATTCATTATAATACTTGAATTAAAACTATGTATTAAAAAAATGTGAAAAAATAACTTAATGTTTGTTTGGAAGGTGTTCGGGCCAAAGCTTGATTAATCCCCTACAATTTTCGAGGCTAAACATGGCTCCACTTAAAAGTCTTCAGACATGTGAACGAGAAGGTTCGAACTCGGTTAGGACGCTATAGACCTTCCAACGTTAACCAATCCGCCACAGCACTTATGACAAAATAACTTAATGTTAATGGGTGCAAACATAAAATTAGTAGAGAATCGCTCATTTATGATAATCCAAATAAACAATTAGTAGCCTAGTGGTCGATAACATTCTTGTAAGAAACAATGGATTACATTATTCATGAGGTGGACATGTGACGATACCGTGATCATGGGGTAGTTTTCAAGTCGGTCCATGGTCGCCGAGGATTAGTTGAATGTTGTATGGATCCAGGATACATTATCGACTTCGCATCAAGATGTATAACGTGAGTTATTGTCGTTCAAAAAAAATTATGATAATGCAAATTAAAAAACCTCCTATGAGATTTGAATTTGAAGAAATTACACCCAATTTGGAATTGTTAGGTTTCCAATTTGTTGTAAGATGCAAAATATACCAATTAACAACGATCGATCTTGAACGAAATCAAAACTGATATTATCAAGAACAATTAAAAAAAATCGATCACACACCAAATGCACACATTTCTCAAAAATTGAATCAAAAAAAACAAAAATTAGATAACTAAATACTAATGATCCAAAGGATGTACATGATGATTCTGATTTCATTTCTTTTCTTTCCACAAAGATCCAATCAATTCAACCCCCAAACCACAAAAAAAGAGAAGAAAAAGAAGAAAAAAAAAGTCAAAAAACCCTAACAGATCTTCAAACCTTATACAGACGAACCAAAACCCTAACGACTTAATTGACGATGATGCGGAACATGCGGCGGCAATCTGGAAGACGCCGCAGCCGCCGCCGTCGTCGTCGTCGTCGGCGCCGGAGAAGAAGGACAACACGGAGACGAACCAGGAGAAGGTCCGGCGGCCATGGCGACCAAACAGCCTTCGCTATAAGATCTTCTGATCGGATAAGTGATTTTAGGAAAAGGAGCGTGATGAGAGCAATGGTTGTTTTCGTCTGATTTATGAAGAGCGCAGTTGCAGTTGCGATGGTACGGCCTCCTCTGAATACCGATGTCGTCGCTGGAGATGCATCCTCCGTAGACGTTTCGGAATATTCCGTCTCCGGCGGCGGCGGAGGACGCCATGGTGGAATGAACTTAACTCTGATCTGAATGTAGATCTAGAAAGATCTGAAATATTAAGAGAGAGAAAGTTAAAATGGAGGTGGTGGAAGGGGTGGGGTATATATAGTGGTGAAGAGAGACTACGTGTTGACCAGCTAGAGTCGTAGTCCTTTACGTGCAATTAATTGAATTTACTTTTATTTTTTATGGGTTTTTTTCACGGTCAAGATTTTTTTGATTTTTCTTTTGCCTCCTCCTAAGAAAATATGTTTTAGAACACACTCGAATATTATAAACGAAGTGTAATAGATTTAGGCTATGTTTGGTAAACTAGCTGATAAGCTAGCTGATTACTGATAAGCTAGTTGATAGCTGATAAACTAGCTGGTGACTGATAAGTTAGCTGATAGCTGATAAGCTAGCTGGTGAACAATTCATGTTTGGTAAAAACTAGCTTATGAGTATGTAAAATACCAAAAAGGACATTCTTAAAAAATAATTAATTACAAGTATTTTATAATATAATTAAAATAATTATTTAATAATATAACTAAAATAAATTTCTAATAATATAATATTTAAAAAAAATAATATAGAGTTGATTATTATTATTATATATACACAACATAAATTTAGAATTTGTTAAAACAAACTTTAGAAAAAAATCTACATTAACTTATAATATAAATTACTATTAAATATAATAAAAACAAAAATAAAATTGATCAACTTAACATATCTTAAATAATTATTAATTCTAAAAAAATATAATTAAAAATTAGATATAAATATTTTTTTATTAAAATATTTAACATGTTTCACTTATATTACATTTTAAAAATTATTGTATTTTTATTTGATAGTTAAACATATTAAATAATATATAATAATAATTAATAATATTTAAAAATAAATAATAAATAATATATAAGGTATAATTTAATTTAATTTAATTATTAATTAATAATTAATATATAATCTTAATTGTAATATTTAATTATTAATAAGGGGTATAATTGGAAAAAATCACAAAAAGCTTCTCATAAGCTACTCAAAGTAGCTTATCAAAAAGCTAGCTTATAAGCTACTTTTTGTCTTACCAAACATGTACACAGAAAATAAGCTAACTTATAAGTTAGCTTATAAGCTATCTTTTTTTTACCAAACAATGCCTTATTGTGAAAAATATCTAATATGTACATCCGTATACAGAGAGAGCGTAGGGGTGACAATTTTCGACATGACCTATAGATATTAAGATAAATGGGTTTTAGTTAAGGTTTTTGACCCACCAACTTGCGAACTCGTCAACCCGCCAATTTCGCGGGTCATGTTTTAGAACCCGTTTATCTTTAATTAATTAATTTTTTATATTTTTTATAAAATAAAAATAACATTTTGACCTTGAGTGTTCAAATATTCCTAACATTAATAACATGCCAACCCGCAACCCGTTTATGACCCGTCAACCCGTGTCTGACCCGCCAATCCGTAACACGACCCGTCACAGGTTAGAGTTGAAGGTTTCGACACGATTAGCTAAACTGGTCGTGTAACGGATTGAGGTTTTTGACCCGTCAACTTGTGCCCGAACACAACCCGATTGCCACCCTAGAGAGAGGGTAGAGGTTCAAATTAAGGAAAACTTAAACAACAGAAAATTGAAGAGCACCATTGTAGTCTTCCATCTAGACAGTAGTTATACATAACAGTAAATTAAGTTGTTTTTTTTTTTTATGCAGGTGTGCATATCACAGATTACATCTATGCACAAGTGCATACGGTCCAGATGGAAGACTACGGTACGTTCTGTGATTTCCCTCTTTTGAGTTTTTTCCTTGAACCTAACCCTATATATATATATATATAGAGAGAGAGAAGGGGATTTTCTTTTGTGAACCAAAATTTTGTGTGAATTTCGCCAAAAAGACGATTATACGATGAAATTGGTTCATGAAATTGGCCCAGCAGAATGCTTTCGCCGTCAGTGTTCTTTCCGTTTAATATGATGAAATTATATTATATATATAGAGAGAGAGGGCGGATCAAATAAAAATCGAAATTATCACATGCAGTTAGTTTGATTATGTACTTGACACCATCGCTCAATCGGGGTATGTTTTTAGTGTTATTTTATTTTCTAGTGTTATTTTATTTTGACATTATTTTGGATTAAACCCAACTATAAATATATGAGCCACGTGTTTTTATAACTATAGATGTATTTTCTATCCAATAACACACTTGATATAATTGAGAGGGTAATTAGTTTGTTTCAAAGAATTGGAATAAAAATTAGAATGCTCATTTTATTGTTGTTGTTTGTTGTTTCATGGTTGATATTAGGGAATCATTGTTATTATCATAGATGTCATTTGGTGTTGTACACTTTATGTGAACAATAAATAACACGATTAGATTAAACGTTGTCTATTCGACAAGGCTAAACTATAGTGCCAAACAATATAATAACAATTCTACATCTTTGCATTACTTAACTAAATTGACAAACATACCCGGAGATTGAACGATGATGTCAAGCATATAATTGAACTAATTGCTCATCTTAGATACAACCCATAGTCGAGAGTCGATAATACAAATCCTTTTTAGTCTCCTTCTCGTTAAGCCTCACCGTTATATACAATTTCAGGTATTGAAAATTTTGTTTTGAAGTGTTTGATGTGTTTGCCACGATAAATATGTTATTGTTTGAAGTGGAGGGACAACTTGAGGGAGGAGGGGAGACATGTCATGCGAGAAGCAAATTTGTTTTCGGTGATACATATGTTATTGTTTGCCATGATCATCGTCTGCGTGTTAGGAAGAAGCGAATTAGAGGAGCGTTTGGGACGGAAAAAGAAGCTAGGTGCTTTTGATTGTGGAAATTTTTCCAATTTTCCAAGGAAGATAAAAATTTAGAAAACATGTTTGGTTCATTCAGTTTTCAAAAAATTTCTAAGAAAATGAAAATATTTTGTATTCTAACTTTTATGTAAATTAGAAAACTGATTTTAGTAGTTTTTCAAAATTTTCTAAAATGGAAATGAAAACTCCACCATTTCAACCAAACACGTTTTCTAAAATTTTCATAGAAAAATAAATATAAAAACTGACAGTTTTCCACAACCAAACGTACCCTTAATATAACACCCCGTCTACCACGTCATAATATTGTCTATTTCCGCCATTGGATCACAACTTTCTTTCTGGAGACCTAACGAGAACCTCCTAAGGGGTCACCCATCCTGGTATTACTCCTAGCCAAGCATGCTTAACCGCAAAATTCCAAGAACATATTACCATGCTTGTTGCCCCAAAATACGTTGTTGTCTTATAAGACCAAGGTTTACTTATGTACCCACTCTCTCTACTATCCATGATGATATGAAATACGTCTAAGATGTTAGTGATTCTATTTTCTTGTAATACTCCCAACAAAGTGCCTCTTCAACATAAGAGATGAAGACAGCATAAGAATTTGTATATTTATCTTTTCTTATATGAAGACAATAAACGATATCTCGAGTGTGTAGATCTTTTTACTCCATGGTCTCGTGAAAAGCATCTAAAAGATTTGTATCTACATTTTTCTATTAAAGAGATAAATACAAAAAATAGTAATGTAATTTTTATTTTTGTATTATAGTATAGTACAGTAGTCTCATTTTTTTTAGGTTGTGTTTGACAAAAATAAGTTAGCTTATAAGTTAACTCATCCAAACATATACCATAAGCTAGTTTATAAGCTAACTTATTGAAATGCTACTTTGAGTAGCGTTTGTGAAGTTTTTATAACTTTTTTTCAGTTATACCCTTATTAATCTTAATTATTAAATTAAATATACCCTTTATGGTCAATTTACATATTAATAAGCTAGTTTTTTCCAAAAATAATTTGTTCATAAACTAGTTTATCAGGTGCTAGCAAGTTTATCAATCAACAACTAACTTATTAGCTAGTTTGCCAAACATAGTCTTAGCATAAAATTTACAAGAAATAGTAATGTACTTTCTATTTGTGTATTATAGAATTGTAGTGTTAGTTTGTTTAGTATATAAATGTATTATCAAATAAATATTATGACATGAACTTTGATAAATTAAGCTGTTATACCAATAGTCAATAGTATGTAGCTTAGTTAGCAATAGGCAGGGATAGTGTTTGTCTAAATTAAATGGTCTCGGATTTGGCAATTGCATGGATATCTCAAATGTAAATAACAATATAACATGGTATAAAAGTCTATCAACTCATGCTGTAACACCCCAAAAATTGGAGTCAACAAAAACTTTCATTACGAAAGGTGGTAATACAAATTACGCCAAAGCGTGAGCTCTTCCCAAAGATGGGGTATAAAGTAATGTACAATTACAATGTTTGTAACTTTAAATGAAGCGGTATAATAACCAACAAGTCTAATTCCTAACAAGGAAAAAGACTACAAAAAGGATCAACAGTTTCTACTATCATCTCGCGGTCTAGATGGACCGGTCTCTTCTCACATCCCCCAAAGCTCACTCTCAAATCCCGGCACCTACTTAGGAACGGCGTCCCTTGTACCTGAGAGACACATCGACACCACACAAGTGTTAGGCCAAAAGAGCCTAGTGAGTTGTAACAACAAAGTATCATACATGTAAAATCATGTTAAGACATGTGAGATATACAAGAGTGCATTAACAACAAAATGCAACACGTTAAACCGGTTTATATTTTATCTTCGAAAACCGTGGGAGCGACCCACTTTCGCCAAGCAAGTTACACCCCAGAGTCGAGACACCCCGTTGTCGTCCTTCTACGAAGACTTCCATGACAACCCCAGAGGCCAGGCACATTCGCGGCCACACAAATGGCGAGGGACATAGGTGCACACCTTTTGACTAGTGCCACTTTAAATCAATCTCATTTCAAAAACGACACAATGTACACCTTTTGACTAGTGTCCCATTGTCCAATTTATGTTTGCGTAAAAACATGGGTACTCACCTTTTGACTAGTGACATCCCGGTCCACTTTTTGACTAGTGACCAATAGCATCACACCTTTTGACTGGCGGTGCTTTAGAACATTTGAGCATAGTTGCAAATCTCAATACTTTCATTTACTTCATACAAGCCAACATGCTCGGGATTCAATCCCTTCGGATCATTCCGTGGCATACATAATGACACGTATTTTTCATGCATACATTGATCATATAATCTTATGAATATAGTTCATCCAAGGTAGCACACGATTGATCATTCCATGTATACAATTCCCAATCAAGATATATATATATATATATATCAATCAAGATGATGCGCTCTCAGTTTTAACAAAATAGTTTTAGCAACTCACCTTGGTATTCTTCACAATCAAACACGGGTTTGATAGCTAGGCAGGTCACAAGATAGTACCTATACAATCATATTGTGGTATACATCAATAAACCGCAAAAAATGACACTTACGGTTCACAACCGAAACACTAGTCTATAGCTAGGCTAGACTATCTCAATGGCCTCCAAAATCTACCAAACATTATCTAATATAACCCTTAAGGAAAGCCCAAAGCCAAAACTCGAAAAGAATCGGAAACGAAAAACTTCGTCGCGGACACAGAGAGTTGCGCGACCTAGCCGTGCGACCTCAGGTCGCGGGCTTAGGTCGCGGGGTTTGCCTGATCTGCACTATCCCACGATCTGGTTTGCAAAACTTTACCAAAACTCAACCAAAACTCGATTTTGACTCCCAAAACACTCTACGAATGTTTATGAACGATCCTACGATGATATAACACGATAAACTAACAACCAAACTCGAAAAACACCGATAAATCATCAAGATCTATGATTTTTCCCCAAATATAAACCCTAGTTTTCAAGACTCTCAAAACCCGACTAATACACGAAATCAACAAGAAATAAACCGTACCTTCCGTTAGGAACTTGATTCTAACAACATTTCACGGCTTGATTTCACCTCCTACGCTCGATTCTTCCTCCGGATCTCGAATCTTCTTCCAAACCCTCCCTTTCTCCCTTTTTCTCTCTTTTCTCCCTTTTCTCTCTTCAAACTATAACACACACAAATAATGAAAGGGTGAGGGGTTTTAACTAGCTAGTGAGCTAGTTTCACTACACCCCCTATTTCGGGTATTTACCTTCTTATCCCGAAACTAATAACTCGATCACCCGACTCAACATATAAACTTAAATACGAGCTGATAATTAACTTGGGAAGGTAATGCGTTATATTAAATCGAATTTCTATTATTCACTTTTATCAATCAAGTTCGAGTTCATAAAATTCCGGGTGTTACAATCCTCCCCACCTAAATAAAATTTCGTCCCCGAAATTCCTAATCTTTTTCCGAACCACAAAAGACAACTTTGCTCAATCATTTCCCAAAATTAGACAACCATGCTCTCTCCATACTAGTCGATTAGACTAACACTAGCCTCAAGTATGTATCCAAGGAAAGCACCGATATAACCTTCTAACTTAAGGGTAGCTCATCAAAACATCCCAAGTCACTAATTTACGCCTATCATTCGAACATGATGCGTTTATAAGGATAATATCACTCGAATACGCAAATCTTAGCTCTTTGTACAATTTAACCAAACCAAGTCGACTAAATTCTATGGTTCAAGGTACCATACATCATTCGCCTCCTATTAAAGTCGATCACTCGACTAATAGTCACTTTACTACCAAAGAATGTCTCAACACTCTCACTAACGGTGTCTAGTCGTCGTTATCAATTTTCAACGAAACTCGAAAATTCCGTCTACTCACCTATGGGTACCATAAGGAAGGTAAGTTTCTTCACTTAGCAAATCGCTAATCTCCACTAAATCCATAAATTTCCACATTCGCACTATCATAGCCCTTCTAATTATCCAATCACTTACGCAATTCTAACTTTGTCTTAGGTGACTAAATCTTGATTTTCTCAGTATGAATTCTCCCCCAAATCCATTTTGATTAAATAATACAAGTCCACTACTTATCCCCATCAATACTTGTCATCATATCCTAAGTTTCGTGCTTAGTCTGGCGTATCATGCCATTATGTCCACCACATAATCTTACTTCATATAATTTAATTATAAGTCACGTCTTCAAAATCACTTTTATACTCACAAAAGGTTTCTCCTACATGGCAATATTAATACACTGACAATAAAGTCATTAGTAAACATCACATAACCATCCAATGTGGTACCACTGATAACATTTCCTCGACTCTTAGCTATACAATTCAGTTATTAGTCCACTCGTGCAATCACCATCCTACTACGTCCTCTATAATCACAATTTGGAAAGTTACTTAGTACACAGAATCATTATTGTTTCTTCTAAACCACTCATACCAAGGTAAGTATCGTCTCGCGAAGACCTCCAAAACATGGTCACTTAATTCGCCCGAACAAGCCTCGTTCTAAACGGTTCACTACGATCTCTTAGGAATACGCTTCAACAACCTATAGGATTCTCTTGTAAGGGTCAGGGTGCACATCATGCATTCACTTAGGTGGCGCTAACCAATCCCTCCTACGTGGATCTGTCCACATCTCAATGAACTTTTACTAGTCATTAACAAGCTTCTTTCTAGATAAGGTCTCTCATCGGACCACTCTTTTCCATAGCCGTTGGCCATAAGGTGTTCCTCAACAACACCCTCGTAAGGGAGGTATGAAACTTAATCCCTACGTAGTTCAGTTTCGATTCACATCGAGCACAAACACAATTCCGCTCACACTTTCTAAGTGTTGCTCCACCATATATTAGCATGCTCCTAAAAGCTATCAATCAGTTAGTTTATTCTAACACATTAACATGATAATAAGCAATTGGTTCGCACATGGGTATTAACCCTCAAGTAATTCGTACGTGCATGGCATTCAAAGATTTCAAAATCAAGCAATGACAACTCAAATACCCAAAACACACAATCACACACAAGGTCTACATGCATCTCACACAAAAGACTTGGTGACAATGAAAGTAATCCGTATTAATCGGGAGCACATAAGCACATAAGTGTCCCTGCTCATAAAGAGCTGCGTACAATTTCCTTGCGCTATAGGTGTTCACTTTTTAACTAGTGACACCTCAGGTTCACTTTCTGACTAGTGAGGTTTCGTGTTCACTTTTTGACTAGTGACCCACGCATTCATTTTAGAAATCAAAACTCGTAACCGAGCCATTCAAAATCAAAGCTCACAACCGGGCTATCTTAGTAGTCGGGACTTGTTCCCAAAGTTCTTAAAGTCAAAACCGAGCATAAGCTCTAGACTCAATTTACCCAAATTTGATCGTCTGAAATTAATTTTATCTTTTTTGTCCCGTTAGTGTGGACGTAACTCACGAAGTCGTTTTGACCCAAAAGCTCAACACAGTTTAACAAAACAATTATCTAAGTGGGTCTACACTTTTATAAATCTCATATACAAGCATTTTACAAAATCCAGTAGATAAACGCACTCGGTAATAAAACACAACAAACCGTTTAATTAGAAGAGAACTTTATGAAAACGCGCCTGTCTTGGAAGGATATCATTTTGGCACATAAGAAGGATCTTGTCTTATCCACACAACCATTTCATCCCGACATCCTATATAGTCGAAGTTTGCAATGTCATTTAGCACACACAACTGCTATTAGTTCATCTGAACCATCTCGCATTGGAATAGAAGTCATCTAACGAACTCCTCTATTCTGAACCCAAGACATCTTGTGATTCTCGATAATACTCTCATGAAGGCCTCACAGAACTTAATCCTCCATAATCTAATACTGATTCTGATCGAGTTTAGACTCGACTCCATCCATACTTTTCTAAGTGCTACCCTTACTATCCAATAGTATATAGGGATTACTTCCGCAACATCAATACACCGTATTCTACTCGATAGAGCCTTAACCTTCTTTAGTATCATATTTTCATGACCTTCCTCTAAGTTTATAACTTAGTCATTTTAATCACAATAATTCCTATTGCGTAAATCAAGTATTTATCCCAAAGGGTCTCGTGACCTCTATCATTATGTACCCATGTTCATCCGATAACAATTGTTCACATGCCAATTTCTAGCTTACATAAACACTCATGTAATTTAAGTTGATAAGTCACTAAGTGAATAATTTATAGATAGATCCTCACAACATGCATACTAAAATCGTCGTAACTAGATCGCATAAATCTTAAATATGCATGATTCTAGTTTACCCTCAATTTAGAGTTTCACACTTTTATCCAACATATAATCCACTTAGAACAATTTGATTCGTAAATCTTAATCCATCCATACTCGTTCTAACAACCTTATTAAGCCATGCATCCATGGTGTTTCCCAAACCTTGCCATTTGTGTAAATCTTATCAACGGCATAACTAACAGTGCTAGAAACACGTAGATAGGTTACTATCCCTCCTATTTAGACCCTTCCAAATTCATGACCGATTTAGACCATCAATTCCTTTAATCAACACTTAGGTCACGCTAGTAGTTTCTCAATTATACCGTTTCGATAAATAGGCCGTATAGGTCAACTGTCCCTAAGCTCTTCCGATGCGATCCACCTTCACTTGGTCGTCTGGAGAAATCATTAGCTAAACATAAATTTTCGCTCTTAAGCAAAAAGGATTTATCACTAAGATTTAATCTTAAATCAAAGTATTTAATACTTTCTTATGTTGATACCATAACGCGACCCCTAAATAAAGACTTACCGTAACTAAGGGTCCTTCAATATCTGATCAAATATCCTGTCATAAGAAATCAAGAAAAAGATTAATAATAGACTACTATACGTACCAACATTTATCAATCATTACATCGATAGTAACCAGGAATACCCAAATGACGATACATTCATAACTCAGTAGCTAAGTGATTTATGAATAGACCGTACACGAGATTCTCTGCCTCTATTGACGCAAATCCTCGATCCATGTATTCCGTATCCCTAGCGCTCTCCCCACCTAAGACTTTACCCATGGTAGGTGACTTGTCTATTAGTGCACTAAGTTTAAGTCTAGGTATTCTACCGTCAACACCTAATTCGCTTAAAGTAAAGCTCTGATACCAACTTGTAACACCCCAAAATTTGGAGTCAACAAAAACTTTCATTACGAAAGGTGGTAATACAAATTACGCCAAAGCGTGAGCTCTTCCCAAAGATGGGGTATAAAGTAATGTACAATTTCAATGTTTGTAACTTTAAATGAAGCGGTATAATAACCAACAAGTCTAATTCCTAACAAGGAAAAAGACTACAAAAAGGATCAACAGTTTCTACTATCATCTCGCGGTCTAGATGGACCGGTCTCTTCTCACATCCCCCAAAGCTCACTCTCAAATCCCGGCACCTACTTAGGAACGACGTCCCTTGTACCTGAGAGACACATCGACACCACACAAGTGTTAGGCCAAAAGAGCCTAGTGATTTGTAACAACAAAGTATCATACATGTAAAATCATGTTAAGACATGTGAGATATACAAGAGTGCATTAACAACAAAATGCAACACGTTAAACCGGTTTATATTTTATCTTCGAAAACCGTGGGAGCGACCCACTTTCGCCAAGCAAGTTACACCCCAGAGTCGAGACACCCCGTTGTCGTCCTTCTACGAAGACTTCCATGACAACCCCAGAGGCCAGGCACATTCGCGGCCACACGAATGGCGAGGGACATAGGTGCACACCTTTGACTAGTGCCACCTAAGACTGAGTCGAACTTGTGTAAACTTGAAAGTGCACACCTTATGACTAGTGCCACTTTAAATCAATCTCATTTCAAAAACGACACAATGTACACCTTTTGACTAGTGTCCCATTGTCCAATTTATGTTTGCGTAAAAACATGGGTACTCACCTTTTGACTAGTGACATCCCGGTCCACTTTTTGACTAGTGACCAATAACATCACACCTTTTGACTGGCGGTGCTTTAGAACATTTGAGCATAGTTGCAAATCTCAATACTTTCATTTACTTCATACAAGCCAACATGCTCGGGATTCAATCCCTTCGCATCATTTCGTGGCATACATAATGACACGTATTTTTCATGCATACATTGATCATATAATCTTATGAATATAGTTCATCCAAGGTAGCACACGATTGATCATTCCATGTATATAATTCCCAAGCAAGATATATATATATATATATATATCAATCAAGATGATGCGCTCTCAGTTTTAACAAAATAGTTTTAGCAACTCACCTTGGTATTCTTCACAATCAAACACGGGTTTGATAGCTAGGCAGGTCACAAGATAGTACCTATACAATCATATTATGGTATACATCAATAAACCGCCAAAAATGACACTGACGGTTCACAACCGAAACACTAGTCTAGAGCTAGGCTAGACTACCTCAATGGCCTCCAAAATCTACCAAACATTATCTAATTAACCCTTAAGGAAAGCCCAAAGCCAAAACTTGAAAAGAATCGGAAACGAAAAACTTCGTCGCGGACACAGAGAGTTGCGCGACCTAGCCGCGCGACCTCAGGTCGCGGGCTTAGGTCGCGGGGTTTGCCTGATCTGCACTATCCCGCGATCTGGTTTGCAAAACTTTACCAAAACTCAACCAAAACTCGATTTTGACTCCCAAAACACTCTACGAATGTTTATGAACGATCCTACGATGATATAACACGATAAAATAACAACCAAACTCGAAAAACACCGATAAATCATCAAGATCTATGATTTTTCCCCAAATATAAACCCTAGTTTTCAAGACTCTCAAAACCCAACTAATACACAAAATCAACACGAAATAAACTGTACATTCCATTAGGAACTTGATTCTAACAACATTTCACGACTTGATTTCACCTCCTACGCTCGATTCTTCCTCCGGATCTCGAATCTTCTTCCAAACCCTCCCTTTCTCCGTTTTTCTCTCTTTTCTCCCTTTTCTCTCTTCAAACTATAACACACACAAATAATGAAAGGGTGAGGGGTTTTAACTAGCTAGTGAGCTAGTTTCACTACACCCCCCCTATTTCGGGTATTTACCTTCTTATCCCGAAACTGATAACTCGATCACCCGACTCAACATATAAACTTAAATACGAGCTGATAATTAACTTGGGAAGGTAATGCGTTATATTAAATCGAATTTCTATTATTCACTTTTATCAATCAAGTTCGAGTTCATAAAATTCCGGGTGTTACACATGCCATCTTATTAGATACGAATAAATAGTTCAAATAATATTATACTGTCTAAAAGTTTTAAAACACAATGTTGTAATAAGAACTAATTAAAATATAATACTGTAATAAAAAGGTATATCTATAATGTTACAATAAATATATTACAATTACATTGTTCTCACTATTTTAGTTTAAAACAAAAACAACCTTATTCATGTTTAAAAAATGTTAGATGAATTTAGTGTCAATAGGTTCGTTTTAGTGTAATGAGATATATGGATTATCAATGAAGTCAAATATAGTTTTGATCAAGTCAGGAGGTGCGGAGTGCAGATTTGTCTTGAATTGAGGTTGTTTCCCTGTCGGATTATTCTTATAATCTGAATTTCATGTAACCCAAACATAGGGTCGAAATATCAGATTCTTCTCCCACCAATACCAACAAAAAGGTTCCTGTTTATTCTAGCATTTTTCGTGTTAAAATTAATGAAGAAGAATATCAATTTTTTTATGTAGATTCTTGTTCTAAATTGATCATCATTAATTTTTATTAGTATAAACTTCATCATTATTCACCTTTTATTTAATAAACTAAGCGTCTTTTCTCGTTTAAACATGAAAGAAAAATGAAACAAAATAATTTAAAAGACTAGTAACTGAATGTGTGCTATAGCTTTTATTTTATGAATTAGGGAAAAGTACATTTTCGGGCTGTCTTTTTCTTTAGAAATGTAGTGATGCATTCAAACTTTGCGACTTTGGCATGTTGCCTACTCACATTGTTCTTGTTTAAAGTTTGGTCCATAAATGGAACAACAAATATCGTTTTGTCCTTAGTTTTATAGTTTTTTAATATAGGTGTATAAGATATGTATATAATATATACATAGTCATTTATAAGAAAATTTGGTTGTTTGTAGTAAGCATGAAGTTGGTCTCATCCATACAATTTATTAATAAATGGTTATAAACAAAAGAATAAAAATATATTATTATGACTTATTCCTAAAAAACTCTGTTAAATAGGTAAATATTGGTCCAAATGAAATTATTACGGTTATCACAAATTATCAAATTCCAACTTGATTAATATATATATATATATAGATATATATATATATATATATATATATATATATATATAGAGATAGAGAAAGGTTCAAACAAGAACAAATATAATTTACAAGAACAAAGGAACAATTCTGGATCACATGTGATGTGGGTCCCACATAATAAAAAATCATATATGATTCAGGTGGGTCCCACCACTAAATCATATATGATTTTTTATTATGTGGGACCCACATGGGCCCACATCAATGTGTGGCTCAAAAATGGGTTCCTTTGTTCTTGCAAATACCCTTGTTCTTGTATGAACCTATATATATATATATATATATATATATATATAGGGGTGGGTTCAAATGTGAACCACTTTTTGGTTGTGAACGTGAGGACAACCGAGAGCGCGACACGTGACAGATTACTAGGCGCCACGTCATGTCCACGGCGGATGACTAGGCGCGATTCATGGGAGGGCATTGAATTAAAGGGGAGGACCACACTCAAAGACGCCACGTGTCACACTCTCGGCTGTCCTCACGTTCACAACCAAAAAGTGGTTCACATTTGAACTTTCCTCTCTCTCTCTCTCTCTCTCTATATATATATATATATATATAGAGAGAGAGAGAGAGGAAAGTTCAAATGTGAACCACTTTTTGGTTGTGAACGTGAGGACAGCCGAGAGCGCGACACGTGGCGGCTTTGAGTGTGGTCCCCCTATTTAATTCAATGCCCTCCCATGAATCGCGCATAGTCATCCGCCGTGGATCCTAGTCATCTGCCACGTGTCGCGCTCTCGATTGTCCTCACGTTCACAACCAGAAAGTGATTCACATTTGAACCCACCCCTATATATATATATATATATATATATATATATACAGGGGCGGAGACAGTCGGGGGACTGACTGGTGCTCAGGCCCCCCCCCCCCCTAACGATTAACTTAAAAGTCTGTTTATGTAAAATAAAACACATATACAATGGTAGCTCAGATGGTTGGTGTGTTTCTTTGTGTAAGGAAGACCCAAGTTCAAACCTTGGGGTCCCCCTATAATTTAAGGGAAAAGTTCAAGAAAACCCAATGGACTTTAGTGGTTGGAATGATTAAATCCTTGGACAATTTTTTGGAACAAATAAGCCATTAGACTTTCCTAAACCTATTAAATAAACCATTGGACTTTCTAAAACATGTTAGATACATCCTTATGACCTATAAAAACAAGTTAACATGGTAAAATAATTGAAAAGGTAGAAAATACACCCAACAAACTTTCATACTTTGAACAATTAAGTCTGTAGACAGTTTTTGAACGAAAAAAATAACATTAGAACCGTGGTAAGGTTGTTGGTTAGTCAATAATTCTTTTTAAAAAAAATGAGAAAAGACATTGCTCGTACGTTTTTTTTTATATAAAGATGATATAAATTTAAAAAAAAATTCAAATCTCTGTTTTTTCTCTTATATAAAAACCTACGAACGATGTCTTTTTTCTTTTCTGAAAAAATATTGAACTAAAAACTATTTCTCTTGTTTTCGAGTTTAGAGAATTTTAAGCAAAATATCCGAAAAAGAAAAATAATTTTCAGCTTTGTTAAAAAAATCCATTATCTATCTGTAAAAACTTACGAATTATATCTTTTTTCCTTTTTCGAGAAAAATGTAAAATATGAAAATTATTTCTTTTTTGGCTATTTCACTTAAAATTCTCTAAATTTGAAACAAAAATTATATTATATTGACATTTTTTTTGTTTAAAAAAATTCATAAATTTGGTTAGAATAGCAAAATTAACAAAAAAAAAAAATATTGTATTATATCATATTGGCATTTCCCTCTTTAAAAAAATAGAAAATTTGTTCAAAATAACAAAATCCAAAACCTTTATTATCTTTTATATAAAAACCTATGTTTTTTTTTTCCTTTTTCGAACCTTACTCAAGGTGTATCCACCAAAAGCATCTTACTGACACTGGTACCAGGCCTCTGAACCCAACTTCCCTAGGGGTAGTAATACCACCTTAGGTACTATCGTGAAAATTACATGCCAGTTCATACATTAACCACATATATATAACATGATCACAAGCATAACAATCTTGAACGCATGTTAATGTACTCACCTTAGTTCACTTCACAATAACACAGTCAATCACCACACACGACGGAGTATCAAAAACCTATACATCACATCGTCGTGGTACACATAAATAACATTTCAAGACTCATAACCGTATCTCCTAGTCTAGAACTGATTTAGACCTTCTAAAAGGGTAGGTAATTCAATTACGAACCCAACGGTCCTTTCGGAATCAAAATCGGAGTTAAGATGCAAAAGTTATGGCAAAAACAATTTCTCACACAAAACAGGGGCTAGCGATCGCGAGGCTGATTGCTAGCGATCGCTAGCTGTTTTTCCCAACATTCTGTCCGAGCTCACTATCACCTTCACGATCGCGAGCCTTAATTTCCTATTGCTAGCGATCGCTAGGTGCTGAATTTTCAGCACGAACCCAAAATCGCATTTTCTCATTTTTGGCATAACTTCCACATACGAACTCCAATTCGTCCGATTCAAAAAGCCACGTTTTTGTTATTCCAGGATCTACAACACTACCACAAGAAAGTAGGACCAATCTAACACAAATTACTCAATTGGTGATCCAAAGATCACCAATTATCATAACATTCAACCAAAAACCTTAACTTTGATCCAAACTTGATATTTGACAACAAGGGAAATTGATGATTACCTGAAGTTAGGAACCTAGTTCTAATGATAACGCAACGATCGATTGCACCACGAATGCACGTTTTCTTCCCAAACACCAAATCCCTTTGAAGTCCTCTCCAAACCCTTCCCTTTCTCTCAAGATTGCCAAATGATCAAAAAGAAGGGTTTGATCATCCAATCCCCCTATATATACTTACACATAACACCCTCCACTTTCTACATTTACAAGCAAGTCCCCCTACCTGAAAATACATAAATGACGCCAAACCTTACTAACTTAACGGAAAAAGGTTAAAACTTAACTGAGTGGAAACGGGGTGTTACAACTCTCCCCCACTTACCAAGAGTTCGTCCCCGAAATCGCTTAGTCGTGAAACAGCTCCGGATAATTGGATCTCATCTCCGCTTTCGGCTCCCACGTCCACTCCGATCCCTTTCGATGCTCCCACTGAACTTTTACCAGACCAATTTCCTTGTTGCATAGAGATTTTGTCTTCCGTTCCAAGATAGCTATTGGCCTCTCGATGTAGTTCAGTCGTTCGTCAACTTGAATATCATCAATCGGCACATGAGCTGTTTCATCAGCCAAACATTTCCTCAACTGGGAGACATGGAACGTATCATGAATTTGATTCAGTTCTGGCGGTAGTTCAAGTCTATAGGCCACCTTTCCAACTCTAGCTATCACCTTGAAAGGTCCAATGAATCGGGGGCCTAACTTGCCTCTTTTTCGGAACCGGATCACCCCCTTCCAAGGTGACACTTTCAGCAACACATTATCACCCACTTGAAACTCTAAATCTGATCTTCTCCGATCCGCATAGCTTTTCTGACGACTCTGAGCGGTTCGCAGCCGCTCACGTATCATCTCAATGCTCTCGGTCGTCTTTTGTACTATCTCGGTGCTACCTAGCTCTCGCTGTCCAACTTCTCCCCAACAGATAGGGGTTCGACACCTTCTCCCGTACAACATTTCATACGGGGGCATGCCGATACTAGCGTGAAAACTATTGTTATAAGAGAATTCCGCCAACGGCAAATAGGTGTCCCAACTGCCTCCAAAATCCAAAACACAGGCACGTAACATGTCTTCGAGAGTCTGAATGGTTATCTCGCTTTGGCCATCTGTCTGCGGGTGAAAAGCCGTACTGAACTGCAACCTCGTGCCCAAATCCTCATGAAACTTTCCCCAAAATCGTGACGTAAACCGAACATCCCGGTCAGAAATGATGGTAACCGGAACGCCGTGTCTAGCCACGATCTCCTTGACATAGATGTCCGCCAATGCTTCAGCGGATGAACTCTCCCGGATGGCTATAAAGTAAGCACTCGTTGTCAAACGGTCCACAATAACCCAAATTGCGTCATAACTTCGAGACGTTCGAGGCAACTTGGTAATCAGGTCCATCGTGATGTGCTCCCACTTCCATACTGGAATATCTAACGGCTGCAACTTCCCATGCGGTCGTTGATGCTCAACTTTAACCCTCAAACAGGTTAAGCACCTCTCCACATAACGAGCTACGTCCCGCTTCATTCCTGGCCACCAATAATCAGTCTTCAAGTCTCTATACATCTTTGTGGCACCTGGATGTATCGAGAACTTAGACTTGTGTGCTTCATCTAACAAGGTCTGCCTCGCCTGATACTGGTACCCAGACCCGCCCAAAACAGGTCAACAACCCTCGACTGTCCGTTACCAACTGTGATAGCTGGCCCTTGATCCGTTCCTTCTTTTGATTCTCTTCCTTGATTGTGTCGGCTTGAGATTGCCGAATCAAATCAAAGAGAGAAGTCGTCACGGTTAGCCTCATCAACGGTACTCGCAATAGCACGTGACGAGTCTTTCTACTCAATGCATCTGCTACCACGTTCGCCTTCCCCGGATGATAAAGGATTTCGCAATCATAATCCTTCACCACATCCAACCATCTCCTCTGTCGCATGTTCAAATTCGGCTGGTCTAAAAAGTAAAGGAGACTCTTATGATCGGTGTAAATCGTGCACTTCACACCGTACAAGTAGTGTCTCCACAACTTAGGCGCAAATACAACTGCAGCTAACTCCAAATCATGAGTCGGGTAATTTACCTCATGCGTCTTTAACTGACGTGACACATAAGAAATTACCTTGCCACGCTGCATGAGAACACAGCCTAGCCCGTGATATGAAGCATCACAGTAGACCGTCATGTCCTCCACCCCTTCAGGTATCGTCAATACCGGCGCCTCACACAACTTTTGCCGCAAAGTCTCAAACGCTGATTGTTGTTCTTCTCCCCAAACGAAACTTACGTTCTTCCTGGTGAGTTTAGTCAATGGAACCGCCACTTTGGAGAAATCTTGGATGAACCGGCGATAGTACCCGGCCAACCCAAAAAAGCTCCGTATCTCTGATGGCGACTTAGGAGTTTCCCACTTCATAACGCCTCGACTTTCGTTGGGTCAACTTTGATCCCTTCTCGGTTTACAAGGTGTCCCAAAAACTGGACCTCTTGCAACCAGAATTCGCACTTCGAAAACTTTGCATACAATTGCTCTTTTCGTAGAATTTCCAACACTTCCCGCAAATGCTCAACATGATCCTCCTTCGTCTTGGAGTATGTCAGAATATCGTCGATGAACACGATAACTGACCTATCCAACAAAGGTCTACACACCCGGTTCATGAGATCCATGAATGTCGCAGGTGCGTTCGTCAACCCAAAAGGCATAACCACGAACTCATAGTGTCCGCATCTGGTCCTGAACGCTATTTTGTGCACGTCTCCTCCCTTACCTTTAACTAATGGTACCCTGATCGAAGATCTATCTTCGAGAACCAAGCGGCTCCCTGAAGTTGATCGAAAAGATCATCGATCCTCGGCAGTGGGTATCGGTTCTTCACCGTAAGCTTGTTGAGCTCACGATAATCAATGCACATTCTCAACGTCCCATCCTTCTTCTTGACGAACAAGATCGGAGCTCCCCACGGTGAACTGCTTGGCCGAATAAAGCCTTTCTCTAACAGCTCCTCTAACTGGTTTGATAGCTCTTGCATTTCCGGAGGTGCCAAGCGATAAGGGGTTTTCGCTACGGGCGCCGCCCCCGGAACCAAGTCTATCCTGAACTCCACTTGTCTTTCTGGGGAATCCCCGGCAAGTCTTCCGGGAAGACATCTGGGAACTCACAAACTACGGGTTCATCTTTCACGGTCTTTTTCTTACTTTCTCCTTGGTCACTGATCAAGTACACAAGATAACTAGAACCTCCACGCAACACATAGCTCCGAGCTTTGGCCATTGAACACACCTTCGGAAGACGTTTACTTACATCCCCCAAGATAGTTAGTTCTCCCCCACTTGGGTTTCGAACCACTACCCGATAGTTCTCACAATCTACATTAGCCCCATTCCTTCTTAGCCAATCCATTCCCACCACTACCTGAATCTCCCTCATAGGAATAGGGATGAGGTCTATACTAAACTTGACACCTTCTAGCTCTAAAACATTGTTTTTTAAGACATACTTACATAAACGAAACTCCTCATCTGCTATTTCTACTTCTAACGGGCTTCCTAGTTTACTTTTTACATTCATAAAATCTTTACAAAAAGACCAGGAAACGAAAGACTTGCTAGCACCCGTATCTAACAAAACTAGAGCAGGCATCGAATTAACTAGGAAGATACCTGTCACCACGTCCGCCTCGGCCTTCGCCTCATTGGCAGTCAACTGAAAGACTCTAGCTCGAGTCCTTGGGGCTTCCACCTTCTTACTCGGTCCACCCTCTATAGCCTTGACGGGTGCGGAACCAGAGATCTCAGCCGATACAGCCGTCGTGGGGCACTCGTTGGCAAAGTGGCCCGGTCTAAAGCATTTGAAGCACATCTTGGGCTCCACTTTACAGTCACGACTGATATGCCCAGGTTTCCCACACTTGTAGCAAGTTCCCGAGCCCATTCTGCACTCTCCCGGGTGATTCTTCCCGCACCTTGAGCAACGAGGGTGATCTTTTCTAGCATCTCCTTTCTGGTTTCCGGTTTTGAATTTCTTGACCACTTGCTGCTGTGGCTGAACCCGCTCTGCCCTCTTCTTCTTACCCTGACGCTCGAGTTCCAACTCTCTTGTTCGAGCTCTTTCATACATCTGCTGAAAACTTTCGCATTGAGCCATTACTACAAACTCTCGAATGTCCGACCTTAAGATGTTTCAGTATCGGTACATCTTCATCCTTTCATTCTGAACATATTCGCGACAAAACAACGCCCATTCCAAGATCTTGTTAGTGATTTCAGTCACCGACTCCGTAGTCTGCTCCATCTCGAGAAACTCGATGGTGAGTCTCTCCACTTCAATCTGAGGCACAAACTCTGCTCGGAACATTTCAAGGAACGCCTCCCAAGTAAGGGCTCCAATCTGTTCCTGAGTCCTGGAACTATTCACAAAGCCCCACCAGTCTTTCGCCGGCCCTCTCAGAAGGTTGGAAGCATATCTCACCTTTACCTCAGCCGGGCAAAAACTAGTGAGAAAGGCTCCCTCCACCTCAGAGATCCACCTCGAGGCAACGATCGGATCCTTTTCTCCACCAAAATGTGGCGGCTGGCAAGCAGCGAAATCTTTGAACCCAACCGCCCGATTCTGGCCAGTACTCGAGCTTCCCGCTACACTTCCCCGGCTGGCCATGGCGGAGTTGACTTGTTGAGTGACCACCTGGGTCAACTCCCTTTTCATCTGCTCAAAAAGGCCCGGAAGCAGGTCATGCAAGACTTCCCCAACCTCAGCAGCAATAATCCCCCTTAGATCAGGGATTTCATGCTCATCGCCATCATTCGGACGCTCTCCAGTTCCAGTTCTTCTTGTGGTCACCATACTGATGCAAGTACATAATTGTTTAGCTAACAATGCAAATAAGTGACCTTACTAGTGAGTGACTCTCACTACCCTTCCTGATAAGCCGCAATCGCTTTCATGCTTCTATTTCCCAATCCCATGACTTCAGTCAGTCCGTAACGATCCCTATAATTTAGTCAAGCCTCAACAGTACAATGTAATTGCAATGATATGGGCCCTTATATCATTATAATTACACCCTACCCGTTCAGCTTTTCCTCATCATAAGAAAGGTTACTTTCTAGACTTGGTCATACACAAAACACATAATCATATGGTACCACTAGCACTCTTAATAGTACCACCTGTAACTACAGTGTCATGAGCATCTCTAAGTCATTTTACTTTTATACATACCTTAACGTCTACATAATCATGTCATAGAATCCATACATTCGCATACCCAATCAGATATTACTCAAGCATACACAAAAGTGATATAAAAGTTCCATCACCCATCATAGGCATCATTAGTTCAACTACATGTCTGTTGCATTTTAACAGCTAAAGATAACAATAACATGATATTCATATGTGATTTGACATGGCATGCTTACTAACAACTCAATAGAGTTTAGGGTGCTCATTCCCGTCTTGATGCTCCGGATCTCAGTTCAGTTCCACCTCCTGTTCTTAAAGCAAATTTTTCTCTTTTGTTGGTTACTTTGTTTTGAAAATACGAACTCCGGGTTTGAGTTCAAGTATTCACTACTTGTGAACACCTGAATCCCTCAAACCTAGGCTCTGATAACAATTGTAACAACCAGTTTTATTTTCAACATTATTTAACATAAATAGTAACCAAACAGAGCGAAAGCTCTTTAATAATTAAAAAGTAATATGTTTTTCCCAAAACGGGTCCAAAGTTAACAATTTTTAAAAGTAATAATAAGTCTCGATAAATCCAGTTTGCGACCAAAACATTTCAATAGTAGTTCAACATCCATTATTTCCAAAATCTCTTAAAACATTTCCTGAACTGAGTCCTCCCGAGCATCAAGCAGGTGCCTTCCCTTTATCTTTGGATGAGGTACCTGCCACTGAACCACATAAAACCACAACGGGTTAAGCATAAAGCTTAGTGAGCACAAACCTAGGTTCTATGCATGCATGTAAATAATCATAATCATATAACTGAATAACTGGACATGTATCATGAACCTTACTCAAGGTGTATCCACCAAAAGCATCTTACTGACACTGGTACCAGGCCTCTGAACCCAACTTCTCTAGGGGTAGTAATACCACCTTAGGTACTATCGTGAAAATTACATGCCAGTTCATACATTAACCACATATATATAACATGATCACAAGCATAACAATCTTGAACGCATGTTAATGTACTCACCTTAGTTCGCTTCACAATAACACAGTCAATCACCACACACGACGGAGTATCAAAAACCTATACATCACATCGTCGTGGTACACATAAATAACATTTCAAGACTCATAACCGTATCTCCTAGTCTAGAACTGATTTAGACCTTCTAAAAGGGTAGGTAATTCAATTACGAACCCAACGGTCCTTTCGGAATCAAAATCGGAGTTAAGATGCAAAAGTTATGGCCAAAACAATTTCTCACACAAAACAGGGGCTAGCGATCGCGAGGCTGATAGCTAGCGATCGCTAGCTGTTTTTCCCAACATTCTGTCCGAGCTCACTATCACCTTCACGATCGCGAGCCTTAATTTCCTATTGCTAGCGATCGCTAGCTTCACCACCTAGCGATCGCTAGGTGCTGAATTTTCAGCACGAACCCAAAATCGCATTTTCTCATTTTTGGCATAACTTCCACATACGAACTCCAATTCGTCCGATTCAAAAAGCCACGTTTTTGTTATTCCAGGCTCTACAACACTACCACAAGAAAGTAGGACCAATCTAACACAAATTACTCAATTGGTGATCCAAAGATCACCAATTATCATAACATTCAACCAAAAACCCTAACTTTGATCCAAACTTGATATTTGACAACAACAAGGGAAATTGATGATTACCTGAAGTTAGGAACCTAGTTCTAATGATAACGCAACGATCGATTGCACCACGAATGCACGTTTTCTTCCCAAACACCAAATCCCTTTGAAGTGCTCTCCAAACCCTTCCCTTTCTCTCAAGATTGCCAAATGATCAAAAAGAAGTGTTTGATCATCCAATCCCCCTATATATATACTTACACATAACACCCTCCACTTTCTACATTTACAAGCAAGTCCCCCTACCTGAAAATACATAAATGACGCCAAACCTTACTTACTTAACGGAAAAAGGTTAAAACTTAACTGAGTGGAAACGGGGTGTTACAGATCATATATATATATATATATCATATTTAGATTAGAAATGTTGAATAATGTATTTTTCTCCTTTCTAAAAAAAATTATCGATTAACCAACAACATTACAACTGTTTTAATGTTATTTTTTATTTCAAAATTTATCTTTGGACTCAATCATTCAGAGTATGAAAGTTTGTTGGATGTATTTAGAACTTTTTCAGTTATTTTACCATATTAACTTGTTTTTATAGGTAATAAGGATGTATCTAACATGTTTTAGAAAGTCGAAGAATTTATTTAATAGATTTTAGAAAGTCTAATGGCTTGTTTGTTCCAAAAAATTGTCCAATGACTTAATCATTCAAACTACTAAAGTCCATTGGGTTTTTTTTGGACTTTTCCCATAATTTAACTTATTTTTGTATTACCTTTGATTTTTATTCATCAGTTTTTTTTTTTTTTTAGATTTTCATTACTTAAATAGATATTTTATATTACTTCTTCTCCTTTTTACTTTACATTTTAGATTTTCATTACTTAAATAGATATTTTATATTACTTCTTTTCTTTTTTACTTTACATTTTATCTCTTTCAATTCTTTCTACTTTGAATTTTTATCCCTCAACTTTTTTTATTTTAAACTTCTATTAGTAACTAACTCTTAATATCTTTTATTTTTATAAGTTAACCTTTTTTTATATTTTGATATATAATTTTTAACATCTACTATTTATATTATTAATAATAATTTTTTTTTGTTTTTTTCATCTATAACATTTTATAAAAAAAATATTATTACATGATTCATCATATTTCAAAATAAACTAAATCTATAGTGTTACTGATATCATTATACAATTTAAAAAATATACATATAAATCAAGAATTTATGTAATACCATTTTAGACAAATTGAATTTCAATTAAAAATGGTCTAACCTTTAACTTTTCACAATTTTATTTTCTCATAAAATTAAACTTTTTTATTTAAAGGAATTCCATATATGTAAATATATAATATAGTTTTAGATTTATGAAAAGAATATATATTTGTTTTTTACTTCATTTATTATATTATACTAAATTAGTGAAAGCAATTGCTTACTTAATAATAATAAGTTGTTTTTCGTTGCAATTAACACATTAGTATTATTTATCTATTTCTAAATTTCATAAAGAAAGCTTACAATATCAACAAAGTTTTTTTTCTTCTTGTTTCTTATCTACATCACAAATCAAGTTTTCTAGCAAAATCTCGTGAAGCTTAAGATATTCAACATTAACTTCAATCGACAAGTTAACTTTAAAGTCTTCAAAGCCCCCCTTAATTTGAAATTCTGGCTACGCCTCTGTATATATATATATACATATTGATAATCATTTAAAACTCATATCTAACGTGAAACTCGTGCATAATTATGAAAAAGTTTCATAGAATTTTATAGGAATTTCATAGCTTGGCGTCGGTTTCACGTTAAATGTGGGTTGCACAATAGGGAGACTATATATATAGATGAAAGTTCGACTGAAAACTCATCTTTCATTATGAACGTGAGAACAACCGACAATGCGTTACATGTCACATTCAGTTTGAATAATACATAATTATTCAATTTGAATATTCATATTTTATTCATGATGAATAATACAACATTCATGGTAAATAATACAACATGTTTTATTCATTAATCCTAAAAAAAAATCCATGTTTTTTTAATAAAACTTCACATGTGTAAACATGTCCTTAAACTTTACATAGTTATAAATGGTTGGACACAATTAGATTTATGATTTCACGATTACCAATCTTAAAAAAATTAACCCTCCATAGAACCAAAGATATGGTGTACGTACCACAGTGGTCGTCAACCTTGCTGTGGCGGATTGAGTAACATCCGGGAGGTTTATAGTGCCCTAACCAAGTTCGAGCCTTTCCGTTTACATATATGAGGACATTTAAGTGAAGCCATGTTTAACTTCCAAAATTGTTGGAGATTACTCGGGCTTTGGCCCGAACACCCTTCTAAAAAATACCACAATGGTTCATGTGGACCCACCCATGATGGCCATGAACAAACCTATAAAACATGCACGTTGCTCATGCAATTTTGTATTGTTAAACTTGAAATTGAAATGCAATATTAGAGTTGATAGAATGTAATTTATTATACTTGAGTTAATCAAATAGCAATTTTATCTTTAAATAATGTATTTTATCAATTGTTAAATATTTATGCACTAATTAATATTAGATATGAAAAATTTATCTATTTTCTAAGGTGAAGACTTATTTCTAGATAAATAAAAATAGCAATATAAACACTTGTTTTAAAACGAAAAAAATATATGATTCGTGATTATATTTCTAGAATAATAGTTTTACACACGTAAAACTCAATCATCAATATTTTATCGTGATTGATTGTGGAAAAAGAATATAAATTTTGAATTAAAGTTTTATTCTTAAGACAATCGGTAACCTAGCTATCGAATAGGTAAATCAGATTCTTAAACAAAAAAAACATTTGTCTCATATTTTAAATTATAATTTTAAGATTGATTCTTTAAAATAGAAATTTCGTAGAAGAAGGTTTCACTTTAATGCAATTTTTCTTTAATATAAACTAAAAAAATAAAGAAATTTACTAGTTGAAAGACTTGAGAAAAAGTATATATATATTTGAATTAATACATAATTAACTAAAAAAATATTAGTGACAATGATCCTATGAAGTTATGATATAAACCATAAATTAAAGAAGAGAGCATCATATCAACTTTAACACACTTGAGACACGCACCCAACGCTCTTCATAGCCGCAACCTACTTTTTCCTGTAATCATTTATTATTAATATTACAAAATTAGCCAACTGGATGCATTTATTAAATTGCGATTGACTAATTCATACTAAACAAAACGTAATAAATATTTTTTTTAACGATATGGAAATTTTATAAAACAAGCTAGCGAGACGCTAGACTAAAACAAAACAGGATTACAAAGAAAAAAGGTTAAACGGAGAACAACATCATTGACTCTAATAGCAATTTCTCTTCAAAGTTCCCTTATATAGCAAACATCCAAAACATAAGAGAAGCCTTTGAATTTGAGAAAATAAACAAGGAATTGACTCCTTCCTTTGAACCTTGGTGAATAACTTCATTCATTGCCTTCCAAGCTGCCCAAATAAAAGTGTAAAATCACTGAACTGAAGGCATCGAGTTTGGACCTTTTAATATTTGAAGAGCTCCCCCAATTAAGAAGATATTCCAACTGGCCTTGTGTGTGTGTGTGTGTGTGTGGGGGGGGGGGGGGGGGGGGGGGGGGGGGGGGGGAGATCCGCGACCATTTACAGATCTCCGTAATGATACTTTATGAGCAAGATCGAGTCCTCTTTCTCCTAAGGGAGGTCACCGTGAATTCTTTTGAATTTTCCAAACTCCAAACCCATTTGCCAACCAAACCTGGCTGATCTGGTACAATTTCCAGACTAACCAAAGAAGATAAATCTATCTTTATGTCCCCCAGATCTTTCTTAATGCTTATAATATCACCCCAAGTACCACCCTTTTTTGGTAAGAATACGTCAGCAGGAGCCATCCTGTAATAACCATGAAGGGAGTAAATATAAGAAATTCAATTCTTTGATAATTGTTATTGAGAGAAAAGGTACCTATATATACATGAGAAAATCCTTGATCTATGCTACCGATACAAATCTAATTCTATAATTAGCTACCGTTACAAATCAAGAGAAAACTAATTACAAATCAAATAAATAAAGAAATCAGATTATGTATTAATATGCTCCCGCAAGATGGACGATCGTGAGAGAAGTCCAATCTTGGATAGAAGAGTATTGTAACGATGTTTAAGTAACGGTTTGGTTAAAGCATCCGCTAATTGATCATCACCTTTTATATGAGTGACACGTATGGACCCGTCTTGAACTTTTTCACGAACAAAATGAAAATCAAGTGCTAGATGTTTCATTCTTGAGTGGAAAACCGGGTTGGCAGAATAGTGAACAGCACTTAGATTGTCGCAAAATATGGTTGGTGTTGTGGTGGATTTGTAGCCAAGTTCGGATAACAATGAAATGGTCCATTGTACTTCGGTGGTAGTAGAGGCGACTGCCCAGAATTCTGCCTTAGTGGATGATCTGGCTAAGGTGGGTTGGCGTTTAGAACTCCAAGCTATTGGGTTTGAGCCAAGGTAAACGATATAACCTGTGGTGCTTCGATATGTTTGTTTGTCACCCGCCCAGTCAGCATCAGTGAAGGCATGGAGTTTTAACGGAGAGTTACGACGTATGAATAAACCATGATGAATAGGTAGCGCAGTAGTCGTTTTAGGGCAGCCCAATGAATGTCGGTAGGACGATGCATGAACTGGGAAAGTTTATTTACAACAAACGCAACATCAGGGCGGGTTAAGGATAAATATTGTAGTAGTCCTCCAACAAAGGATCTATAGTTTTTGGGATCGGATAAAGGGGTTCCATTTGTGGTTGTGAGATGGTCCGAGATTGTCAACGGTATGGAAGCCGGTTTACAATTATTCATGTTGGCCTTAGTGAGAAGATCAAGAATGTACTTGCTTTGAGAGAGAAACAAGCCATGAGGATGAGGTAGGACTTCAACTCCGAGAAAATAAGATAGGTTGCCCAAATCCTTTAGAGAAAATTTATGTGCAAGGGATGTTATGAAGGAAGAGACAAGTGAAGAATTGGGTCCAGTAAATATGATATCATCAACGTACACAAGAATGTAAATGGGAGAGGTATTAGAGTGTCGAACAAATAAAGAAGGATCGGAAATGGTAGGTTTGAAATGATCCGAGATAAGGAAAGATTTGAGCTCATTGTACCAAGCACGTGATGCTTGACGAAGGCCATAAATGGCTTTGTTTAATTTGCAAACATGGTGTGGAAAGGAGGGATCAACAAACCCGGGGGGTTGAGACATATAGACGGATTCGGTGAGGGTGCCTTGTAAAAGAACATTATTTATGTCAAGTTGACGTAGTGGCCAATTTTGAGAGGAGGCTAAAGAAAGAACGAGACGAAGAGTTGCTGGTTTGATGACAGGACTAAAAGTTTCAATATAGTCAAGACCTGATCGTTGGTGAAAACCTTTAGCAACGAGTCATGCTTTTAGACGATCAATGGTCCCATTAGGTTTGAATTTGGTGCGAAACACCCATTTGGAACCAACAAGATTTGGAACGGATTCGGGTGGGACAAGGGACCAAGTTTGGTTGCGAAGAAGAGCATCATATTCCTCTTGCATGGCTTTACGCCATTGAGGTTGTTTAAGTGCCTGAGTAATAGTTTGAGGTTCGGGAAAGGGTTGGATCATGGATTGATAAAGAACAAAATCATTGTTGTGGTATTTTGGATTGGGTTTTCGTAACCGTCAAGTGTGTGGAGGGGAGGATGGTGGATGGTGAATTTGTGTATGATTAGATGAGGAAATATTTGGGGAATTAAGGGAATTGGGGCTAGGAAGAGATGAAGATGAGAAAGGAGAGTTGGTAGGGATGTTTAACGTGGAAAGTAGAGGGGGGGCTTGTTGCGTAGAATTCGATAAAGATGTAGGGGGAGGTGGAGGTGGAGGTGTTGAAAGGGGAATAAAATTTATGTGGAGCCAAGTATCGGGATTGGGGGGTGGATTTGTATTTGTTTGGGTTATTGAGGCATAAGGGAACATGGTTTCAACAAAGTGAATGTGTCGAGATGTGTATATTTTGTTGGTAAGTGGATCAAGAAGATGATATGCACTTTGTGAAGATGAATAGCCCACAAAGATACAAGGTTTGGATCGGGGTTGAAGTTTGTGGTTTGAGTAGGGACGTAGCCAAGGGTAAGCTAAGCAACCAAAACTTCTAAGTTTGTTGTAATTAGGGAGTTTATGGAAAAGTCGAAGATAGGGAGAATCATTTTGAAGGGTGGTTGTGGGAAGTCGATTTATGAGATAGGTAGCGGTGGTGACTGCAAAAGGCCAAAACTTTAATGGCATATTGGCGTGAGAAAGTAAAGAAAGACCGGTTTCTACGATGTGACGGTGTCGCCTTTCGGCATAGCCATTATGTTCGGGAGTGTGAGGAGGAGATGTGATGTGTGAAATTCCACAAGAGGTAAGGTGAGAAGCAAGTTTGATATATTCTCCACCATTGTCGGAGAATAATTGTTTAATTTTAGTTTGAAAATAATTTTCCACAAGGTGTTGAAAACGTATAAAAGTGGTGAGAGAATCAGATTTGTGTTTTAATGGGCATAGCCATGTATATTTTGTGAAATGATCCACAAATATAATGTAGTACTTGAACCCATCAAAAGAAGTGATAGGAGATGACCATACGTCAGAAAAAATTAATTGCAACGGTGAATTAGACGAGAAAGATGAACCATGGAAAGGAAGTTTGTGGCTTTTATTAATGCAACACGAATTACAATTACTTTTTGATGATGTAATTGTAGAAATAATAGAAGCTAAATGTTGTAAAACTTGAAAATGCGGGTGCCCAAGCCGATGATGCCAAGAGGTAGACTTATTTGATTGCATGTGAAAGGCAAAAGGTTGTGACGTAGAACGAAGTTCGTAAATTCCACGACTAGTTGTTCCGCAGAGTAGGATTTGTTTGGTTTGGAAGTCTTTGATAATAAAATTGAAGGAAAAGAATTCGATTAGTATGTTGTTGTCAATACATAATCGAGAGATAGATATGATATTCTTTGAGATAGAAGGGACACAAAGAACATTATTGAGAATAAATGAAGTATTGAAAAATTTGATAACTAATGAGCCAACATGAGTAATAGTAAGGGACGAACCATCGCCGATGACAAGTTCATCGGTACCATCATAAGGAGAATGAAGGGATAGCGTGTTGAGGTCATTTGTGATGTGATGCGAAGCTCCACTGTCAAAAAGCCATTTTGGGTAGGATTCATGGTGCTCATAACATGGGCATGTGGATGGCTATGGTTGTGGCTATTCCTTGTTAAGGATGGTAAAGTAACATGTGGATACTAGTTTTTGAAAGCATAGCAAGATGTAAGAGAGTGTCCTTTAGTAAAGAAAAATTGACATTTGCCAAGAAATTGTCTAGTAGCAGCGGGTTGTGGAGGAGAGGGGAAAAGGCCTAAAGGGAGAGTATGAATGACAGAGGAGTCGGCAGCCATGGTAGGGAAGATGAAGTATGATTGGAAAAGAAAATTAGTAGAGAGAGAGAGGAGTTTCCTGGCTGATACAATATAAGAAATTCAATTCTTTGATAATTGTTATTGAGAGAAAAGGTACCTATATATACATGAGAAAATCCTTGATCTAAGCTACCGTTACAAATCTAATTCAAAACTAGCTACCGTTACAAATCTAATTCTATAATTAGCTACCGTTACAAATCAAGAGAAAACTAATTACAAATCAAATAAATAAAGAAATCAGATTATGTATTAATAGTAAATTACACCAGCCTATAAAGATTGTGAGTTTGTTTTGAAATGCCACCACCATTTTGTTAAAAGGGCTATATTTAGGGCCCTAAGACTTCCTATTTAGTTTTTTTAACTGCAGATTTATTGAAAAAAACAACTTGCTAGTACGAAGTTAAATGAGAAGATAGAATGAAATCACGAGACATTCTTCGAACGAAAACAACACCAATTAACCCAGTAAGATTGTTACATAATCAATATTTTATGGACTACGGTAGTACAGTTATAAAATGTAAGAAAGTAAATCGATTAGAAAGAACTAAATCATAAAATCAACATATTTTCTCTACCATCAATTGGATCACATAACTTTTTGGTAGTTAATGTAAAATCACATAAGATCACTCATAGATTCATATATGGATATATGCTTTGTATATGAATCAGTTAAAAATAGTTAATATTTGAAACACACAAGTTCATACATAAACCTATAGTTCATATATGAATCACATACAACTTAAAAATAGTTAATAGCTGAATTACATCGATTCACGTATTAACATAAAGTTCATATGTGAATCACAAAAGGTTTATATCAACCATTTTTCCACCTATTTGTAAAAGTTACGAAAACCATCCCTTGATTATATCAATGTTCATGGTCAAGATTCTTTTCATAGGTTATAGCGTGTTTACATCTAACACTTATCAATCGTATCGAAATATCTTTATGGGAAAAGTTCATATAATAGAACCGACATCATAGTATCATACCGTATCAATTTGAGTGAATAAATGTGAAGGTGCCTATGTTTACCTCAAAATTTGGATATTATCCTTTTTAGGCACTATCTAAATCGAAAGTTTTTAACTCTTTATTTTTAAAAAGGTCCAAGCTATAAATATCAAAACTTCTCTCACTCGACTAAACTTTATACTTCAAAACAAAAACATCAAATTAAATTCCTTGTTTGGGAAGCATGACTGGCACATTGAGTTTAGAAGTGTGCAAAAATTTAATCAATCTAATTGTAATCTACCGATATTGATTGGATATCCAATTAAAATTGGATCGAGAAAGTCAACTTCCAATTTAGATTGCTTCTTGGATATATGGTAGTCCAGAATCGAGAATATATAACCGACCAAAAGAACCGAACTTCCATCCAATCAAACTGACCGAACCCATCAATTATCATCTGGTGTTCGCTTAATAAATGCCTAAGCACCACAGATCTGGTCCAAGTATAAACCAGACGTGCGTTCGCTACTTCAAGTAATAATGTGGTAAGCCCACGTATCGTTCCACAGGGATCGGCGGTATCGAGATTTAGAGAAATTGTCCTTTAGTCCGGTGCAAAGTTTTATAAATGTTGATTTGATTTGTTTGGTGAATTAAGACAAGATATTTAAATGACAAGAATGTAAATAACAGATATAAGATGACAAGTAAATAAAATGACAGATATGAAATGACAAGTATATAAATGACAGGTAATTAAAAGATTTACTTAACAATGAGAAAAAGATAGGTACGGGTGCAAGCTTTTGCCCAAGAGACCGTTTGACAAGATTTGGTTAATGTGACTGGTCCATAAATAACTCCTAAATAACTTTCTCCTCTCGAAGCTCCATTATAAAGGTTTACAAACTAGTTTTATTATAAAATTTTCACAATTAATATTTCCCAATTTGTTAACTTTACCAAGTGGACCTTATAGATCCTAGCTCGGTCCAACAAAAGAAGATGCCCGAATCTCTTCGTGACACCCGCTTGAGGACACTTTTTGCCTTGGTTCAATTATGCAACGACCCGAATCTCTTCGTGATCATTAAAGGTTTTCTCAAACTCTTTTTGCATCATTCAAGCCGTGTTTCGAACCCGCCCCTCTCGAGGTCTTAGGTCTAACATGAACACTTACAAGTGATCAGCTTGTCCGCGTTGAGATAACGTCCCGACTTAGAATGACCAAACGAGAAAATATTAAAAGATGAAAACACCCAACATGTCACATTTAGGCCTCTCGGGATTTGCTCGCACCCACACCCAAGGATGGGGTTTAGCTACTGCCCATAAAGAAAAATAAGATGAAGTTTTTACTTAAAACAAACTGCATTTAAACTGGAAAAAGATAAACAGTGGTGATGTGTCACCACTGAGGCTACAATACAGTAACTAAAGATGCAGAAATTAAAATGCTGGAATTTAAATTACAAACTAAGCTAAACTAGATAGAAGTGTCTTGAGAGAACTGAAGTGAGAGTATAGAGGATTGGTGAGAATTGTGTGTCTTTGTTGAATGCCCATGACCTCCTTTTATAATGGCAAAAAGCAAGGTTAATAACCAAATGTGTGAGGAAATAGACAGTAACGAAAATAGGAATAATCGGATATCTCTGAAAGGCGTGAAACACTTTCAGATCGAATCAATTTGGTGGTTCTCCCGAATTATTCAATCGGATACAATTCAGAGAATAACGAAATTCTATCTATGTGTGTTTGAGAGTTCGTGAACCAGAAAAACGAAAAATGACCAAATTGAATTCTTAACCAGAAAACAGATAACTGCCGAAAGGCAGTTTTCTGTTATTCAAACCGGGTCAAAACCGGGTCAAAACCGGGTCAATTCGGGTCGGGTCAATTCGGGTCCAAATTCCGGAAAATTAATTTTCTAAGTATTTTTCAATATAGCAACTTAGTGGAAATACAGCTCGACCCCAGCCAGGGGCTCTGCCCCTTGGACCCCGCCAGGGGCTGCCGCCCCTTGGACCCCGCTACCGGGGGCGCTGCCCCCGGACCCCCGTTCATTAGGGGCTTCGCCCCTAATATCATAATAAATTCAAGTAGGTGTGCACTCCGCACCGCCAAGCCTAAATGATGTTTATTATGATGAAATTGGTCAAACTAGTTAATCCAATTATACTAAAATATCCAACATTCCTCCCCTATTTTAGTGCAATCCTTGATTAACTAAAACAAGTAATCTCAAACAATCAAACTATTGCATAAGTGAAATGTCGTGCCGATTGAATTTCACATTAGTACATTACACATTCCAAATATTCGAATACCAAGGTGTCACTTAGGATTGAACCTTGGGAATTCAATATGAATACACGAAGATAATGTACACAAAAGTTTACATACATAGAAGTTCTATCTTGACATATGTTTTACTAGCCTATGTCCTTATCCTTCATAAGCATATCAAAGCCAAGTCCCAGCTTCTTGAAGCGGCTAAACTTCATGCTCATATAGGTAGCTCCCTTTTTTCTTGCACCTACAACGCAATTTGTCAAAAGAGCCATTAAGAATTTATACATTCAACCTCCCTAACTTGTAGGTCTGAACACATACCTTCGGGTGATTCTTCCAATGTGTTCCAATCTCTAAATATCAAGCCTTCCACATTGAATTCAGCACCTAGCGTCATACTAAGTGGGAATTGGGTATCTTGATATCAGAGATTTCTAGTGGACTTTAATCCCACCCCTATTGCCGAACTTTTCACGAGATCTCTATTCAACCCTTTGGTTAAATGATCGGCTAAATTGTGTTGTGTTTTCACAAACACTACAGATATCACACCATTCATGATATAATCACGTATCATGCTATGTCTAACACCTAAGTGTCTAGACTTCCCATTATATACTTCACTGTAAGCCCTAGCCAAAGTAGCTTGACTATCACATCTGATAGAAATGGATGATATCTGTCTATTCCACAATGGAATTTCATAAATCAAGTTCCTTAGCCATTCAGCTTCTTTACCAGCTGCTGCTAATGCCACAAACTCAGATTCCATTGTTGAAGCAGTTATGCAAGTTTGTTTCTTAGATGCCCAACAAATGGCACCACCTCCAAGTAGGAATACCCATCCACTTGTGGAAGAATGATCTTCCGTATTGGTTATCCAACTTGCATCTGAATAACCTTCGAGGACAGAAGGAAATCCACTATAAGTCAAACCATAATCCATTGTTCCCTTCAAGTACTTAAATACTCGATTAATTGCTTGCCAATGGATTAAACCTGGATTATGAGTGTATCTACTCAATTTTCCAACTGCAAAGGCTATATCGGGTCTAGTACTAAGCATCGCATACATGAGAGATCCAATAGCCCTTGAATATTCAAGTTGATTCACAGTAACACCTTTGTTAGACATAAGTTTTACTGTAGGATCCATAGGAGTACCTATTGGAGAACAATCTTTCATATTAAATTTATTCAACATCCTCTCAATATAATGTGATTGAGAGATAGTAATGCCATGTTCTCCACGTATGATCTTAATGCCTAGAATCACATCAGCCTCCCCCATGTCTTTCATATCAAACTTGGATGACAAGAATTCCTTAGTTTTATCAACTTGATCCTGGTCAGTACCAAAGATCAACATGTCATCAACATACAAGCAAATAATCACTCCTTTACCAGAAGTATCAAACTTGCTATATACACATTTGTCCGCTTGGTTTAATGCAAAACCATTAGACAAGACAACATCATCAAATTTTTGATGCCATTGCTTGGGAGCTTGCTTCAAGCCATAAAGTGACTTAACCAATTTACAAACCTTGTTTTCGTTACCAGAGATGACAAAACCTTCTGGTTGTCTCATGTAAATCTCTTCATTCAATTCACCATTCAAAAAGGCTGTTTTAACATCCATTTGGTGAATTACAAGATTATGTATAGCCGCGAGTGCTAACAATAATCTAATGGTGGTAATCCTTGCAACAGGAGCATAAGTATCAAAGAAATCAATACCTTCCTTTTGTCTAAAGCCTTGGATTACCAATCTGGCTTTATACTTGTCTATGCTTCCATCCACCTTCATTTTCCTTTTGAAGATCCATTTACTATTCAATGGTTTACAACCAGGTGGTAAATCAGACAAATCCCAAGTATGATTTTGCATAATAGAGTCAATCTCATCTTGGATTGCCTCTTTCCAAAATGCAGCATCCCTTGAAGCCATAGCTTCACTGTATGTCTTAGGATCTTCATCAACATTGAAACAATATTGATATTGATAATCAACTTTATTCCTTGATCCTTCGACCAAATAAAGTTGGAAATCATCACCAAAAGATTTGGCCTTCCTTGCTCTCACACTCCGCCTAGGCGCAACAGGCTCAGGAGGAGAAACAGTCACTTGGTCAGATGCACCAAAGTTACTAGAACTTGCAATCGTGTCCATAGGTTTAGGTACAGATGTAAATCTATCCTCATTGCCAAAATCAGCATCTCGTGACTCAATCACAGAGTGCACGGATACATATGCATTACATTCTATGACATAGAACCTATAGCACTTAGAATTCTCAGGATAGCCAATGAATATACAATCTATACCTCTTTGACCAATATTATTTATTTTGGGATCAGTCAATCTTACCACAGCTCTACAACCCCAAACTCGGAGATAACTCAGTTTAGGTACCTTTTTATGCCAAAGTTCATAAGGGGTTATCTTGTTCCTTTTATTAGGAACTCTATTTAATAAATAACAGGCTGTCAACATAGCCTCACCCCAAAATCCATCACTTAGGCCAGAATAGGTTAACATGGAATTAACCATTTCCTTTAATGTCCTATTCTTTCTTTCAGATACACCATTTTGTTGTGGTGTATACGGAGCAGTGGTCTGATGTATTATACCAGTAGATTGAAAATACACTGGATCATAATACTCACCTCCCCTATCAGTGCGAAGGGTTTTAATCTTCACACCATGATAAAGCTCTACTTCCTCTTTATAAATTTTAAACTTTTCAAGAGCTTCATCTTTAGTATGACACAAGTAAACATAGCAATATCTAGTAGCATCATCAATAAAAGTAACTACATACTTTTTATTACCAAGTGATGGTGTTGAGTGAAAATCACACAAGTCACTGTGTATGAGTTCTAAAACCTTTGTATGTCTATCGATATTTTTGGCGAAAGGTTGTCTAGTAATCTTAGTTAACATACAAGTTTTACACTTTTCACCATTCAAATCAAAAGCAGGTATTAGACTCATTTTTGACATGTCTTTCATTCTCTTGTAATGTACATGTCCTAGTCTAGCATGCCACAATTCAGATTTACCACAATTATTTCTAGAACTCGTAGAAGTCATGCAAACAGAATTATTAACAAATGAAACATCTAAATTTAACTTAAACATTCCATTTAAATATCCAAAGCCAACAAAAGTTCCATGTTTGGACAAGATATACTTGTCACTTTCCATGACTTGCTTATAGCCACAATTATTCAATACAATACCAGATAATAAGTTCTTACGAAGACCAGGTACATACAATACATTACATAATAGTAAACAGTTTCCAGAAGTAAAGACTAGATTAACAGATCCTAGTCCTTTAATCGGTTCAGTTGCAACATTGCCCATCTTCAACAAAGATCCATCTTCAATTGGCTTGAAATCCTTGAACCATTGAAGATTTTTGCACACGTGACATGTTGCTCCTGAATCCAACCACCACGATATGTCATCATCCTGCACATAAAATGATTCAGAAATCATTGATACATAATAGTTTTCAACAGAATGATCAGCAGGTACCACAAACATACCTGATTGCTTTCCGGGATCCTTGGATCCACTCGGACCAGCCTCGTTTTTCACTTTACCTCCACCTTTTCCAGACCTGCAATCCCTCTTGAAGTGTCCAGGTTTCCCACACTTCCAACAGGTTACTTTTGGTTTCTTATTTGGACCTTTGAAGTTACTACCATGGAACTTTCGTTTCCCTTTTCCAGCCTTAGAGGATTCACCCTCCTCCACCATGTTCACAGAAGAACCGGTCATGGTTTTTGGACCACCAACAGAAACCTTTTCCATATCACGTATGGACTGTTCAATTTGGAAATGACTTCCAAGTTCAACCAGAGTCAATTCCTCCTTCTTATGTTTCAGATTATTTTTGAAATCTTTCCAAGAAGGGGGCAACTTATCTATGATACTAGAAACAGAAATTGACTCATCCATTTTCATATCATATTGTGCAAACTGTCCTAACATTCTTTGCAGTTCATGATACTGTTCCATAACAGGCCTAGTGTCTACCATCTTATAATTCAGAAAATTACCAACAAGAAATTTCTTACTAGACACATCTTCTGCCATGTATTTGGCTTCTAAACGATCCCATAACTCTTTTGCAGACTCTACGTTTTGATAAACATCAAACAAGGAATCAGACATACCGTTTAGTATATGGCCACGACATATGTAGTCTGCGTTTTCCCACTTTGAGCGATTTCGAGTCTGTTCTAGGGTTTCATTTTCAACAAACGCAGGGCATGGTGTACTCAGAACATACACAACCTTCAAATCCGTGAGATAAAAGTGCATCTTTTTCTGCCATCGTCGGAAATCCTGCCCAGAAAACTTGTCCAACTTTGCAAACGTCTTGTGCATATCTTTCATCGAAGCAGAGTTCGTCATCTTGATATTTGATTCGATCTTTGTGAGGAAATAGACAGTAACGAAAATAGGAATAATCGGATATCTCTGAAAGGCGTGAAACACTTTCAGATCGAATCAATTCGGTGGTTCTCCCGAATTATTCAATCGGATACAATTCAGAGAATAACGAAATTCTATCTATGTGTGTTTGAGAGTTCGTGAACCAGAAAAACGAAAAATGACCAAATTGAATTCTTAACCAGAAAACAGATAACTGCCGAAAGGCAGTTTTCTGTTATTCAAACCGGGTCAAAACCGGGTCAATTCGGGTCGGGTCAATTCGGGTCCAAATTCCGGAAAATTAATTTTCTAAGTATTTTTCAATATAGCAACTTAGTGGAAATACAGCTCGACCCCAGCCAGGGGCTCTGCCCCTTGGACCCCGCCAGGGGCTGCCGCCCCTTGGACCCCGCTACCGGGGGCGCTGCCCCGGACCCCCGTTCATTAGGGGCTTCGCCCCTAATATCATAATAAATTCAAGTAGGTGTGCACTCCGCACCGCCAAGCCTAAATGATGTTTATTATGATGAAATTGGTCAAACTAGTTAATCCAATTACACTAAAATATCCAACAAAATGTTACTTCACCTTTTTACTTTTGCATATTATATCATTTTTAGCCATTACCTACTTCCACCTCTTTATAGAAGTTGACTTTTGCTTGTCCCCCATGCTCTTCTCTGCTAATTTGATCTTCCATAATAAATAAATCTGAAATTCCCTTCTAGAACCTGCACATACGAACCTTCACTGTGGTGACATCCCACATAGTCAAAAATGCCTTAAAACTTGACTTTTTAGCTATTTCCTATCTCAGTGGGTGAATAAGACCAAAGAAAGTATTAAGGCTTCAAATGGATGATTTGAGAAGGGTTAGATGAGAAAAATGGTGTTAAAAAGTGAAAACAACACGAGAAAAACGAGGGTTATCACCATCCAATACACATCCACTTAATATATTATTGTATTATTTGTTATTTTATTTAATAAAAACTAAAGAAAATCGAAAGAAAATAATGATATAGTAGCCTCCATTAGGGTGTGCAAAAATTCAACCAATCTGATTAGAATCGACCGATGATTGGATATACAATGGTAATTGGATCAGATCGGATCAAAAATTTCATCATGCATCCAATATTGGTTTTGGATGACACTCTAGAATCGACCAAAATCCACTGAACCAATCCAATTATCCTTTCAATCATCATCCAATTACCATCAAGTCATCATCCATAAATACGTATATATAATACAACAATTAACCATCTATTGGATGTCAGATAAATCCGATCCAATCCTAATAACATTGGTTGGATCAAATCAGATCCAACGGATATACAATAAGAACATTCAATGGATGGAATCGAACCGATCCAATCATCCATTGGATTGATAAAATCCAACATCCAATGGGTAATAGGATCAGTTCAGTTGGAAAAACCCAACATCCAATGAATGATTGGATCGGATCGGTTTCCCTGACATCCATTGGATGTCAATCGATGAACACCCCTAGCCTCCATGTTCTTTTTTCCCACGTCTCCCAAAACCAAACAATCACAATTAGATTTTTCTCAATGAGCAAGCTCTATGCTCTAAAATCGATTTGAAACTCTAAAAAACCACATCTACTTCAAGCTTAGCCTTCATTTCATATACCATAAGTTTAGCCTTAATTGACAAATTACGCTTATGTATTTGCTATTTTTTGTTCTTTATAAGTTAATTTAGCCTTCATTTCAAATACTATAAATAAAAGCTCTGGTCGTAATCCTGACCAACTGCTACTAACAAACTTGTTAACGTTTTGCCAAGTCCTTTTCAAGGTTTTGGGTATGTTTTAATTTAATTAGTCAATAAAAAATTCTTGAATTCTTTTATTTGCATTCTTTGACTAGAGTATGAAATGACTACTTTGGTGAAGATGATATTGGATCAACACCAGTGTATGCAATGGGGAAACATATTCTTTATAAGTAATGATATGGTCTAACAACTTTTACTAAAATAGCTTGATGATATCAAGGGGTTTGAATGTGTGAAAGCTTTTGTGTTATTATAGTTGGAATGTTCTCTATTTTAATATTTATTGGATCTTTGTTATCAACTATCAAGTGACTAATTAATAGAAACACAAATGCAAAAAGTTGGTTAAGGTTTGTCTTATTTTAAAAGATAAATTTCTTTTATGTAATGTGGGAAGTGTTCGCAATAATAATTTTGGAATTTTTCAAGATTTTAGTCAATATTTTGTTTTTCTACCAATAAAACAAGAGAAAGAAAAACCCCTTCATAGTTGATACCTTAAAATTCCCTTTATTAAAACTTATAATTTTATAAATCTAAAATGTAATTTTTTAATAATACTTATTTGGTCAATCATTAGTTTATTCTTTTTTGTATTTTAGAAAAATTGCATCCTTTTATTTGACAAGATATTTAGGTTTCGATTAGATGTCTAAATTGTGTGTTAAGAAGTACAAAACAAACATAATTTAAAATTAGTCGCTCTTTAAAGTTCTTTAAATTACCAAAAAAAATGTTTTGGAATTAAAAGAATAAGTCGACTTACTATAAATATTCGTAAGTTTTTTCAAAAAAAATTGATCTTCAAAACTTCCACGAGCCCTTCATAGTTTGTTTCAAAACTCTAATATTAAAAACAAATAACTTTTTTTTGAACAGCAAAACGAAACCAAGGGGAAAGAGCTTTGACATGGCCATCACCCTAACCCCAAGGCCAAAAAATTAACAAGTGAAACTTTTATTGATGTTCTCTGACGAATCATCGAGAAAATACCAATGGTTTGATAAAATACAAAACTTTTCGAGAAAAATACCAACGGGTTCCTAGAGAATTTATAGGTACTCTGTCATTGATTTGAACTATTCACCAAGTTTTGTGACGGTTTTATGTCGAATTACGCCTTTAACAACGAATTTTTCAGAAAAAAAAGTCCATACACAAAAGTCTTCCATCTAATAGTGTATAAAATATCACTTGGGTCATGACTATAGATGGTCTTTATTAGTTCAAATTATAAACAATTCGGTAATATCCATGTTTATATTCCTTTTCTTGATTGTTAAATTGGATTTAGTTCTTCTATGTTGTTTAACTTAAACCTTGAACTTTTCAAAACGTAGTAGTAGTATGTTCAAATATATTCGTACCTGTTTTTTACATAACAAATAATATAAAAGATTTACTATTACACAAACGATAAAAACAAACATAAATGGTATCAAATAAGGAATTCTTTTCTGTGAAGTGCCGCCAAGTGATCTATTAACAAGAAAGCATATGCTCATATTAGTAAATAAATTATGGACCAACTAAGTTACCTACCAAAGGTTCTTAATAATTCGTTTAAATAATGTCCCAGAAATGGTGTTATCTTTGGTGTTATTTAAAACATTTTCATGTTAAATCTAAATAGCGTAAAGCTCCAAAGCCCAAAATAGCATGCTCACTATTATAAGTTCTAATTGAATTTAAAATCATTATGCAAGAAAACCTTGTAAAAATTGATGAGTCACAGAGGAGAGAGGCGGTGTTTTTGACATCTTATGTACGTATTGCATTGTTGATGAACACAAAGATCTGACATATATGTGACTAGCAAGCTAGAATTTTAAGTGAGGAGTTGGTGTAAACTCGTTACGTTGTTCCACATTTTGATGGAATCATTACTTGTAAGCCTTAAGTTGTTTGCTTGAAATAAATTAATTACTTCGTAGTTTTGACTTGATTTAAAAGTTATCGAGTCGTTTTGGAGTATTACACATTGTAGTGGAGACGTTATGAGCTCAAATTACGATTTTATATACTGTTATATTGATTACGAAAGATATCTTAATAGCAAATAAAAACATAATGAATTGTTTTTGTTTATGATTTTCTGAAGTGCTTTTAGATAATTTAAAAAAAAATCAATATCAATTATACACCGAATTTCGTACCTAATTTGGGGTTACGACTCACAAGTTCATCATATAATTGTTATGTTCGAGTTCGTTATTTTGATTTTTGGGTTTGCAAGATCAAACAAATTATAAGTTGATTATATGTCAATTTCGTTATCACTTATCAAGTTTGTCATCTTTAGAGTGTCAAAGTAAATTAAGCATCAATCAAGCGCAGTGGAAGGCAACGTATCAAAAATATATCTTCTTGCAAGTTTTCAAGATATTTGCAATCATAATTGTTGTTTGTTATATTTTGATTTATCCATTTAAGTTTTTTTCCCATTTAAATTTTGAATATTTAATTTGGCATTCACTATCATTCAACAATTGTTTTCAATTGATCTATAGAAAATCAAATTGCAAATATCTCTTCATCTAATTTTGTAGGCATTAATTAAGAATGTTCTAGATGGCTTCCAAGTGTAAATTGACATTCATGCTTGGTTTCTTTTGATATCCAATATTATGTAACGCTATTTAAGGTTTAGACAGTCCCGGCCCTGGGCACGTGCAGCCCGTGCGACCGTACAGGGCATCAATGCCCAAAGGGGCATCAAAATTTCATATACTACTAGTTTACGCCTTTTAGGTTTGATAATTTAGGACTTGGGTTAAAACGGAACAAGATATTGGACATGGGATTTGAATATGAAAAATTGATTGATATTTTTTGCTTCAAGAAGTGCACAAAAACATTGTTTTAGGTGATGCAAATTTATATTTTGTGATTTGAGGTTTTGGTTTTTATGTCTCTTTTGTATTTTTCATTTTAATCAATAAAAATCGACGTAGGGATAAGCCGCCTAACTTGACTAGGTTTCAAATCCTTTACAAAAATTGTGTCTTTCGTCATTTCATATGCTTAGAAAGTAGGCATAGGGGCATCTTTAAGCATGTTCGCACCGGGCATCAAAACTCCTAGGAACGTCCCTGGGTTTAGATTATAGAGCTTATCGAATATAGATTGAACTTTCGAAATTAAAAAGACAAAAAGTTACAAAGACACAAATATTTTCCTGACATGGAAAAATCTTACTAGGGTAAAAATTAACCATGGACGATCGATCAGTGATATCATCGATGCACCATGGACATCAATATGGGATGTCATCCCGAACAGGAATGGTTATTACGAATAGATTAAATAATAATTTCCGCCGATATGAGTTCTTAAAGAGCAAATGTGGTTCGATGTAATTTTATATCAAATGGGTTTCTTCTGAATGTTTTGATCTTCTTATTATAATTGAGGAATTGTAATCGTTGATTAATGATCATAATAGTTGTAGTAGTCATGTTATAATGAACCGAATCTTGGTCGTCGATTTCACTTGAGTGTTGATGAGAGAACCGTCATAAATGTTTAGTTACAACTTACAAGTAAGACCTAAGATAAATAACAAATATATTATTTGTCGAGATTACTTTAAACATTATTGATCGCCGTGGTTATAAACTAAATGACTACACGTCAGGGATATCATTGTCAATTTATTATTGTTGATAATATTATAATCAGAAGGTTTTTGCCAAGTTGGTCACTCTTATGAATTTTACCCCAAACAATGTTTAATTGTGAGCTATGATTCATCTTGATAAATGAGCATACTAGTGTACCGATATATTTGTAAGAAAATGTTTTCTTAGAATAAACTAATATTGTATGTATTATTGTATTAGTTTTTGAATCTTTTCACATTAAGAATGTGATTTTATTCTTTCATCATGTGATGGTGTGTCCTTCAAAGATTTGCAACTCGTGAGAGGAAACAACCAATAGAGGGAACACTATTTCTTAAAAAACAACCTCAAGCTTGTTCTTTTGTTTTGATTGGTAAATCAATTGGGAGCTCGTATATTTTATATTAACTATGTTTTTCAAAATCGGAAGAGATGTATGTTATAGCAATGAAAAGTATGAGGTCACATTTTTTTTTATTTCCTTCCTAAGGCTGTATTTGGCAAGCATAAGCTAGCTGATAAGCTAGTCCATCCAAACATGTATCAGGAAGCCAGCTTATAAGTTAGCTTTTTGAAACGCTACTTTGAGTAGCTTATGAGGAGCTTATTATAGTTTTTTTTTCCAATTATACCCTTATTAATATTAATTATTAAATTTAAAGATACCCTTTTTGGTCATTTTACATACTCATAAGCTATTTTTTGCCAAACATAATTTGTTCATAAGCTAGCTTATCAGCTACTAGCAAGCTTATCAATCAACAGCTAGCTTATCAGCTATCAGCTAGCTTATAAAACATAGCCTAAGGGTGCGTTTGGTACGCAGACGGGACAGGACAGGACAGAACAGGACAGGACAGGACAGGACAACACAGGACAGGACAGGTGTCCAGCGTTTGGTAAGCTAAAACAACATAGGACAGGACAAGCCAGAACATGTTAAAATGACCAGTTTACCCCTGATGAGCTGTGTACTGTTTTATTAATAAATAATCAATTTAATGCATAATAACAAAGAATTTAAAACCTTATAATACTGTTTTATTGATAAATTCTATAAGTTGTCGCCGGAAGTAGCAGTCACAGGTCGTCGGACATCGCCGGAGAGGGAGGCGGAGGCCGCCGGACGTCGGATGTCGCCGGAAGTAGCAGTCACAGGTCGTCGGACATCGCCGGAGAGGGAGGCAGAGGCCGCCGGACGTCGGACGTCGCCGGAGGTAGCAGTCACAGGTCGCCGGACATCGCCGGAGAGGGAGGCGGAGGCCGCCGGAGGTAGCAGCCGCAAGTCGCCGGACGTCGCCGGACATCGCCGGAGAGGGAGGCGGAGGCCTCCGGACGTTGGACGTCGCCGGAGGTAGCAGCCGCAGGTCGCCGGACATCGTCGGAGAGGGAGGCGGAGGTCGCTGGACGTCGGACGTCGCCGGAGGTAGCAGCCGCAGGTCGCCGGACATCGCCGTAGAGGGAGGCGGAGGTCGCCGGAGGTAACAGTCGCGGGTCGCCGGACATCGCCGAAGAGGGATGTAGATCCGAGGCCGTGAAATCGAAGAGGAGATGGAGTTTGGGAGAAAGCGTTTGAAGAAAAAACAAGGGATATTTAATTAGGTTTCTTATTTTAGAGGTATTTTAGTCAATAAGTTCCTTGTTCCACTTAGTTCCATGGGTAAGGGGGTGGACACACTTGTCCCATGTCTTGTGCTACTGTGTTCTACTTAGTCCAAGGTTGGGGCGCGCCAAACGCAAGACAGGACTGTCCTGTCCTGTCCTGTCCCATCCTGTCCAGTGTACCAAACACACCCTAAAGGTGGAGAAAGGATACCCTTACTCTTCTTTTTAATAAACCACGACACAATATGAGTAATGTTTATTAAATTTTTACTGAGATGTATCTGTCTGTTACAAAGTAACAATATCTAATAATAATAAATTGTTCTTGTCATTTTTTATTAATTGAAACTCTTTCTTTTAGACCGGTGTATGTAATTATGAAAATAGGAAAATTGTTCATGCATTGATTTCCATCACATGTACAATTTTTGCATCGTTATTGCTTTAATAATTCGACAACTACAAACTAGCCTTAAGATTAACAAGTTGTCGAATTTTGTAGCTTATAGATCTTTATAATCTTGAATGATCAATATATATTGGTCTACGTGAATCAAACATGTTGATCATTCTAAAAGGAGGCGATCTTATAAACCTGTAGTGGAATAGTTTTCGAGGATCGACCCTTCGCAAATGAGTATATTCAAGTAATATTGTGTCCGGACAAGTGTGGAAATTTTCAAGTATAAGATAACTATCATTCAATAATTTTCTCGTGAAAAATCAAAATATCGAATACAAGTTTCGTAAGAAAATTATAATTAACTTTTTTGTGAAATAAAATAAATCTCACAAGAGCTTTTTTACCCACTCGTTTGTTGTAAATAATAATTCATCATTTTGGCATATTTTGAGACGTCGATAATTGATTTAAATTATGCATGCTGCTGACGACAATAGAATGTTGATAGTTCTTGATATCATTGAATTTCATTATCTATCGACTTAAATATGTTAACATTTTCCAAAAGCAAAGGTAGAACTATCGTGATTTATGGTTTACTATAAAAAACTTGCAAAAAGTTTACATCAAAATTTATGTTGTGTATTTCTTTTTGTACCGAAAAATAATAATAACCGGGACCTATTATAGTATTTGCAAGTCACTTGTTAATAATGTAAAGATGATTCTCAAAATTGCCATCATGTTCATAGTAGGCTTCAAAACTAAAAGATGCTTTTCACTTGTCACAATCGAACAATTCATCTTATTGGACTAAAATAGGTAGGTGAGTTCGATCATATTCATATTTATGTTTAAGATTCTTTCCTCAATTATCGGATCATTCGATTTGGTTCTTTTACGTTGTTAAAAATAATCTTGTACTTTTCAAAACATAAGATTGATAGTTGTAATATTCTTGTATTCATAGGTGAATATAAAAATATGATATATCATATTCATCGTCACATTCATAATAAAAACAAATATAGGTCAGATCCAATCTAAGAAATACTTTGTTGGAAACTATCACTAATCAATTTTCCATATATAGGCATATGTTCACATTTATTGGATAAAACAAACTAATTGTATATTTGATCTACAAAATCATTTTATTTAGTAACTATTGTGAGTATGTGTGGAATTCTATATAACTTTTCAAAATAGTTTTTGAGAAGAGAATAGAGGTGTCTATGTATATAGATGTAAAATGGCTCTGTCTAATAAATGTGAGACTTTAACACTATTGAATATAGGGCTGAATGTATGAAATAACAAACTAGTATCATAAAATTTCTTGGGGGTGTAGGATGAAAGCCACACTACCAGGGTTCGATTCCCATGGGCGACACTTTTCTGAGATATCCAAACTCTAGATTTGGTTCTTCGGGACGGGTTCAGGTTCAGTCATAGGTTGGGCCGAGTAACAGTGGATTGGTGGAATTGCCTGTAAGGAGGCCCGATATTGCTGAAACGTGTGTATTCGTTAACTTGCTGTTCCAAAAAATTATCATAAAATTTCTTTATATAACATTGCACTTTCAATTTTTTTTTTCTTATTACAAAAATGTATTTTGAATTTAAATTCAATTATTACGTAGTATCTTGAAAATCTACCAAATATAACATTGGTAACCATTTATGTTATTTAAACTGGGTAACCCCTTTACTGTTTGCATATCTTAAACGAGGTAATGTATATGATACATTCTTTTAATTACAAGTCGTAAAAAAACTCTTTCAAAATTTTTGATTGTTTGTTTTATCACTTTTTGTCCTAGTTGGACGATTTATGTAACAAGTAACAACTAGGATTCTGTTTTATCGATCCTTTATTTCGAGAATTTAAGCTAACATGGACTTGGGTTAAAATTCAAGGTCTAGGAGGTGGAGTTGGGCCTTGAAGACCTGGGCTTTCTTTCTGGCCCATAGATTGATGGCTGAAATTGGGTTGAAACTTGAAACCCTTCATTTTTAGATTTGGGAGAACTCTTGGAATGTGAGTATTGGAGAGACTATAGAGTATTTTTGTAATAGGAGAATGGTTTAAATGAGAAACATATTAATTTAAGAGAACGTGATAAGCAATCTCAGCCACTCATCCGATCAATAAAGGCGGTTTTGACCGGTCGCCTCCTTTAATAATCTCTATACTCCCATGAATCGCGTCAATCCTCCGTGATCACGTCTACCTTAACCGAAGATGAGTGACTGAAATTGATCCTCACGTTCTCTTAAATTGATATGATTATCGCATGAACCTTCCTCTTTTGTAATAATCACCAGACCACATGGACCAAATTTGCACTTAGATTTAAGATTGGTGGTGGTAAATTGAAAGCCACACCATCAATGTTTTAAAAACCGGTTTCTGAGTTGAACCGATGTGATGACCGGTTCTCGGTTCGACCAGTTCAACTAGTTCAATCACCGAGTCAACCGGTTTTTAAACATTTTTCTATATTTTTTATTTTTCTATATACACACAGATATACATATATAATCAAGATTCAAGAATTTGATGTTCACAAGTTAAAACATTAAAAACATACATTATAATAAGTTGTAATCTTTTAAAAACTCAAAAATAAAAGCTTTTTTATTAAAAAAAAACGGGTCAACCGGTTCTATCCACCGATTCAACTGGTGTTATCAATAGGGAATACCGATTCAACTGGGACGGCCGCCGGAGGTGTTCACGAGCGGGAGGTTCTTGGCGATGGAGATGGTGTATAACACCCGTAATTTTAAACCAAATTTTTTTTTAAGAAACTTATATTAAGGAAAATATTCAAGATAAACCAACATCTAATTAATCGTTTAAAAATAACCTTTCGTCTAATAACCAAGTAACAATCTAAAAATCCTTTAAGCTTTATAATAATAAATGACTAAGTAAAACATCAATAACTAGTCGGAATGCCAACGCCGGAATTGTCAAGCCGGAGCCTTGCCTTTATCCTTGCTCGTATTTGCACCTAAAAAAAATGGAAATATGATGGGGTAAGCACAACCGCTTAGTGAGCAAAAATATGCACAATCATGTTGCAACATATACATATATACACATCACATCGCATATAACATCTTAACGGTTACCCGCTCTTCGGACCATCCCGCAGCCCGGCCTTAGTGGTTTCCCACTCTTCGGATCATCCCACGACCCGGCCTTAGCGATTACTCGCTCTTCGGATCATCCCACGACCCGGCCTTAGCGATTACTCGCTCTTCGGGTCATCCCGTAACCCGGCCCATCTTATCACATCAAGCACATACATATATATATATATATATATATATAAACAACACAAAAGCACATAATCCCACTCACCTGATCCGCAAAATACTAAGCACAAAACGCAACTCGAACTCGTTACGGCAACTCTGAAATAACACGTATATATATACACGTATATATATCAATCCAACTATTCGATATTATATAAAAAAATAAACCTAAGTCCTCTAATTTAAGAGGATAAGCTGCGGAATAACTCTCGCGATTTCCGGATAACAACTCAACTCCAAACATCCTATTACTAAGCTATTCATCTCGCAAATTGGTTTGTGGCAAATAACGGGCCTATAACCAAACACGGGTCTTAACGCTCACTAACTCATCGCTTAGTCGCGATAACAACAAACGATACAACAACGGTGGCGGTTTATTCTACCAAAATTGACTTGACCCGATACTAAACCGCCCTCACAACGGCAGCATCCAACATCCCCACACCTAACCGACCGCCCCTAAGGTCATTAGCAAAACCTAGACGTCACACAAGTCCTATATGGCTTACCGTCTCATCCCATCGTCAAGGTAGAGGCTCGGGTCTCAACCGGGTGCCGGTCCGACTCACGGTGCTGCTGCCGGACAGCCGTGGCTTGCCGGACAACCGCCTCGAGGGTAGCAGCAGCGGTAATGCATACCACCACCGTCCCCCGGTTGCAACACCCAACGGTGATGATGACCGGAACCCAGCCACCACCACCGGTCAGACCACAATTCAACACAGCAGCGGCGGCGCAAGATTCTTGCCACCACCGCCGACCCATAAAACCTACGGCAGCAGCGGCGAAGTACAAGCCGCCACCGCCGGACCACTCTCAAGCGAACCAGGCGGCAGCAGCAGCGGGGGCCACTACCGCCGCCGTCCAACAGTAGCAACACAGCAGCAGCGATGGTATGAACCACCACCATCGCTGGTTGCCGGAAAACATCAACAGCAGCAGCCACAACGCCGGCTGTGGCCGGCTTATGAACAACAACGGCAGCACTACGGCTGCCGGCCCAAACAAAAAAAAATCAACAGCAACACAAGGGTCACGGCAGCAGCGATGGAGGGCCACCACCGCCGCCGGAAACAAAACAAAGCCACTCCCGTCGCCGGCCAAGGCCGGCGACCATCACAGCCGCCGCTAGACCGCCATTATCGGTCCTATTACTAACAAAATCGAGAGTAGGAGACGATTCTACGAGGATAACTCGACTTACCTAAAACCCTGGCGACACAAGGAAAATCCGGCAACACCAAGAAATTCCGGCGACCTGCTGATTCCTTCACTTTCTTCTCGTCTCCCTCTCTCTCGATCTGATATCTCTCTCTCTCTCTCTCCTTTTCACTTTTCTCTTTTTCTCTTCTCACGTCTCTATCTATATATATATATATCTATCTCCTCTTTTCTTTTTCCACAAGGCAACAGATAATCTCACTTCCCTTTTTTTCTATTCTATTTAATAGAGTCATGGGCCTCTAAGAATCCTACTTGGGTTCAAATACTACTCTCTTCTTAGGCCCAAAACTAAATAATTTAATTAACACAATTATCCTAAATAAATAAAACTAAAGTAAATAGATAAATATAAGAGTAAATTGTGGATTTGGTCCTTGTGGTTTCATAATTTTTTTGACCATGGTCCCTATTGTATGTTTCTCTTGGATATGGTCCTTGTGGTTTTCATTTCGTTTTGGCCATGGTCCCTCTGACTAACTCTCTAGTTAACTCCGTTAGTTTATGGATCATTTTAGTAATATTCTATTCTTTTGTTTTTTTATTGTAAAAAGTTAAAAACAATATTTTTTAAACAAACAAATTCACACACACACACACATATATATATATAATGCCATCAAAATAAATAAAATAAAAGTTTATTTAGAATCTAATTTTTTAATTAAAAGTTAATTATATCACACATAATTTAATTAATTTTAATATATTAAATCATAAAAACAAATCTTATTCATTTGTTATAAATAAAATAAGAAATGATTTTATAACTTGGGTTGTTTAAGTTAAAATTGTAGTTACATGAAAAAAATAAAACCATATCAATTTCACCGTTTAGTAATAAAATAAAATTTAATGTATTTAATATAATTAAACGTTCAAAAATATTAAATAATCTAATATAAAACAAGATATTATCAATTTAATTATATTACATATACAAACATATATATAAACACATACTTACTATGAGTGACATCAAATCATATAATAATATTCGTTCTATTATTTTAATATAGCTAAAATTTTAGTTTAAATAAACCAAATAATAATACTTTATTTTGTGGTTCAAAAAAATACATAGTACTTTATATTATTTTTTTAGAGCGAATAAAATTAGATATGTTTTATGATTTGATTTATTTAAATTAAAAATAATAATTAAATTGTATATGATATAATTAATTGTTTAGTTTAAGAAAATCAAATCATAAAAAAATCTCTTATTTTATTTATTTTGCTATTATTATGCATATATAAATTTGTGTGTTTAAAATCTTTCTTTTACTTTTTTACAAAAAATATACAAAAGTATAAAAAATTTACTAAAATAACCCTTGATTTAACGGAGTTAACGAATCAGTTAGTTAGAGGGACCATGGCCAAAACAAAACGAAAACCACAAGGACTATATCCAAGATAAACATAGAATGGGGACTATGACCAAAAAAATTATTAAACCACAGGGACCAAATCCACAATTCACTCTAAATATAATAAATAAATAACTCTAACTGATAAACAATAAAACGAGGCCTTTCAATCGAGATTTTAAATTTAACAGGAAACGGTTTCGGGTCGTTACATGGTGGGTCTGGGTGGTTGTGGTTCGATGGTGATGGAGATGGTGGTGGTGATGGGCGGCGGTTTGATGGTGATGGTGATGGTGGTGATGGCGACGGTGGAGGTGTGAACCTAGGTTGTTCCCGGTGGCGAAAGCGGTGGAGGTGGGTGGAGGTCGCCGGTGGAGGTGGGTGGCGCTAGAGGTCGCCGGTGGAGGTGGGGTGGAAGAGGGTGATGGTGGAGGTGGGTGGCGCTGGAGGTCGCCGGTGGAGGTGGGTGGCTGTGGGTGATGGT
>CM058044.1:55801727-56092129 GCA_030169165.1 Centaurea solstitialis | reverse complement strand
CAGAGAGGCCCATATCTCCTTAGCAGGGAAAGGTGACGACAGAGTGGAATACTCGTCAGGAATGACATGGCAATGAGAGCCCTACCCTTAGTGTCAATGTTGACCAGGCGTCTGTTTTACATTCCAGTCGTTACGGGCTTCCCCAGCTGCCTTTCAGGAACAGTGGTTGGGCCCCGCAGCAGCAGGAAATGGGGTGGACGGTTTGTGTAGGCACATGTGGCCCTTTTTCCAAAAGTATGGAATCTGGGGATCAGAAAGAGAGAAAGAGTTCCACCCGGTTTTCCAAAGAGAGAAGTTGTCTTTGTTGAACCCGAGGAGGCTTTCCAGCAGAGCCGGTATCAAAGTAGTTATCCTTGCTTGAAGAGCCATGAAAAAAAAGAGAGGTCACTAGATTTTTCAAAGAGAAAATGAGGCTTGATTGTTTGATACCCTTGTTGGTCCCAAGTAGGTGCCCTTCAAGCTGGATAGTTTTTGGGGGTTATAGAAGGGGGGGGATGAATATAACAAAATTTTTCACTTTTAAAATTTTTGTTTATTTAAAAATATGAATTTACAATTGTTTCGGAAATAAAAAGACAAATAGTTAAACTAAACAATCTAAGTTCTTTCACTATGCCCTAAGTGAGAAGTGTAAAGAAAGAAAGATGAGGGGAATAAGAAAGAAAGGATTGAGTATTTTTGGATGTGAAGAGGTATGGAGAAAAACTTCTCCACGTCCAATTTATACTCCCTGCATTAAAGATGCAGACCCTACTTTTGTGAGTGTCACATTGTAGTTGGTCTGTTGTATATTTACTATAAAAAATACTCTTTGCATGGTGTGCAAAAGGAGTATGTTTGTAAACAGTTGCCTTGAGGTCTGATAAGTACGGAGGGAACAGTAAATAGACTGTCCTTATGTACTTTTGTGTCAGTAAAGGCGGATAATCCTTTTGTGCATTAGACTAAGACATTTTTCTAATTCTTCAGGAGCAGGATACTGATCAGTGACTAGGGTCCTGATACTGATGAAGTTCAGGTTCACTTGTATCCTGTTGAGCCTTCAGGATGTCATACGATATTGAGCAGCCTGCTATCAATGAGTTCCGTCTTCAGATCACGAGCATGCTGTTCCTGTCATCAGCTATTTCTTCGACGTCGCTGATGGATCTTTGTGTATGATCTTGATGTCTTCAGGAGGTCTTCACTTCAGTGGATAGGATCAGTCGACCGCAGAACAGACTCGTTCGTCTCCTGATCCTGATCCTGATTACTATAAAATTAAGTTACAGCATAAGTAACATGAAGTAACACTGAACAGATTCAGTGATAATTCCTCAAGCTATAACAGAAGTAAAAACCTATTCACTAAGTAGAGATTCAGGATCATTATCATTTCATCAGGTCTTAGGAGAGCTGGATCAACAATATATGTGTGTGTGTTATTTTTAAGTAATATATAAGAAGTGTTATGTAAATAATAGTAACCGATGGATCATTTCATAGTATTAAAAAATATATAGTTATTCTTATATAAATAATATTAAAACTGTTAGTTATTAATATGTAAAGCAAAGAGTATCATGTAATAATGATAAACCATAAGGATATATACTTATATTTTGCATTTAATCATAATAAATATTGTATTTATGTATATTGATTATAATATAAAGCTTTTTTTATTTATTTATAAACTAAAGGATTTATATATTGATGTGATTAATTTTTATCTTCATTTTATTTTTTTATATTCTTTGTAATCAGTTTATTATTATTATGTTTCTTCATATTCCTTTTAAATATATTGATATATTACATCATTGTTATATAAATACAAAAATAATCATGTGAAATAACAGAGAGAATTAAACTTGGGTGTCATTAAGGAAGATGAACGATTTAATTATATAAATTTTTGATAACCATTACATCGATAAAAAACTGAGAAAAATCAATTGGAATTTAGGTTCTTAGAAGAGATCGTCTCATTCGTGGAGGTTTATCTTTTAATATACATACGATATTGCTATGATGTCTCATTTTTCCAACAACTAACATTCTCATTTTCCTTCATTCGATGAAGATCAACTCCCTTCCTTCAAAGAATAGACAAAAATAGTGTCATAAAATTAGGTGATTATATATGCAAATATAAATATGATATACAAAAGTAATTAAAAATAACATCAAATACCAATTCTTCTCCAAGAGATAACTATGCGTTAATATATGAGGGAAATATAATCATAGATAATAATAACTACAATCCATTAGTAGGATTAGAAAATTAAAATTATAAGAAAATTCATAGCCACAATTCTTACTACACCACCGTACTACATCATTGGATGTGGTTGTTCTTTTAACATATTTGTAGCTTACAATTGAACGAATCATTGCAAATAGATCCACTTACGATTGTTACCAAACTCAACAACAACAACAACAAAAAACTTTTCTTAAACAATAAATGTAACTTGTACAAAACATACAATAGCTAGAATATAAAAGATGTTATTTGAAAAACTTGTGGAGAAAGAACAATAGCCCTATTTTGAGGGAACATATATTTGTAGCTTACACTTGGATTGCTCATGCAAAAAAAAAAAAATAACAAAAAAAATAGCCATTCTTAAATAATAGATGTATTTATATTGTGAGAGGATTAATTATTGAGTATGATGACCTTCTCGATTGAGGTTTTAGAGGTGCTTAGTTGATGACAAACTTTCAAAAAATTGCATAATGTTATAGTTTACTGAAGTTCGTTTTGACCAAGGTAAGTTCTAGTTTTATTTGGCGACTTATTAGATGGAGAAGAATTAGGTCAGGAATATCGTTCATACCAAAAGGTCGGATATTCACTTTACTATCGAGCAATATTGTAACTTAATTGAAATGCATGTGGAGTTTTGAATTGTGGATGAATATTTTTAATTGGAATCGACATTTTTTTCCTTTGGCGCTTTCATGAATGATATGGTTTCCCTTATTATCTCGGGATCGAGCCCCATGCACTTGTGGAATCTTGTATTACTCTCTATTCCGTTTGGAGTTTTCTAAATTAATAATCATGTTTTTTTTCCTAAGGCTATCAGTATCCAACCCTTCCAATCCCACTGCCACATCAGCTTTTCTCCAACACTCTCATTAACCCTCTGGAACCCTTTTTGATTAGTACCTAACCCTCTCAACGCTCTCACTTTTTATTTAAATAAAACACACCACACACATAAGCAACAGCCCGTTGAACCCGCCTCTGGCATATCCGTACCCGCCCAACCCGTCGGCTTTGAACCCGCCCAACCCAATACTCCGATACGCATAGCCTAAGGGATTATGTGCCATATTGATGGTCCTTTTTTGGATAAAAATCTTTCTTTCCAATGGATATTTGGCAGTGCAAAGATTCCATATGTCATGGAGAGGATGGTCCTTTTTGAGTTTCTTAGTTTGGTTTTTATTTGTAATTGTTTTCTTCTATATGGTTTTTTTTTTTTTTTTTTTTCAGTTTGTTCGCATGTTATAGTCTTTTGTGAACTCTGGTTGTTCTCTTTGCTTTGTCCTTGGGTTGTGTTGGTTGTGGATCGTGGTTTTGTCTGGATTCATTTTTCCGATTGCCTGCCTGTGTCGAGTTCGTTTTAGGTCTTCTTTAAGTAACCTTTGTTTTGTTACCATGTTTTTAATATTTTGTTGGCCTTCAACAAATTAAAAATAATCTGGTGTAGTAAAATTCTTGAAGTATATAAAAGTATTAATAAATATTTTATTATAGTAAAATTAGGTAGAGAGAAACCATTGTTTTTTTGATAACGTTCACCACACACGTGCTTGTAATTTATGACCAAATTTAGAGTCAATTGTCAATTTATACATGTGTTTCGGTATTTTTTATTTAAAGTTTTTATGGTATATTTATTGTAGATTTAATTACTAAAATATTCAATTTATCATAGTCATGAACGTAAATGAACCGGTCACGCTACACATATATATATAGTCAGCTTATTTTGAAAACTCATTAATTTGTGAAAACTTTGGAAACCATGTTTTCCACCAATTATAATCCATTTTCTTGCTTATTTTTGGTAATTTTATTTATTTTATTTTTGTGATACTTAATTATAGGAGTTGGTGGTTATGATTTTGAATTTTGCAATTAATCTTGTCCATTGATCTTTCTAATCAATGGTTTATATGAGTTTCCAAAGTTTCCAAACAAATTAATGTTTTTTCAAAATAAGGTGACTCTATATATATATATATATATATATATATATATATAGAGAGAGAGAGAGAGAGAGAGAGAGAGAGATAGAGAGAAAAGTTTAAGTGTAAACCACTTTTTGGTTGTGAACGTGAGGACAGCCGAGGGAGCGACACGTGGCGGAGACAAGTCAATAAAGGCGGCTTTGAGTGTGGTCCCCCCCCCCCTTTAATTCAATGCCCTTCCATGAATCGCGCCTATTCATCCGCCGTGGACCTGACGTGGCTAGGCTGGCAATGGATAAGGGTACACCCGTTATCCGTTTTGTTTCAACCCATTGGATAAGGGTATGGATAAAGAAAATTTTATCCATTTATCCACTTACCCATTACCCGTTTATCCGGAATTTTAGTGGGTAGAATATGGATAAATGGTTTTTTTCGTTATCCATTACCCGTTACCCGTTATGATATATACATATACATGTATATAAAGTTAAATATTCAAATAATTATATATTTTTATATTATTAATATTTTTTATAACGTTGTCGTAAGTTAATTTGTACTTTATTTGATTTTATCAAGTAAAGCATTTTAAAGGTAAAAAATTAAATACATGAAAAATGTTGTCTTATAATTTATATATTACTTTTAAAATATTTTAATATGAATATGTTTGTGGTAATATTAAATGTTTACTAGAACAAATTACATAAATAAAAGTTATTTATGAACTTATATTTTACTTATATGTTTGAGATTTAACGATATTATTTATCGATCAAAATTTTTTTTTTTTTTTTACCATTTACCCATTACCCGTTTCGTTACCCGCTATTTTTAATGGATAGGGTAGGGTATGGATAAGAGGTTTTGGAGATAGATAATTACCCGTTTCGTTACCCGCTATTTTAAATGGATTGGATAACAGAATAACCCTTACCCTACATACCCTACCCATAGCCAGCCTAGACGTGGCGCCTAGTCATCCGCCACGTGTCGCGCTCTCGGCTGTTCTCACGTTCACAACCAAAAAGTGGTTCACATTTGAACCCACCTTATATATAAGAACTTTTTTCAAACGGTGGCACCATTTAACTATAAAATATATATATATATATATATATATATATAAATATTTCACAAACTCTCTAATGGTTGGTTCATTGCTTTTCAATGGTGAAGTATCAAGTTCAATTATTGGTACAAACAATTTTTTTATATAAACACCAAATTTGAAATTAAAAAAGCAAAACTCTGAAGAAAAAAAAATGTCTCTAACAAGACTTGAATCCATAACCTCATGGTTGTAAGGTAAGTAGCTAACCAACTCAACCAAAGAAAACTTGTATTCTTATTGTAGTTTCAAAATATATATGGTGGCACACGACAAATTGATACGGTGGCACCTAAATAGCTCCGTCCCTGATATATAGCATCAAAAGCCTAAAAGACGGTAGGTATTCCTAAATCTATAACGAAAAACACTAAATTAGGTCAAGAATTCAATTAGAAAACACAATCTAACGATTACGAGAGTGACCGACTCCTAAATGTTATTCGATTCTCTGAGAAGACTCGTCATTAGAAGTAAGGTCCCTGAGACATATGTATCTATATATATACACACACTTTTGTGCGTCTCTATAGGGAAAAAAAGTAGAGGAAAAAAGACGTGCAAGTTAACAATCGTGATTGTGTCGGAGAAAAGTCCTTTGTGGACGGCAAATGATTTATTAATACAAGTATAAGAGAAGCTTTGTGTTTGTATCAAAACAGGATGGCCGTGGATGGTATCTCTGTCTATTTGGGTTCGATTCGGAGGGGGAACAAGAGGCGACACCCAGTTCATGGGTCGACCTTCGGACCGGGCATGGGCGAGGCTATGGACCGGTAACGGTTTCCATGGTCGGGAGGATTAGTCGGGTGCCCGAATGGATCCCGGATACCTCTTCGACTTCGGTCAAAGCGTGTGTATATGTGTTTATCTGCCGTCCAAAAAAAAGGATGGTTGATGATGAAACGCGTCATGTTAACTATATAAATGACCAACAAACATGGAAATATATCAATATATTAGTCGCAAAGTTCAATAACCGATTAAACAATTTTTTTTATCAAATCCCGAATCCATAAACTGATGTTAACTAACTATATAAATGACCAACAAACATGCAGTATAGTCATATAGACTATCAATAAAGTGTGATGTTACATTTTACGGTAAAAATCTGAAGTAAAATAACGATAAAAATCTGAAAATTTTAACGTACTTTCATATTATAAATGATCAATACTTTTCTATGAACATACAAATACTTTCGTTTACAAAATGAAAAGAATATTCACTCTCTCTCTCTCACACACACACACACACTCACTCAGTCACTCTCTCTCTCTCTATATATATATATATGTGTGTATATATATATATATGTTATGTATATCGTGGGTTAGGTTCAAATGTGAACTCAATTTTGGTTGTGAACGTGGAGACGAATCTCAGCCACACTTATTCGGTTGTGGTGGACGCGATCACGAGAGATTGACGCGATTCATGGGAGGGTGGAGATTATTAAAGGAGAGGACCCGGTCAAAGCCACATTTATTGACCGAATGAGTGGCTAAGATTCGTTGTCATGTTCACAACCAAAATTGAGCTTACATTTAAACTTTCCTCTCTCTTTTATATATATAATGATTGTTTTTGGACTTTACCTGTATAACCCGGAGTATCTTCTTTTAGTCAAAAGATGCATTTCAGTTTTACAAAAGTTAAACGAATTTATTTGATTTGTTTAAAAAAGTTTCCGAAAATTTTGAATCATGTTATTGGTTGTGATTTCTAGACCTCAAGGTCACATGTTAGATGTGATTTAAGAAATAACGAGTGTGGGGCTGTTTAGCAATTGCTGAATTATTTGGTGTTGGATATGGTATGATATGGTTTGGTAGTTATTGGTTGTGATTTCTAGACCACAAGGTCACATGTTAGATGCGATTTAAGAAATAGCGAGTGTGGGGCTGTTTAGCAGTTGCTGAATTGTTTGGGGCTGGATATGGTATGATATGGTTTGGTAATTATTGAGTATAGAATCAAGACTCTGAATGGTCAAGAGACATGTAGAATATTTAATCATTTAGAGGGTTTTAAGACCATTAAAAGACAGTCCATTTTTCTGCCAAACATGACTCACCTCTTATTGATTCCAGGGGTTTGTTAAGAGGTAAACACCACCACCTAATTTTCATCATGTTAGATGTGATTTAAGGTCACACTCACATAATAAATTAATTGTTCATGAAAGCTCTTACATGGATGAATCACAACCACCAATTATATTTAAACAGCTGGAAGAGACAATAATTAATTAAGTTTATGTTGCACTATTTAAAGGGGCTTACATGATACCAAATTAAACATACGAAAAAAAAGGAAGACAATATAGATAGAATTATCATGGCCGCCATTCCAGCTTTAAACCCTCTTAAGATACGAACCACCACAAACGGAGAAGCAATTGAGGGTTTTAAAAAGGGAGATGATGACCATGACGAACAACCTCTAAGTCCGATGTCTCGACTATTTCATGAGCCTGGTTCTAATGTCTATATTGTTGGCATCATGGGTTTAAAAACTAAAATCCAACCTCACATTTTCAAACGAAATTTGGTTCATACTTTTCTTAACAATCATCGATTTTCTAGCTTGCAGGTGAAGCACACATTTTAATTAATACAAATTATTTTGTACCAAATATATTGAAGTATTTATTGTATTGGCTACACTTTTGTAACTTATGTTGTTGTTTGTTGTATTTCATAAATTACAGGTAAAGGACAAGGAAACCGGGAGTATGAAATGGATTCCTACGCAAGTCAACATTGACGATCATGTCATTGTAGAGAAACTAGATCCTAACATGGAGTCATCTAACAAATTTGTTGAAGATTTCATCTCTAATCTTAGCAGATCGCCTATAGAAAGCACAAAACCCTTGTGGGATCTCCATATCCTCGATATAAGAACTTCAGAAGCGGAAGGCACATGTGTCTTTCGCTTCCATCACTCCCTTGGTGACGGCGTGTCTTTGATGAATCTTTTACTTGCTTGTTCATGCAAAACCTCGGATCCTGAGGCTCTGCCTACGCTTCCCGGAAATATCAAGAAGTCGGGTGTTACCAATTCCAGCCTATGGGCAAGCCTTGGTGTTCTTTGGAACTCCTTTGTTGCTCTTGTAATGTTCGTGCTGACAGCTTTGTTTCTAGAAGACACAAAAACACCAATTAAAGGCTCGAAAGGTGTGGAGCATAGGCCTCGACGTTTTGTTACTAAAAGTGTTAGCCTTGATGATATTAAGTTGGTAAAAAACGCTATGAATGTGGTAAGATTTTACTATTTGTATGTATGGCTATGTTATTATAATACCAACAACAAAAAAAGATTAACTTTTCACCATGTATAGTTACCTTTTACATTGCATGCATGCCACTATAGTCTATATATATGGCATGGAAATACACAATGGCATCATTAAATGTGTCACAAGTAGCTTCATCTACTGAGTTCGATGTATATATATATATATATAGAAATGACAAGTGCTAAAAAATACGAAGTAGAGAAGTGATCTTCACCATTAATCGGGTCAATAAAGGCGGCTTTGACCGGTTATGGTGGATGAGATTACGGAGGATTGACGCGATTCATGGAGGGTGGAGACAATTAAAGGAGGGTGACCCGGTCAAAGTCTCCTTTATTGACCGGATGAGTGGTGGAGATCACTTCCTCTACTTCTCATTTTTTAGCACTTCTCATTTGAACCTAATACTATATATATATATATATATATATATATCCGTGATCTTCCAAAACTCTAAAAATGGGGTATCGTGTTTGTAGAATTCGATCGGGTGTGAAGACAACAAATGTAAATATACCAAATTAACATATATGTTACTTACAAATAGTTTGCATGGTATATCTTTGCAGACGGTAAATGATGTAGTACTTGGAATCACACAAGCTGGATTCTACCTCTACCTACATCGGAGATATTGTAAGTTTGTGTATATGTAATATATATTCAAATAGGGGGAGGATCAAAATCACTTGCAAAATCACATATGATTTTACATTAACAGTAAAAAAAAAACTTGAATGGAGGACTTTGGCTCGTCTTCAAGTCGTTGGGAAAAGTCCATGAATCACGTGTGATTTTGCACGTAATGTTAGTATAAAATCACATGTGTGATTCAGTCGTTTTCTTATTTTCTCAATTAAATATTTGTTCTCGTTTAAACCCGGCCCACTCTATACCTACAGATATAGATATTTGTATATACCTATTTGCTTTAGGATATACTCTTTAAAATTAACATGGCTGGACAGGTGAGGGAGATATTGGATACAATAATTTTCCTGATAACATTCGCCTTCGTGCAACCTTGTTCTTCAACCTTCGAGCCACTACTAAGATTCAAGTGAGTATGCATGTGCCAGCATCCAAATTAATTTGTTAATATATTAAATTTTCTATAAAATATTGATCAGATTCAAAGGAAAACCTCAAAAAAATAGAAAACACAGGAACACCCTTGTAGCCCTTCATCTGGAGCGTTTACACTTGTGATTGCTTTGTTTTTTGGTTTTTATTGCACGTGTATGCATATTACAAATTACTTCTATGTATATCTAAGTGCATACGGTCCAGACGAAGAGCTACAAAAATGTTCCTCAGGTTTCCATTTTTTTGAGGTTAATTTTCCCTTGAATCTTCCTGTGTACACATATATATGATCTCTCTTTAATTTGATATGCAACTTCTTGATCATCAAAATTTTAAATATATGTTATCAGGATGTGACAGGTAGAAGTAGGCATGGAACATGGGGAAACAAAATAGGTTATGCATTGCATCCCTTCAAAATTGGTCCAAAGAAAGACCCTTTGGATTATGTAAGAGATGCAAAGGCTGTCATGGATCGCAGGAAGGCATCTTTTGAGCCCCTTTTCACTTCTTTCTTTGCTAACACTGTTCTTAAGTTGTTTGGTGTCAAGGTAGGTATGGGTTGTTATATATATAGATATAGAGAGAGTTGTGTGCGTGAGAGGTTTATAGAACAATAACCAAATAAAAAAACGATCAAATTACATGTGATTTTACGTTAAAATCGATGTAATTTTACATATGATTTAGCCGTTTTCGTGTTGTTTTATTTAGTTTAAGTTTCCTTTTTAACCGCTATATATATATATATATATATATATGCTTTTTCTTTTACTCCAATATATAATTGATTGAATCAGCCTGTATGTACACAGGTTGCGGGAAAATTGAATCATAAAATTTTCAGTAACACGACATTATGGTTCTCTAATGTCCCTGGACCACAAGAAGAAATCTCGTTTTGTGGACATGAAGTAGCATATATTGCACCCAGTTGTTACGGCCAACCAAACGTAAGACACACATATCATTATTTCTAGCTCATGTTTAATAATTAATTTGGGAGAAAACCAAATCTAAATTCTAATGTAATAACTTATAATGAAAATGATTACAGGCATTGATGATTAATATAGTGAGTTACAAGGATAAAGTAACATTTGTCTTATCTGCGGATGAAGAAACGATCCCAAACCCTCACGAGTTATGCGATGATCTTGAAGAATCCCTTCGCCTCATCAAAGCTTCTATATGTTCAAGCCACACCATGTCAAACTTATGACTAGTCTCTTTGTTCTACTAATGCGCAGACACACATATCTACATAATATATATATATAGAGAGAGAGAGAGATGTTCATACGAAAATATCTTCTATTTAAAGGAACAAAGTAACACCCGAGAATCATATATGATTTTTATATGATATATATATGATTTTTATATTATGTAGGCCACATCATATGTGGCTTTAAGGATGTTTTTTTGTTCCTTTAGATATGAAAAAATTCTCATATGATTCTGCTTTTATATATATACATATATTCATTGTTTTAGATTATATCTCATTCACTATTAACGGATGAATTGTGTTTTATCTTAATTCGGTCAATTGATTCATCTAAAAAGGTATATTTATCATGCATTGCACAAGCCGCCACCGGTTGATATAAAATATATTCTCACACAATTGACAATTGTGCCAACGACACCATATTTACAACTCATTTGAGAGATAAAAGTTTTTTTTAACCGTATTTGAGAAATAAAAGTTATTTAAATTTTAAACTAAAGGCCATTTGATTTTGACTCATCAAGACATCACACTATCCTCTCCCTAACGTCTTTGTTGATTATAAGAGGGTGTTTGGGATTCCATTTTGAAACTCCTTTTTAACTTATTGACTTTTTGAAGAAGTCAATAAGTTAAAAACATGTTTGGCAAATACAAAAGTGTTTTTGAAACTTCATTTGGAGAAGGAAGGAAATGGAGTTTTCAAGAAGTCACAATTTGTGACTTATTGACTTATTGCTACAAATTCCTTCTCAAAAAGTTGATAAGTTAAGCCAAACACTATAACTTATTGACTTATTGCTATAAACCCTTCTCAAAAAGTTGATAAGCTAATCCAAACACTTTATTTAAAAACTCCTTCTCCTACCGCTATAAGTCAATAAGCACTTTTGTTCAAAAGCACTTTTGAACTCAAAATGGAATCCCAAACACCCTCTAAATGTCTTCCACCATCTACATACAATGTACTAGATACGTATCCGTGCGTGTTGTAGCGTGAAAAACTGAAAAATATACATAACCTATACATGTTAAATTATACATAACAATCAAATTTTATGTATAAAATCCAAGGTCAAGTGATCAAATAAGTTTAAAAAGATTCACTCGATAGTGGGTCTTCAAACTCATAACATTTGAACTCATTTTGAAGGTTTTGATTTGATGATTATAATGGTAAATTTGTTAAAAAAAATATTTCAAGAATTCTTGATATAATTTCTAAAAATATTTGACAATTAAAAATATGGAATTTTTAAATTTCAATATTAGACTTAATATTAGAAAAATAATATCTTTAAATTAAAAATAATATAATTAAATTTAAAAAAAATATTCAATGTTAGACTCATTTTAAAGGTATTGTCGAGAAGATTATAATGATGTAACTTATTGAAAAGAACAACAAAGAATTTAATAAATTTTAGTTCATATATATTATGTATGTTAATATGATAAGCATGTAAAGGATAAAGAGTTACAAGTTACTCTCTAATTGATTAATTATTGCTCAAAGATGAGTTCAAACCATTGCTATAGCTCCAAAATTGAGTATGTAGCTCCAAAAACTCAAAAGAAAAACTAACCTAGAGAAAATCCTAAAAAATAGCAATAATAACAATAATGGTTTCCTCCCCTCTAAAAGAGGGTAACAAAAAGCTTATATATCCAAGCCCAAAAGGCTAAAAAGCCTCTAAAAACGTATTTTAGGCCCAGCCCATCGCCGCTCATGGGCGCAACTTCAAAATGTTCACGGTCGTGTACAGCGCAAATTTGCCAAAATCCAGAATCCTTCTTAATCGTGGTCGCGCAGCCAAATCACTCATGGGTTCGATGTAACACCCCAAAGGTTAGAGTATATATTTTTTTATGAAGTTGCCTAAGTTTTAAATTATTTCCTAACATATCTATTTATATAGAGAGAGAGAATGGAAATAATAGCATATCACAAATAAAGATAAGTATGACTTTAGAATTTTTAAAAGCAAATCATACTTTAGGAAGGGTGATAGAACCTAGAGGGCTAAGGGCTTAAGGGAAAAAAGGGTAGAATATCTATATTGTTTCAAATTCAAGTGGGATGAAAAGAAAATCCCCCCCCCCCCCTTTTTTTATGATAGAGTTTGAGGGAGCAATTCACGCTCCATATTGAACGATAAATATCAAGAGTTAGTTCCCCACATCGGGATAAAAGAGAAAAACAAAAGCCCTCTGGAATTCGTGAGAAAGAGAGATTGGTGAAGTTGAATTTTGGAAGTAAAGCCGAAAAGCGATTTCGGAGTTTTCTGTCAAATTGGAGGTTTAGATTTTTAGTGCATTATGTTCAACTTGTAGTATTATATATCAACATTTTGTGCAAACCGTGTAAACTCATTTTCATCCAATTAGAATGTATAGATTTGGTGGGAAATAATCAATTGTCCCATGTGTTAGCAATTCATTTTTTAAATTTGAAAACAACCAAATTTCCTTGAATATAGGAATCTAATCATGGTCTTTGATTAAACTAATCAATGGTTGTGATTGGTTTACAAAGTTTGCACAAAATATTGAGTTTGTAAAATAAGGTGACTCTATATATATATGGTTATAAATGGTATTAGGACTTAGGATCAGGTGAGACCAAGCTGTTACCGTGAGACCGCGTGAGACCAATACCTAACGTATGAAACTTCACAAAAAAAACACCGTGAATGTACATAAAACTCGAATACGTAGACCTAAAAATCACTTTCGATGCAAAAAAATATCGAAAACAAGCTAAAAAACGAAACCTTCACAGCTCAAGTTATGTGAAGGTTACATATATATCGTGTGAACCTTCACAAAAAAAACTGTTGTGAAGGTTTCGTTTTTTAACCTTTTTTTGAAAAAAAAAATCCGATAGTGTTTTTTAGTATGTTTTAACGATGAATGTTCAATTTTTTTTACCTTCACAAATGTTTTGATGTGAAGTTTCAAGTAAAATATGTTGGTCTCACCAAAAAGGCTTGGTCTCACCAAAACTTAACCCATGGTATTAGTATCAGATTGTAGCATAGTCGGGAAGACGTTCGATTTTACCGAAACACAATTAGTTGTGTTTTTCGGTAAAAATCAAGTCTTTAAACTCAAAATTAGATCCCCTAGTTCTCTAAAAATCTTGATTTTTATTTCATTAGCAAAAAGATTACTAATGATTTTGTGCAAAAAGAGTGAAGAAAAACGATTAGAAATCGAACCAATTTCGTAAAAGAATGCATCAAATGGTTGCTGGTTGTTTTTGTTTAGTCGAGTCAAATTTTGACTCTGTCCAAGTAAGTGGACTGGTCTGTTCAACGGGCTGATCTTTGTGGTGGAGACTTATGGGCTGTCAACAAAGATATAGATATAGGGTTAATTTCATAGAATAGTAACTAACTTTCATTTTTGTTCTCCTAGAGTCACTCAAACTTTATTTCTACACAAAAAACCACTCAACTTTTAAATTTGTTCCAATCTTATGTAATTGACTTGTTGTAGCAAGTTATCAAGTCATCTTTAAGTAAACTTAATTTTTTTTATTTAAATAATCTTTAAATAATACTTAATAATTAAATTATTAATTTATAATTAAAATCTCAGTAATAAAATATATAAAACTAATTTTCTAGTTAGGTTTTTGGTTTTGGACACATATTTACATTTTATTTTTGTTTATATAGAATTCAAGAGATTTTCGAAGTGATAACTTTTGTTAAATGTTTTGAGATTTTTTGTTTGGGTTACATAGATATAAATATGGTGCTCATGCTTGAAAAACAAAGTTAAAAAATATATATGTTGGGTTCATAATTGTCATGGATTATTGATGATTGTAAATTGGAAATTGTTTTGATTAGGATGCATGTTGGTATTTAGGTTGTATACGTAAGTGATTTTGTTTGATTTACATGTTAATCGATTTTTAGTTACACATATTAAAATTTAGATTTTATAGATGTTAAATTGTTTGGTTTAAATCTTAAATTCTTTGAATTTTTAATTATTAAGTATTATTTATAGATTATTTAAATAAAAAAATCAAATTTACCTAAAAATGACCTGGTAACCTGCTACAACAAGTCAATTACATAGGATTGGAACAAAATTGAAAGTTAAGTGGTTTTTGGTATGCAAATAAAGTTTGAGTGATTTTAGAGGAACGAAAATGAAAGTTGGTTACTATTTTATGAAATTAATGGGTCAGTTTATGTTGGGCTTGTTTTATTCTTTATCTAAAATATAGAAGGATGCTAGTATCCAATATGAATGAAATTTCTTTTAAATTAATTTAACTAAAAGAAGAAAATCTGATGAAATTACTTATTATTTATTTATTTATTTATTGTTATTAACTAGGTATTAAGAGCTTAGGCTTTGCGTCGGGTTATAAAATGTGATAGATTTTTTCATAAGTAGTAAGATGTATTTATAGCAAACATAAGTTTGTACAAATGTTGTCATATGAAAGGTTAGGACTTCATGCGTTATGTTGGGTGTTTCCCTATAAGCTTAGGTTGCAAAACAGCCTCCTTTCCTTTAAGTTACTTGGGACTTTCAGTCGGTGGAAGTATGAAGAAAAAAGGTTCATGGGCGCCGGTGTTGAACAAAATCAACAAGAAGCTAGCGTTATGGAAAGCTTCATGTTTGTCTATTGGTGGAAGGTACACTCTTGTTAAATCTGTGCTATCTGCAATGCCTTTATACACTTTCTCTCTTTTTAAGGTTCCTCCGGGAGTTTTGAAGTTTTTGGAATCCGTAAGGAGAAGGTTTTTTTGGGGTCACAAAGAAGGTGAGAAAAGAATGTGTTGGGTTTCTTGGAACCAAATTTTGCAGCCAAGATCAAAAGGGGGGCTTGGAATCACAAGCTTCAAAATTAAAAATGAAGCTTTGCTTTCAAAATGGATTTGGAGGTTTTTTAAGGAGGATGGAGCAGTCTGGAAAGATGTTATCAGGGAATTTTACGGGACTGGTGGAGGTTTTAGTAGTAGCAGACATAACAATTCTAAAAGCATGTGGGCCTCTATTGTTCTTTGCTCAAGAAATCTGATTATAAGAGGACAATCCTTTTTGTCATCATTCAATAAGCTTTTGGATAGAAACTCATGCTCCTACTTTTGGAAAGATGACTCGTCGGGAGGAGGACATAAACTCAAAGATCTGTTTCCTCGTCTTTATGCCTTGGAGATTGATAAAAATGCTCGCTTCAAAGATAGATGGAAGCTTTGCGAGGGGTCTTGGAGAGGTTGTTGGAATTGGCGCTCTTCTCTTCGAGGTAGATCGCACGGAGAACTTTTGGAGATGGAGTCACTGCTTTATAATTTGCGATTTAGCAATTCAGGTCAAGATAAATTGATCTGGTCTTGGGATAAAGATGGTTCCTTTTCGATTAAGAGTAGGGGTGTTCATCGAGTCGAATTTCGGGTTTCTCGAATTCTTCGAATTGGGTTGTTCGAATTTGAAAGTTTTTTAGGTAAATTCGAAACTCGATTCGAATTCGAAATGGAATATGTAAAACCGACTCGAATTCGCATTGTCGAATTCGAATCGAATTCGAGTTGAATTCGGGTTTATCCAAATTCAGTTGAAAAAATATTCTACTACAAAATCATGGGATAAAAACTAATAATTTGTTCTAAAAAAGGGATGAACATCCGCATTAAATTTAGCCATTCACTCAAATTGAGTATCAACCATTCAATTATCAATATTACAAATTATCAATTAACAATTAACAATTAACAATGACAAACATCCAAAATTCCACATAACAACAACAAAATATCATATAACAAACTCCAGATAACCCAAAAAACCTTCTGCAATGTAGATAACCAACAAAAACCCAAAGAAAAATTTCCTACAATGTGGATAACTAGAAATCATAAAAGCTTGAAATTTATATATCTATATATATATATAATCTTATGTGTATATATACACTCGAATTTCGAGTCGGATTTCGAATATTTTTATAAATCCAAAATTCGATTCGAAAACCAATGTAAACTTTCGAATCGAGACCAAAACCGATTTGAAAACCAAACAAACCGATTTGTATTAGATTATTCGAGTTTGAGTTGAATCGAATTTCGGTTTATACGAATAGCATTTAAATATTGAACACCCCTAATTAAGAGAATGACTAATCTGCTGATGGAATCTCAAGGTACCAATGGGAATGGAGATACTTGCAGGTTCTGGAGTAACCTAATCCCTCTCAAAATTAATATCTTCATGTGGCGTTTTTTAAACAACGGACTGCCCACCATTTCACTCTATCGAAAAGAGGTATTCCTCTCCAATCGATAGCCTGTATCTTTTGCGACAATCATGTGGATTCTCTCGATCATTGTTTCTTTACTTTTTCCGTGGCAAACAATCTGCGGAGGAAAATATGGGCTTGGTGGGGTTTAAATTCATCACCATTCTCTTCGGTTGATATGTTTGAAAGAGTGGTTCAGCATTTGGTTAATAGAAAAACTTGGGGAAAAGTCTTTCTTTCAGTTTGTGCGGTGGCAATTTGGATGGTTTGGAAATGGAGGAACTCCATTCTGTTTGCTAAAGGACATGATTGTGTCAAAAAAAAAAATTGGAAGATCACTTTCTCGGTATTCAAATACTTTCTAAGCTTTGGATTAGAAATAGGAGGCCTAATTTGCGTATTAACTGGGACAATTGGTGTATTCTTCCTCATAAAGCCTAGGCTTTTGTTGGTTTTTGGTTTTCCGATCTCTTTCTTAGAGACTTCCGGTTGTATGCTTTTGTGTTTTTAATAAATCTCCGGGTGCTCTCGGGGGTGATGGCCTTGCCGAAGCTCCTTCCTTGAGTTTCCCTTTTGCCGTTCAAAAAAAAGTATAACTGGTATCGATTTTATGTCGTTATTATATTCAAGTATAAAACTATACAATTGATTTAAAAGGCTATAATGGTCATTTTACACAAATGTCATTGGCCTTATCGTAACGATAAGGACACGTGTTATTTCATGACAACTATTTTTGAACTGTGACACTAATGATAAAACATTAATCCCAAATCAGCCCAAAAAAGTACAAAAAGCGGCGGTTAGATAAAGATACCTGCCCAAAATTCCTTAGGCTATGTTGGCAATCGTAGCTTATAAGCTAGTTGGCAGGTGATAAGCTACTTGTTGATTGATAAACTTGCTAGTAGCTGATAAGTTAGCGTATGAACAAATTATGTTTGGCAAAAACTAGCTTATGAGTATGTAAAATGACCAAAATTGGTATATTTGAATTTAATAATTAATATTAATAAGGGTATAATTGGAAAAAGCTACAATAAGCTCCTCATAAGCTACTCAAAGGCTATGTTTGGTAAACTAGCTGATAAGCTAGCTAATTACTGATAAGCTAGTTGATAGCTGATAAGCTAGCTGGTGACAGATAAGCTAGCTGGTAGCTGATAAGCTAGCTGATGAACAAATCATGTTTGGTAAAAACTAGCTTATGAGTATGTAAAATGACCAAAAAGGACATCCTCAATAAATAATCAATTACAAGTATTTTATAATATAATTAAAACAATTTTTTATAATATAATTAAAATAAAATTTTAATAATATAATATGTTAAAAAAATAATATAGAGTTGATTATTATGATTATTATATATACACACCATAAATTTAGAATTTGTTAAAACAAACTTTAGAAAAAATATACATTAACTTATAATAAAAATTACTATTAAATATAATAAAAATAAAATTGATCAACTTAACATATCTTAAATAATTAATAATTCTAAAAAATATAATTAAAAGTTAGATATAAATATTTTTTTATTAAAATATTTAACATGTTTCACTTATATTACATTTTAAAAATTATTGTATTTTTTCTTGATAGTTAAACATATTAAATAATATATAATAATAATTAATAATATTTAAAAATAAAGAGTTAAATGCAAATTTGGTCCTTATGGTTTACAAAAATTAATGACTAAGGTCCCTCTACAGAATTTTTAACTAACAAGGTCCCTATGGTTTTAGTTTTTATAACACATATGGTCCTTCTTATAAAAAAATTAGAATTAAGAAAGGGTAATTTTGTCCACTCACTTTTCCTATTTCTTTAATCTTAATTTATAACATATTTAGTCTCTCTTTAATTAATATATAAAGTTATATTTAGTTGGCCCCTTTTAAATATATTATATTATATTACTATTTTTATGCCACAACATGTATATATTTCTTTATATTGAATACATAAATTTTAACAGCACCTCTAATTATATCTATTTACTTTACAAATTATACAAATATATTTTATATTTTTATGTTAATTTTATCATACATTTGAAGCAAATTGTAATATACCTAGTAAAAAGCACATCACTAATCTAAATTTTAGTATGAAAATAACAAAAACGAGTAAAAAAATACATAATAAGTGAAATTATGAAATTACAACATCATGTTTAAAATAACACTAGCAATAAAAAACATGCAAAGTTTGACACCAAATGATTATACGAGATAAACTTGTGTCAATAGATAATTTATGAGGAAGACATATTAATTCTATTTGATTTCATATGTGATTTATATTTATTTTTTTATTCGATGGATCCCTTTTCAATAATATAACTCGAAATTTATCATAAATTGCAGTTTGTTTCAAATGAATAATAAAACTAACATGAAAATACAAAATGTATTTGTATAATTTGTAAAGTAATAAATATAATTAGAGTTGGTATTAATATTTATGTATTCAGTATAAAATAATATATGCATGTTTTTTGGCATAAAAATAATATAGTATAATATATTTAAAATCAAGTAAATTTAATTTAGAGTTAAATGCAAACTTGGTCCTTGTGGTTTACAAAAAATAATGACTAAGGTCCCTCTAATGAATTTTTAACTAACAAGGTCCTTGTATTTTTGTTTTTTATAACACATATGGTCCTTCTTATAAATAATATTAATAAAAATTAGAATTAAGAAAGGGTAATTTTGTCCATTTACTTTTTTATTCCTTTAATCTTAATCTATAACATATTTGGTCCCTTTTTTATTAATATAATAATTCAATTTAATTTGGTTTCTTTTTAATATATTATACTATATTACTATTTTTATGTTAAAACATATATATTCTTTTATATTGAATATATAAATTTTAATACCCCCTAACCTAAGTATATCAATTACTTTACAAACTATACAAATACATTTTATATTTTCATGTTAGTTTTATCATAAGTTTGAAACAAATTGCAATTTATGATTGATTTCGAGTTATATTATTGAAAAAGATCCATCAAGTAAAAATGAAAAGTGTTTTATTTTTTTATTATCATCTTGAATGTGAGAATTATGAAACTCTTATCTCTTATATAAATATATATGCGCTGCAAAAATTAATTTGAACAATGCAAATTATATAAGGAACTCCTTTTTTTAAGATTATTAAATGTGTTATATATATGGATATGTGTCAACCAGATAAGTCTAATTGAAATGATAAGTAAATATTGTTTTTTTAAGATTAATAAATTAGTGAGATTTATTTAATAAAAAGACACGTGTCAATAAAAAAAGCTTAAATGAACTAATAACGTATATGCTTCCAGATACATATTTAGGCAAGGAAAAAACTCAAACGAGCTCACCAAACAAGGACACATGTCATCTAGTTACTTATTTATTATATATAGATTATTAGAGGATGAAATAATTTGAAAATACACAAAGCTTAATACATGATTTATGAGGAAAACATATTAATTTTATCTAATTACGTGGGTGATTTATATTTATATTTTTATCTGATGGATCTCTTTTTAATAATATAACTCAAAATTAACCATAAATTGCAATTTGCTTCAAATTGATGATAAAACTAACATGAAAATAAAATATATTTGTATAACATGTAAAATAAATTGATATAATCAGAGTTGGTATTAAAATTTATTTATTCAATGTAAAAGAATATATTCATGTTTTAACATAAAAATATTACTAATATAGTATAATATATTAAAAAGAGACTAAATAATTTTAAATTATTATATTAATCAAATAAGGACCAAATATGTCATAAACTAAGGTTAAAGAAATAGGAAAAGTAAATGGACAAAGTTACCCTCTCATAATTTTAATTTTTTTAAATATTATTTATAAGAAGGACCAAATGTGTTATAAAAAACAAAAATATAAGGACTTTGTTAGTTAAAAATTCTTTAGAGGGACCTTAGTCATTAATTTTTATAAACCACAAGGACCAAGTTTGCATTTAACTCTTTAATTTATTATATTAATCAAAGAGGGACCAAATATGTTATAAATTAAGATTAAAGAAATAGGAAAAGTGAACGGACAAAATTACCCTTTCTTAGTTCTAATTTTTTTTATGTGAAGGACCATATGTGTTATAAAAACCAAAACTATAGGGACATTGTTAGTTAAAAATTCTGTTGAGGGACCTTAGTCATTAATTTTTGTAAACCACAAGGACCAAATTTGCATTTAACTCAAAAATAAATAATATATAAGTTGTAATTTTATTTAATTTAAATTATTAAAAACTAATAATTATTAATAATTATTAATTAGTAATTAATATATGATTTTAATTGTAATATTTAATTATTAATAAGGGGTATAATTGGAAAATGTCACAAAAAGCTTCTCATAAGCTACTCAAAGTAGCTTATCAAAAAGTTAGCTTATAAGCTACTTTTGGTCTTACCAAACATGTACACAGAAAATAAGCTAGCTTATAAGTCAGCTTATAAGCTAGCTTTTTTTTACCAAACAATGCCAAAGTAGCGTTTCAAAAAGCTAGCTTATAAGCTAGCTTCTTGGTACATGTTTGGATGGACTAGCTTATAAGCTAGCTTCCTGATACATGTTTGGATAGACTAACTTATAAGCTAGCTTATAATCTAGCTTATGTTTGCCAAACACAGCCTTAGATAACTTTTGATAATATCAACTAAGTAGTTTTTTTGATGTCTTTATTTTTATTTTATCTTTTCGCCTTTAATAGTTTTCGTATCTTTAATTTGAATTTTGTTATCATTATCGTCTCAAAGAAATTGAAATATATTTCATATGACAAAGATGTGGTTAAATTTTGTGTTGCGTGTCGGAGAAATTGAACTTTAATTTGAATTTTGTTATCCATAAAATATTTTATAACTTTGTATTACATTAATTTCACTAGGAAATATAATTATTATTTTTATATTGTTTTTGTTTTTTATTCATAATTCATAGTTGTGGAAATAGAAAAGACTCAAAGAGCCCCTTGACCAATTTTTGGGGCTTTTGACGGGTCTTTTTTGGACATTTTCAGTTTAAATCAGACGTGTTGTTAAGTAAACCAGATATCAGATTTCAATAACCTAAATACCACTTTTGTGGAATTTATTTGGACCTTTTTAAACAAGAAGGACTACCCCAAGCTCAAAATTTATGACCAAAACGTATTTTTGCCTATTAACGGATTTTAGGTTGGGCCTTTGTTTAAATAGTCATTTTTTTTGGACTGATAGTCCTCACTGGTTTATAATTGACTAACCTTGTCATGAATATCTAAGCTTCACAAAATAAGATTCGGGGTGTAATCAATTTTAGGTCATTGGTTTCGATATCCGGTTAAACCGAATAAAAACTTAAATTTTTAGTTGGATATCAGCTCTAATAATTTTCCTTGATTCTATTTGTTGCTTCTAATAATATTTGTATAATACATTAATATTTTCTTACTTGACTTCTATTAATCAATAATTAATCTACTAAAAGACATGATTTATTATTATTAATGCCACGAATTATATCATGCAAAAAGAAACAAAAAAAATTGAAAAAAAAAAAACTCTTTTAAAATCAATCAAAACCTTAATTTGAATTCAACTTTAATATATTATTTATAAGATAGTATCAATACATGAAAGAGGGTAATTAAGAAGATTTCATTCTTCATTATTATCAATCTTTTAAAATTCAAATGTAGTTTTATTGTTTCGTTATATGTTTAGAATCGAATACCAATTTGCTGTGATTAACATAATTATTGATTATCATAAATGTAGTATCAAAAAACAACGTGTTTATAGCTATTTTAAGCAAAATACATGAAGAGAAATCAATTTTGGTCTTCCAAGAATTAATATTGATGTTGACCCCAAATGTCAAATTTCGATGGAAATTCGTATGTGCTTAATTTGGCACACTTAATATATAAGAAATTGAAATAATTTTGGACAAAAATAGAGAGGCATAATCTTATTCATTTATACTATTAAGATTAATGTTAATTAAGAGGGTATGTGAATCTATAAGCAAACATGTTATTACAGTTTATTTTTTATAACAGACATTTATAACATATTACATATTGATCTCTTATAAAAGTTAGTGTTTATAACTTACAATATAAGGTATATGTATATAGTACTTCTATTTAGATTATAAAGAACATCAGTTAAACAAGCTTTCAATTTAAATTTGTTTAAATAACTAAAAGCTTTCTAGAATTATTTAAAATGGTTGCACTAATTTGATGAAGTCAATTATATACTTAAAACGTTATTCACAAGAAGGTAAAAGAAGACAAAATATTATTGTCTATTTGTATAATAAACACTAGTAGTATACGATAGCCATAAAATGGTAAACGTTATAAACATTTAGATGTTTTATTTTAGATACAAACGTCATAACAAAAAAGTCACAGGTGACATAATTATTTATCATTCCTTTACAAGATTTGAATTGATTTTCATAACCCCTTACATTTTTAATGAAACATATATACTATAAAATGAACTAGTAAAATGCTTTACATTTTTAGTTCTATTATACTATTAAAATGCTTTACATTTTTAATGAAACATTAACAGTGGATATTACTAAACCTAGGCGACATTGGCAATTTTTTAAACCAAGGATATCTCACTTAGCTTTTAGTTGGTATTCGATTCTAAATTGGATAAAAGGAAGAGCAATGCGTAGACTAGGCCTTCATTGTGTTTGAGAGTTTTAGTTGTAATGTTGAACTTTGGTTCTTACTTTTGTTCTTATAAGTTATATTAAATTGAACTATTATAATTAGTTCATATATGTATATTTATTGCAATAAGGTATTTTACTTATAAATTAAATATTATTAAATCGACGCTACTAATTGTTATCTAAATTTTATTTTTATTTATAATTATATAAAGTTTTTTTATTATATTTATTGTTATGTAAATAACGATATATATATATGTAACATCTCGCCTTACCTCGACAACAATATTGTCCGCTTTGCCCCTGAATTTAACCAACATATAGCGCACGGATTTGTTTTTGGCGACCTGGTGAGAAACTTCTCAGGGATCACCCATCCTGGGACTACTCCACCCAAGCACGCTTAACTGCAGGGTCCCAAGAACATGCCGTGCATTAGGCCCTAAAATGCGTTGTTGTTAGGAAGGCCAAGACATTACTTATAACACCCAGCATTCCACGGTCGATATGGGATGCCTAAGGTGTTACAAACACCCCCCTTGGGACTCATCATCCTCGATGAGGTTTGCCCCATATCCCGAACGGCACAGGAGTGGCTCTGATACCATCTGTAACATCCGCCTTACCTCGACAACAATATTGTCCGCTTTACCCCTAGATTTAACCAACGTGTAGCGCACGGATTTGTTTCTTGCGACCTGGTGAGAAACTTCTCAAGGGTCACCCATCCTGGGACTACTCCCACCCAAGCACACTTAACTGCAGCGTTCCAAGAACCTGTCGTGCATTAGGCCCCAAAACGCGTTGTTGTTAGGAAGCCAAGGTATTACTTATAACACCCAGCATCAATCATGTCCACGGCCAATATGGGATATGCCTAAAGTGTTAAAATATATATATAATATATATAATACAGAAGGAATTTCTTTTGTGAACCATAATTTAGGTGTGAATTTGTGAACCGAAGCCAAAAAGATGATTTCATTGGTTAAATCAATGAAATTGATTCATGAAAGTAGACCTGACAAAAAGTAGCACGACACGCTAACCCGACACGAAATCGACACAAAAACGGGTTTGGGTAATAGATTTCAACCCGTTTAAGTAAACGGGTTGACACGACATGAAACGAAAATTAAACGGGTAAGGTCAGGGTCAAACATATCAACTCGAAAATGACCCGACTAACCCGTTTATACATATATGTGTATGTGTATTTGTGTATATATATATATAAAAAGTTTTTTTTTATCTTCTTAGTAATTTACGATTTATTTGGATTTTTAGTATAAAAATATTAATGGATTTTGTGCAGTCTTATAAGTTTGAATTATAAATTTTGATTCATAAACTTTTGTGAATTTTTTATTTTTTATTTTTAATTTTATAAATGTTAAACGGGTTAAACAGGTTAAGTAGGTCAACCCGTTTATTAAATGGGTTTGGGTTAGGGTTAAGATTTCTTACCCGTTTATTAAACGGGTTGGGTTAGGGTCAAAACATTTTCAACCCGTTTAACTTTGAACCCGACACGAACTCGACACGATACGACACGTTTGCCAGGCCTACATGAAAGTGTTTAATATAATAAAATTATATTATAGATGATTCATATTTGATAAAATTGTTTTATATTTCGGTGTTTTTACATAAAAATCAAAAGGTAATTTAATAAGAGTTAAATTAATTAGTAATATTTAAAATTTACAAAAAATATAAAAGATGAAAATAAAAAAAAAACTATAAAATCCTAACAAAAATCAAAATAAATGAATATTAAGTAATAATTAATGATAAGTTAGATCATATTAAATTATTATAAGTTTTCATTTATGTATATTTATTGCAATAAAGGTTTTTATATGTAAATTATAAGGTTTTAACTTGACTTCACCATCTTTACTTTATTTTGTTCTTACACCAATTATAATTAGGTTCTTATAGTATTTAATTGTATAAAAATAAAAATACACAAATTATTATATTCAACTTTCATATAAATAAAAAAAATATTAATTCAAGTTAAAAGTTTAAGTTATTGTAATGATTTGAGAAAATTATTGCAAAGGAATTTTTTAAAATCATAATATATACTTGCAAGATTCGATTATCGAACTATTCTTGTCATCGAAACTCTATAACCGCTCTAAAAAAACAAACCCTCTATTCCTTCGGAAAAAACCATTTAGTTGGATGAAGGTATTTTTGAGTGAAAATGATTTAAATGAATAGTTCTCTATGTACTAGTTAGGAAATGTGACTTTTATATCTTTTATTATTTTTGCAAAGGGCAACGGGTTATAAAAAATAGCAAAACTTAACTTTATAAAATCAATCTAATTTTTGTCAGAAGGTGTGACCTAAGGTTTAGAGAAATTATGACCTAAGGTTTAGAGTGTTATTAGTGGTCGATATTGTTATTTTTTTCTTGATACGATGTTGAAACTCGTAGATCCAAGATCGTTGTCACTTGTCACACATAGTTTGGTTGTTGCTTAAGGTTATATTACACAAGACTCGCTCCATGGGGATATTTAGACCATTTAAAAACACAATTTCTCAAGTTTTAAGACAATTGGACAAAATAGGGTTGTATAGGGTTGGTTATTCGTATCGGGTAAGAGTTGTTAATTCTCCACCCTTACATACTGGTAAGACTTTCAATCCTTAATATCGTTTTTATCGGATAAAACTATCAGCCTTGTCATGATATTCATTCAGGTAAGATAAATGACCCAATAAGTACTTACCATATAAGTATTAATTAAGTAAATGGAAACCAATGTTACAATATATGTATATGAGAAAACGGTATATATCAATCAATAAGTGCATTATTTTAACCCGGGTTTATGACTTGTAAGGGTAACTAACTATTCGATTTGTACAAATGTTACCATTAAACTATTTTTTGTACTCAATAGACCATTGAACTCTTTTTTTTGTACACATAATACCATTATGACCGGGAATAGCCGATTTTGACGTGGATCTGTACACATTATACCATTGAACTATTTTTTTGTACACATTATACCATTGAACTATTATTTTGTGTCCACATTATACCATTACCTTTGATATGTTTACAAAAAAGGTGGCAATGACTAGGCATTCTGTTATTCTTCTTCAAGACACAATCACCACCACCACCACCGCCGCCGCCACCGCCACCACCTCCTTCCTCCAACCACCATTCTCCATTTCTCCTTCAGATACTAAAACCCATTTCTTCACCGGAGTTCCTTAACGACGAAAACATACTCATGGACTTCTTGCTCGAAAAGGAAAAACCCACCACCAACAACAACAAGGGCTCTTCCACTGGGTTTTACGGGTTCGGGTTGGATCTGAGTTCTCCGGTGGAGTCCGTCATGGGTTCCATCGACACAGAGAGCAACGAAGAGGATTACCTGACCGGGTTGACTCCTATGTTTAAGGAATTGCCACTTTTTTTGTAAACATATCAAAGGTTAATGGTATAATGTGTACAAAAAATAATAGTTCAATGGTATAATGTATACAAAAAAATAGTTCAATGGTGTAATGTGTACAGATCCACGTCAAAACCGGCTATTCCCGGTCATAATGGTATTATGTGTACAAAAAAAAAAGAGTTCAATGGTCTATTGAGTACAAAAAATAGTTTAATGGTAACATTTGTACAAATCGAATAGTTAGTTACCCTTACAAGTCATAAACCCTTTTAACCCACACATAAAGGGTTGGACTCAATGCATAATGAGAGGGTTGAAGGCCCATTAAAACATTAAAAACCCAAAATTTCCATGGTTAAAATATATTTTGCTTAAGTTTTGATCATTGCTTCTTCCAATAGTTAAGAGTCTGGGACTCCTGAATTAAAAAATTACCTCGAAATCAATCAAAAAAAAAAAAAAAAAAAAAAACTCTATAAATCAACCAGAATAACGAAAAAGCTCTTAAAATCGACAAAAATAATTTAGACTTCTCTTGAAATCAACCAATAAAACTTTGAAATCTCTCGAAACGGTGTAATTCGGCTAGAAACTTATCGAACGACTTTTACGTGCCTTTAATTCACCTTTAAGGCCCCCACTACGAAAAATTCCTAGATCCATTACCGCACGCATATTTTTATTAATGTCATTATTTTAGCCTAGACCTATCTTTGTTGGCTTTATACTAACCTTAAAAATTCGGGGCCTTGTATTAAATTGATGAAGTGAAATACATGCTTAACACGTTATTCACATGAAGATAAAAAGAGGACAAAAAGTCTTTTGTTTATGTACCATAAATGCTAGTGTAGGATAGCCATAGAAATCTTAGGAGCTCAGGTGAGGAACATTCAAACATTGTTTGGATAGGAACATACTTTTTGTTCTAGGTGACGTATAATGGTCTAAAGAGTTGATGATTGTTCCATAACATGATTTTAGTTGATTTGTACAACGTATTAAAATCTTTTAAAAAAATACTGCAATTTTTTTTTTTTGAACAGCAAAAATTTATTAATACCAACCAAATACAAAACAAGCTTCCTAGGTTGCAAGACACAACCTAAAAGAGCAATAAACAAAACCATTACAAAGAAAACAAAGCCCCACAACCATGAACCACTAGAACAAAAACCAAGGCAAGAACCACGAACCACGAACCAAGAACCACGAGCCATGAACCGCTTGAAACTAAACCTGCAACCACGAACCACTTGAGCAAAGACCAAAATCATAAACCAACGACTCCACGAACCACTTGAACAAGGACCACATCCATAACCAAAACTAAGAGCCCACGAAACCACAAAAATTGATTTCTATAACATTTTAAAATTGAGTTTTATTATACTAGTGGAAGAACGGGAACATCAACGACGGATAATACCGATTTGATCACCAAGGCAACACATACAAATTAATAAACCGAAAGAATAAAGACTATTTATCAACGTATTAGGTTGTCTGTAGCGCTCGACGGTTTTACAGCGGGCTTAGGGGGCTCTAATTGGGCAGCAATACGGGGAGTTGGGCTCCGGCGGGCTTTTGGTTTTGGTTTCAGGAAACCAACCAAACCGATCCCCCCCCCCTTCTCTCTCTCTCTCTCTCTTACTCCTTCTTTCTCTCTATCTCTCTCTACACTTCTTCTCTAGATCTCTTTTTTTATTTTATATATATATATATATTGGGTATTCGGTTTTGTGGGTTACGATACTTGGCAGAGTGGGCGTGTTGTAGGTTTATGGTAAAGCTAATGTAGTGATGTGACAGAGTGGGCTTGTAGGTTGAGTAGCTATGCTCGAAGCCTCGTCAAGCTTTCCCTTTACCCTTTCCTATTCATCATGTACTTGTCTGCTTGAAAAATAGATTTTTGTAAACAAAGCGAAGGGCTAGACCAACGGTCTAGCAAGTTCCCTCGTGTGAGTCTCAAGCCAAATCTTTAGATGAAAACAAACTTTAGCCCCAATACAAGATGGTTCTTGTATTGGCATACGTATGAGTCGCATGCGCCGCAACATAAGTGTTTGCACAAACGCCGTCCATTCGATGAATCACTTGAAGCTAGTACGAGCACTCGGGATGGGACACGCCCCCATCTTTATCAATAATTAAATAAAACATAAATGCGGGGTGTCTCATTGGGAGAGTCCACATGCGATTGGATGGTAGTTACCGTGTGATTTAGATTTGCATTTATTTCTTTTTTAATGAAATCAATATATGTACCATCATCTTTTAGAAAAGAAAAAGAAAAAAAAATTAATGCAATGTAATCATTTTTTCACAATGCGTAAATTATTCATAGGGATGGCAACGGGGCGGGTTTGGGGCGGGGATTGGTCCCCCCGTCCCCGTCCCCGTTTAAAATATCTGTCCCCGTCCCCGCTTAAAAACCCGCGGGGATTTAAACGGGGATCCCCGTCGGGGAAACGGGGAAACCCGCGGGGAAACGGGGATACCCGTTTACTGTAAATGGGGGATTATATGGGTATTTTTCCCCGCGGGGATACCCATCACCGTTAAAATATAAACAATCCAAACATACCAAAAATTATATGATCTAAATATAAACAAAAATGAGTATTAATACGACGAGTCCAAATAAAACAAGTCCCAACAAAACAACAAGTCCAAATGGAGAGTCTAAATAAAACGACAACAAGTCCAAATAAAACGACAACAAGTCCGAATAAAACTACAAGTCCAAATAAAACTACAACTATATAATGGTTTACTTATTTAGGGTTAGAGACTTAGATAATTGATGGAGGCTATTTATATTTTCCATTTATAATTATATAATATTATATATAATATATATAAAATAATAGTATCGGGTATCGGGTATCGGGGACGGGTATTGGGTATCGGGTAATCGGGGCGGGGATCACCATACCCATCCCCGTCCCCGTCCCCGTCAAAATTTATTCGGATTTCCCCGTCCCCGTCCCCGTTTATCATCCCCAAACCCGCCCCGTTTAAGTCGGGTTTCGAATTTCCCGTTGGGTTCGGATTTTTTTGCCATCCCTAATTATTCATGGGCCGACTGTGATTATAGATTATTTCAATCTATATATTATTACCAAAATTAGTCACGTTAATTCACAAGGTACGATTCCTATACTAGTTGAAAGATAATAAAAGTAGCTTTGGTTTGAAATCTAAAGATATAAAGTTTAAAGGCTAAATCAAAGACATATGTAAAAATAAGGGGAAGCTTAGGAAAACAAATATAACCTATTTTTCATATTTTGAGTGATTAAGTACTTGTATGTATTTTGAGTAAATAAATAGGTTTAGTTCTTCAAAATACATCTAAGTTGTCACATTTGCTATTGTGTATCTATCTCTCTGAAAACTACCATCTAATGTACTGAAATTTTAAAACCTACCATTTAGTGTATTATGAAAATTGTTTGGCAGGTAGTCGGTCATCTTCTTTGGTGAACTCCGACCATCTTTTTCGACGAACTCTGGTAATCTTCTTCGACGAACTCCGACCATTTTTTTTCGATGAGAACCCTTTTTTCCATCTAAATCCCCTCTTCTTTCATCTTCTTCGAGCTTCTCCCCCATCCTACACCACATTCGTACCATTATGTTGCTCTCTCACTAATCTGATGAAAACCTGCTGATCATTTTACCGGTAATGTGACGTCTAGTCGCCGGAGATGGAGGTCTTGTCGCCGGAGAAGACGCCGAGAAAACCCCGGCAAAGGTCTGGTCGTCGGAGATGGAGGTCTGGTCACCGTAGAAGACGTCGACGAAGGTGACCTGCTTGAAACGTGCTATCAAATTCAAAGATCATTATATACTAAACGGTAAGTTTTGAAATCTATATATATATATATATTAAAAAAGGGTTTTTGCTGATGTGATGGTTATGAGATTGAGCCATTTCATTGGCCAATTAAAGAAGAATTATCAAATAATGATGTCATTAGCTTATAATCTAGCTTATGTTTGCCAAACACAGCCTTAGATAACTTTTGATAATATCAACTAAGTAGTTTTTTTGATGTCTTTATTTTTATTTTATCTTTTCGCCTTTAATAGTTTTCGTATCTTTAATTTGAATTTTGTTATCCCTATCGTCTCAAAGAAATTGAAATATATTTCATATGACAAAGATGTGGTTAAATTTTGTGTTGCGTGTCGGAGAAATTGAACTTTAATTTGAATTTTGTTATCCATAAAATATTTTATAACTTTGTATTACATTAATTTCACTAGGAATGAAAATTATTACTTTTATATTGTTTTAGTTTTTTATTCATAATTCATAATTGTGGAAATAGAAAAGACTCAGAGAGCCCCTTTACCAGTTTTTGGGGCTTTTGATGGGTCTTTTTTGAACATTTTCAATTTAAATCAGACCAGTTGTTAAGTAAACCAAATATCAGATTTCAATAACCTAAATACCAATTTTGTGGAATTTATTTGGACCTTTTTAAACTAGAAGGACTACCCCAAGCTCAAAATTTATGATCAAGACGTACTTTTGCCTATTAATTAATTTTGGGTTTGGGGACCTTTTTTTAAGTAGTCATTTTTTTGGACCGATAGTCCTTACTGGCGTGTAATTGACTAACTCTGTCATGAATATCTAAGCTTCACAAAATAAGATTCGGGGTGTAATCAATTTTAGGTCATTAGTTTCAATATCCGGTTAAACCGAATAAAAACTCAAATTTTTAGTTGGATATCAGCTCTTAGTTGGATATCAGCTTGTATTTCTCTGATTTTGTTTGACTTCTATTAATCAATAATTAATCTACTAAAAGACATGATTTATTATTATTAATGCCACGAATTATATCATGCAAAAAGAAAAAATCTAACAATAAGTAGAAGAAATATTATGTGAAAATAAAAATGTAAAATAATAAGAATAGTAGAATATGTATTTGGTTTTACTTTTATTAAGATGAAAATCTGTAGAATAATAGTAAAAAAAATTTGGTTTAACCAATTTAGAAAAAGATTAATCGAAAACTTGATATAATAAGTATCTTTATTCGGTTAAGAGAACTGTTTAACCTAAAAACCGAATAACCCAAAACTATCTTACCTAGATCTCATACTCTTTGGGTAGGTTATCTGGCTTTGTTTATTTTTGACACCCCTAATAAATTACATCTTTTTGTCCCCGCTGACCCTATACAATGACAGAGGTGTGGATGTAATCCATATGTATGAGGTCCCAGGATCAAACCATGGGCACCGCCCCACAACGCTGATTTACCTCTCCCATGATGAAAATGAGACCGATACGTTTGAGGCGCTGAGAGGGTGGCGTCAACCCTTTTTGTTATCTTTTTATTAAAAGTAGATGGTTTTAAGTATTTGTGAATACATATTATAACTTAAATTAACTATTTGTTTTTCTTTTTTTGCATATGTATGGCAAACTACTAGTATGTAAGTGTACCATTTTGTAGTTGAGAAGTGTTAGGTGGAATGTTGATAAAGAAATCAAGTTTGACAAAAATTAAAAATAAAATAAATGGAAATGGAAAATGACCAAGAACAGTTGTTAACTGGAACTAACAGTTAACTGCAGCAAAATTGTGTTGACAACTACAGCTAACAGTGAACAGTTGGCAAATTAGATGATAAGTTAACTGCAACTAACATTGTGTTGAGTTGTCTACAGATTGAAGTTGTATTTTGTGCAATCAGTGACAATGTAACACATTGGATCTAATCATTTAGTTGAAACTATTTAGAGTCATAGCTTAATTCAAGGGGCAGGTTGGGATGCACAATGTAGCCGAAGAGTCGCCAAAATTTTCCAAAGAAAGCAGGGGGAAGATCAGAAGATGTTTCCTTTATAAAACTTTAGGGGGATTATTAGGGTCAAAATGTCATAAGTATTGAAAGTTTTACAAAGTCAATTTGTGCTTTATTGTAATATTCATTATCGTAGTGTTTGGACTTGTCTTGTAATTGACACCTACATATAAAGGTGTCTTAGATTTAGGGTTAATGATGAGAGTCGAGTGATGTGAATGTGTGTTGAGTTTAGGAAGAGGTAATCTTTTTTTTTTTGGAAGAGGTATCCCAGACCACATTGGGCCCAGACTAATCCTCGACAATTTTGGGCCGAAACCCGACTGCTAAAGCATGCAGCCCGGGGTCGAAGCCCCCGTACCTCCAGAATGCGTCCCCCAGGGATCGAACTCAGGTTCACCACTATGTAGTGCCCAAGCCTTACCACTAGGCTAACACTCCTTTGGTGGAAAAGATAGTCTTTTGTGCATTGTGATTTCTCATTAATAAGCATGTCGACATATTGAATCTCATTATTGCTACTTTGATTCTTGTTGAATTCAGACTCATACATTTTTTTTGATATAGAAATTCGATGGATTTTCAAATAACTTTTAATTATCTGAATTTTCCTACCCGAAAATTATGTGGAAATTATGTCTAAACGTTTTCAATGGAATTTTAATGGAACAATTTCAAATTTAGATACATATTCTGTTGAAAATTGGTTTAAATCTGTCAAAAAATAATTACGACATATTTTGTTGAAAATTTTCGTCAAAGATGCCTAGTTTTCTACTAGTGTTATTTACTTTATCTAAATTTTTTGACTATGTCTGGTATTTGATATTCTTTCGGCTAGTGAGACATCGATATGCTTTAATGACAATCTTAACAACTAACAAAAGATGATATGACTAGAATGCTTTGAACATAAATCTTCGGATCTATTATAGATATATCAACTTTTAGAACTTGAATTCGATATTTCACATCACAAATAGACAATCGGCGAACTTAAAGTGACACTAAAGTTAAAATCTTTAACTTTCTTTTACCCAGTAGTTGATTTGACTTTTTGCATGGATGGACCTCTATAAGGTCTTACAAGGGCACATGCCACTGTATTATTTTTCTGGCAAACGGTAAAAATTTTGGTTTTGTTAAGGTGCAACCATATTATTTAGAGAGTGCTATCGTATTATTTTTGAAACTTCAAGGGATGCAACAAAAAACCAAAAATAAAAAAAATAAATCAACTAAAACACCGAAAAATTCTCTCGAAATCAACAAAAAACTGAAAAAGTCTCTCGAAACCAACTAAAAACCGAAAAATTCTCTTGAAATTGATCAAAAAAAACCCAAAAAATTCTATCAATCCAACAACAAATTCAAAAAATTCCATTGAAATCAACAAAAAAAAACTTAACAAATATCCCGAAAGAAACAAAGAAAATTGAAAAAAAAAACTCTTTTAAAATCAATCAAAACCATAATTTGAATTCAACTTTAATATATTATTTATAAGATAGTATCAATACATGAAAGAGGGTAATTAAGAAGATTTCATTCTTCATTATTATCAATCTTTTAAAATTCAAATGTAATTTTATTGTTTCGTTATATGTTTAGAATCGAATACCAACTTTGCTCGTGATTAACATAATTATTGATAACATATTAAGCAAAAAACATGAAAAAAAAAACGTGTTTATAGCTATTTTAAGCAAAAAACATGAAGAGAAATCAATTTTGGTCTTCCAAGAATTAATATTGATGTTGACCCCAAATGTCAAATTTCGATGGAAATTCGTATGTGCTTAATTTGGCACACTTAATATATAAGAAATTGAAATAATTTTGGACAAAAATAGAGAGGCATAATCTTATTCATTTATACTATTAAGATTAATGTTAATTAAGAGGGTATGTGAATCTATAAGCAAACATGTTATTACAGTTTATTTTTTATAACAGACATTTATAACATATTACATATTGATCTCTTATAAAAGTTAGTGTTTATAACTTACAATATAAGGTATATGTATATGGTACTTCTATTTAGATTATAAAGAACATTAGTTAAACAAGCTTTCAATTTAAATTTGTTCAAATAACTAAAAGCTTTCTAGAATTATTTAAAACTAGTGTCAGAACCGCGCGTTGCACGGTATCGCAAGTAACTTTTTAGTTATATGTAGATTGTAATCGTCGTTCATTGCATTTGCTTAAAACCATTGTTACAAAATCGAGATGTTTTCATATAATATTGGTTTATATAAAACGATAAAACTAAAATGTTTAAAATTGCATGAAATATTTCTTTAAATAAATAAAACTTACTATCCAACCCAAAAATGTATACAAGTTTAGATGAACATTCAAGTTACTACATTATCCTTATTTTCAATTCTAACATTTTCCTTTTACACATTAATGTATTTTTCATATAACTAATAACAACTCAACCCCATTATTGGATTAAAATTTGAATGAACATTCAAGCTACTACCTTATCATTTACACACTCATTTTTAATGTCAACGTTTCCTGCATTTTTTGTTATTAAAAATATGTTGAAATTTATATAATATAAAAAATGAATAAATGTGCACAAAATACGTCGTACGATGTTTGTGAGGCAGAACCGTCGAAAGAAAGTAATTCTATTTAACAGAACGTGCGATAATAAAAAGAAAAAGAGACATATCAGTTGATGACGCAGGAAAAACCTCAAGAGCGAGGAAAAAACCTGCGGTCGACTAAGTGATAGCCGACGTTGCACTATGTATCACCAAACAGGGGTGATACCTTGAAGTTTACAGTGAGTGTCGTACGTTTACAGTGGAAATACTTGTATGATCGAATGTAAATTACAAGTGAATCGAATTCTAGACTAAAGAGAATGTATTATCAGCTTGAAGAATGATCCGCCTCCCTTGAAGGGGGTGTTTGTTTTTTCCACTTATCACTTTTTCAGCACTTTTTGGGGGAAAACCACTTATTCGGTCAGTGGTTTTCCCATTCAGACTGTTTGTTTTTTATTTTTATTAAGTGCCACTTATCACTTTTTCACCACTTACTGAAAAAGTGATGGTAAAACCACTTTTTGTCCACTTTTTCACTTTTTCATTAACCTTTGACTTGTTTGGATTGTTCATTAAACTTGGACTTGTTTAGGTTGTTTATTAAGCTCATTAAGCTTGTTTGGATTGTTCATTAAGCTCATTAAGCTTGTTTGGATTATTCCATAAAGCTCATTAAGCTTGTTTGAATTGTTTTATAAAGTTCATTAAGCTACTGGATTGTTAAAGTTTACTATTGTACTTGATTTTGTTGACCTATTTCAGTTGATTTTGATTCTTATGAATAATCAGATTTAGATTCAGATGTTTGATAGTTTACAAAAACAAACAGTCTTGACAGATTCAGATTCAGTCTTCAGCATCATCACTTAACAATCAGAAGTGGAAACAGATTCAGTCTTCAGCACCACTTAAAAAACAAACAGCACCGAAGTGTTGTTCCCGTTGCTTTATATATTGATCTTTGATAACGGTCGTGCATTAATAATAGTAACAGTCGAGTATTAATGTCTTCAACGGTTATAACGGTCGACGCATTAAATGACATTGATTCCATGTCTTGAATGTCTTGACCTGGTTTCTATCGGGAGGGAGAGATATCCGGTAACCGACGATCTCCTGCAATCAATGAAGAAACTATAGACAAAGGTTACCGTTAGTCAAATATCGTACGTCTTTATATGGATGTCGTACGACATATATGCACAATATTCGTTCGATATCTTATTACATTCGTTCGAGGGCATTACTAGGTTTATCTCAGGACCTTATCATAATACAGGATTATGATCTTATGATTCGAGTCATCGTCGTACGTTGCGTAGAATTTTACCCAAACAATTTGCCCCCAAGATTTAGAAAATATAATCTACAGAGTTATTTTCTGAATCTTCTAAGTTAACAGAGAGTAATCAAATAGGGACTAAGTTCGTTAGGAATCAACTGAATTGCAATTGATTGTTAGCGGATCACGCTGATGTAGAACTATATATCACCAATCAGGGGTGATGTCATTCGTAGTGCAATAGCATATCTTATGCTATAAAAAAGAGAAACACAAGTCAGTCGAGAGTAACGTGTGTCTTAAGTACGAATCTTGTGTATAAACGTCGAAGTATGAATGACTTCGAGAGATAAAGTAATTGATTCGGATGTCGGTTGTTGGTTACATTGCTTTAATCCTGCAGATATTACAGTAGCAGTTATATATTAGATAATTGCGGTCTTACGAAATCCTAAGACGGATGATAAAATCGTAAGTCGAGTGATAAAATCTTAAAATGTCGTAGGATATCATCGTAAGACGAGTGATATATTCTTAAGACGATTGTTTCTGTTGTATACGATCTTGAGAACCTTGTCTAAATACAAGACCTGTCCTGTAATATTTGATCCTATAACGTCGTCGGTCGAGCGTTAGAATTGGACCATAACAGTTAGCACCCTGTTTTAATTGCATCGTATCACTCGTAATATTGATGCAAGTGACGTTTTATAATTGTTATGCATATCATGCATATCTGTCATGTGAATCATGCGCATCTCGAGTGCAAATCTTGCGTAACTTATGTCATGATCGAAATTGGTCTTTAGGACCAAAAATATGTGATCTGCTTCTAATCACATATTCTCGCGGCAAGGTTTTTCAGAATAATGTATGTTCGAAGTATTCTGCTCATTCAGTTAAAGTATTTTAAGTAAGAAGTCAAATACTTTAGTCTTACACTTTTGTGAATGAGGCATTCAAGTAAAGATACTTTTAGATCGTGCGATTAGCACCATTGCGACTAAGGCAACTGAGTGACTTTACTCCTGTAAAATGGGTATTAAATAACATATGGAGTCGTATGTTTCGAGCAATTATTTATGCATTTGAAGCAAATGTGAATGAATCGTGCATTTCAAGTGAAGTTTGCGTTCAAGCGAACCGTGCGTTCAAGCGAACCATGCGTTCAAGCGAATCTTGCGTTCAAGCAAATCTTGTGTTCAAGCAAATCGTGCGTTCAAGCGAATCTTGCATTCAAGCGAATCTTGCGTTCAAGCGAATCTTGCGTTCAAGCGAATCTTGCGTTCAAGCGAACTTTGCGTTCAAGCAATTAGTGCGTTCAAGCGAATCATGCGTTCAAGTGATATGTCGTGCGTTTTTGCTTTATCGTGTAACTAAGGCCTTAGGAGTTTTTAGAAACTCTTTGTACTCATAAGAGTATTCGTGCGACTGGCGAGTTGTCTTGCGCACTTGCGAAATAATCGTGCATTTAGAGCATTTAACTTACAATTCACGCAATTTTTATCTTGCGATTCTTGCGATAATCGTGCGATACTTATGATGGTCGCGCGATACTTGCGATGCGTGCGTTATAGCATTCGTTGGTCGTGCGAAACTTGCAGTGCATGCGTTATAGCATTCGTTGATCTTGTGATGTGTTTGTTATAGCATTCGTTGATCTTGCGAAACCTGCGAAACATATAATTGCTATGGGGGTGGCCGTTGGTTTGACCAACGGCGATCCGATGCTTAAGTCAGTAATGGTCGTAGGAAATAATCGTGTGTAAAAAATGAATTAGAAGTAGTACCTTTTAAGGTGTGTTGTATTCTAACTCCGTGGAACGTCTTTTTTACCCATGGTCTTAAGTTTATAAGCACCATTTCCTACAACATGTGAAATTTAATATGGATCTTCCCATTTGGTAGATAGTTTACCCGCATTGAGTTCTTGGGTGTTTTTGGAAGACACATCGTAAGATGTAATCTCCAATTTGGAAGGTTTTGGCTTTCATGTTTCTGTTGAAATATCGTTCGACCATGATTTTTGTGAAGCCATCTTAAGTAATACAGATTCTTAGAGATCATCTGAGGCGTCCACATCGTAGCTGAGGTCAATAGAGTTTCAATCGACATTGGCATGTCTTGCGATTGGTACTTGCGATTATGTCGGTAATATGGCTTCACAACCATATACTAACGAGTGGAGTTGTACAATCAGCTCATAGAACAGATGGTAACTCTTCGACTCATCTTCCTTTGGCCAATTTTAGCCTTTCCGGATTGTATTGATTATTGTTTTATTGTTGGATTCAGCCAACCCGTTGGATTGTAGAGGTACTAACGTTATCAGTTTGATTCCTCATTCGTTGTGGAACTTACGAGTTCTTTTGCTAGTAAATTAAGTGCCATTGTCGCACATAATTTCGGATGGTACACCAAATCTTCATATAACGTTAGTATGGATAAAAGATATGACTTCTTTATCCCTATCTTGCGAGAAAGTAGCGGTTTTAATCCATTTCGGAAAGAACAAGTAGAAATATTTTTTGTCCCAGTGCAGGGGTAGTTTCCCTACGATTTCCATTCCTCACCGTATGAATGGCCAAGATATGAGCATCGAGTGTAAGAGTTCGAAAGGTATGTATGACATACCTGCGTGTCATTGGCAAGCATCACAATTTCGAACGTACCTGATTGAATCTTCTCGTAAAGTAGGCCGGTAGTATCCCTGTCGTTAGATTCCATTGGCAAGGCTTCTGCCCCATGAATGGTTCCCGCATTCGCCATCGTGCATTTCTTGGAGGGTTTCTGCTTTGTTGTTGGTAGTTTTGAATTTGCATTCGTACGGAGTATATCACATTGCCCCCTTGTGATAATTTTAAGACAACACCTAAACCCGATCCCCTTATGTTAGAGGATCTGTCGACGTGCATAATCCATAGTATGTTGTCTTGAATCATTACAATGTTGACTTCGGCTTGTGTCGTTGGTTTTAGTTCAGAATTGAACTATGCCACAAAATTTATAAATACTTGCGACTTTACCGTTGTCTAATCTGCTAAGGTTTATGCTCCGCTTAGGCAATCATCCTGTCAATTCTGGCTTAAATGTTAAGATGGATAACCAATTAAAATAATCTTAAGATGTGTGTAAATGAACAAAGTCATGTATCTTAAGATGAGCCCTGTTATCGAACGTCTGAACAATTGATCACTGAAGATCATATACTTGGATGCTTTGAATCTTTTCGTGCTTCCATTTTATCATCGGTGATGCGGTAATTATTATATATAAAAAGCGAAACAAGTTTTAACCTCTAATGCCTAGCCACTGTCTTACCACATATACAGGCAAGCGTACCTGATCGTGAGTAATATAGTGTAGGAAAGTCCAGGTATCGTATCTACCACTGGGAACGGTCAAGTTATCGTAGATTATTAATCTAAATCAGTTTAATTAACCTAAAGCTTTTTGGGGGGTTTTTATGAAAAAGGTTTTAATAACTAAAAAGACAACTAAATTAAATAAGAACTAAGAAAGCAATTAAAGAGACTGATTAAGAACTATATAAGAGAAGCAGTAGTACTCATCATGGTATAGTGAATCCCCAAGTGGATGATTAAAACAGGCCAAAGGTTTGGTTGTTTTGGTTATTGTAGGAATTTAAGTCTAGGACACCCTAACATGTAGTGACTATGGTTGTTAACTAGGTCTTGATCCTCCTAGTCCCAATACTTAGGTCGTTTGTCAGACAATCTAGTACCGGTCATCCGATCCTATTTCTATTGCATGGTTTTCTACCTCCAGGTCGCTCTCGGTCTGAGTAACCACTTAACACAACTCTCCGGGTCAAAGGGTAGGTTAAGGTAGGTTGATTATCCTATCGGAGTCTATCTATTTTGGTCAAACAGATACATCCAACCAATGAGTTCAAATAACCAAACAATATAAATCAGAACGGAACCATAACACACATTCAATGAACCAAAAACAAACCAATAATATTAATTATAAAATCATCATCCACAATGGTTCATCGACCACAATAAGTACCACTATAAAAGACTACTCACTAGACATGATCAAAACAGAAAACATGATAGTAGATACAGACATGATACCGACAGTACAACGATGGATGATCGAAGATCGAACCCCGCAGCGTATCAGCACCACTCTCTACCTCAATGTTTCTCTCACAAGCTTTCTATCTAACTCTATTCGTGCATATCACAACTGAAGGAGGGGCTGGTATTTAAAAGAGGCGTCCAGAGCCTGTTTGGCGATCGCCAGACGGCTGCTTCGCGGCGCCAAACACTTAGATTGAGATTGGATTTCGCGATCGCTAAGAAGCCACTGGATTGAGATTGTGCATTTTTCACGTTTTTTCGCCTTTTTCGTACTTTTCCGTTCCACGGCCTCCAAATCCTACAAAAGCAATAATAAGCTTATTTGGTGAGTGAAATGATCAGAAACGGGTAAGAAATGGGGTAAAGTAATACAATGAAGCTCAACCAAAACATGTATAATTTTGGTGTTATCAAAATCTCCACACTTAAGCTTTGATTGTCCTCAATCAAAAGACTTAAAGATAAGAAAGATAACTCCAAAATTATCTCCACCCAAGATCATCTAAGAGATCAAAGCATACTCACACAATCGAACACACAAACAAGACACGTCAAGCAATCGGATACCAAGATCAACCCTTTACCCTCACTTAGTATGAATAATCATGTAAAGTGTATCTCTCAAGGCTAAAAGTGTATATGTAAGTGATCACACCAATACTCGACTAATTCCCGCATGCATAAGCTTGTCACCAAATCTAATTCCACCACTGAGAAGTTGTCAACCGTCAAGAGGACTTTAGGGTTGTAACATTAGGCTAAGGGTTAAGGGTAGGATAAAGGATATATAAGTGACTAAGGGTTGCAGCAAAAACCTGAAAACCAATCAGTTCAAGACCCAAATTAATCATCTGACTTTTGAGATTTTTAGAGCTCGGGATTTCTATTTTATATCGGCCTAAGCATATTGCTTATTTGTGGCTTCGATATTTATTTTTTTTCTTTTAAGCACATCGACTCTTTTGATGTTTTGTTTGAATGAGTCGTTTTCTATTTCTCTTTTCTTTTCTTTCTTTTCTTTTCAAGCTATTTTTTTTTGTTGAGTAGCAACTATGTTGCTTTTTACTCTTTTGCTCACTTTCTTTTTCACAATCCCTTTCTCTATTTGTCAGATTCATAAAACGGATCAAAAACATGAAAAGCTTCCAAATTTGAGCTACGGCCAAAAGATAGATAAAAAATTGGGCTAAAGGATAAAGTGTATAGTGGGTAAAGAAAAATGAAAACGCTAAGGCTCAAAATGGTTACAAGGGATAAAGTACTAAAGATGAGTACTTTCAATCAAAGGCTAGGCAAATCAAATAACCTTATGGTGAGGTTATCTGACGAAGGCTAGAAGGGTTAGAAACGAAGGCCTCTATCAGTGCAATGGTGATAAATACTTCTCTTATGTGGTCTTGACAAGCATTCAAATGACAAGTTCTACCTTGGGTCAAAGTCGGTATTCCTCACGAAATAAATAACAATTAAGGCTCAAACTCTCAAAGGAATTGGGTGAGGCACTCATGGTAATCAGTATTCCAAGGCATCCTTTTACTCAACTAATCTTATTCAGTGTTCTCTTATGCAAGCAACTTAGTCTCAAAAACAATCTCAGATTTCGAAAAAATTGGGATCAAATCTCAAAGCTTTCAAAAATTTGAAAAACGATAAACCAAAAGCAAAAAGTAAACCCATTTAAACAGATAAGTCTACATAACCCCCTCCCCACACTTAAAATTTGCAGTGTCCTCAATGCAACAATCAAAACAATTAAGGAGTAATTGGAAAAAAGAGAAACTTCCCGGGTTATGTGACGAAATCTGTTCTGATCTAAGAGAGTGTTCCAAGTATCGTGCTCGATTCAAGATCATAGATCGCTGTATCTATTACCAAAAGAAAAATAAAAAAGTAAAAACGAACTAACAAAATAAACCAAACTAAAGCAATCAAAGAGTACTTAAAATCCTAAACAAACCAAACAAAAATAAAAAGTTGTCCAACCAAACCAAACACAAACCAAAGCAAAATAAAATTGTCTTAAACAACCATATCGAATAACGGAGATAAAAGAGAGAGATCAATAAGGGCCACGAGGTTGGTTTTGCCAATCCTCGTAAGTCGGGTAACCGGGCCGAGCATTCTTGGAGTATGGCCAAAAAGGTGATGGAGCATACTCGGTATTCGGTTGAATACCAAAATGGGAGGCCATCTGGTTCATCACTCCACTTTGCCAGTTGGCTTGGTGAAGAGCCTCCGTTGTGTTGTACTCCATGTGTTGATGATGGCGGCCATAAGACAACGACATCTCCGAGAGTCGGTTACTCAAGTCTTGGTAACCCGAATATGCCGTCCATTCCGCCGGTTGTTCCCCCGCACTCGTCCCACTTGTTCCACCGGTCTCATGCGCGCTTCTCGGTGCTCTCCTTGCTTGACTCCTCGTCCCAACAGCTCGAGGATCTCGAATCCACACGTTCTGGTCCCGACCAATCATATGCTCCACCGCCGCTATCCCCATACCTCGGAGTTGGTCCATGTCAATCAACCCCATCTCGCCAAGAACAGTCATCGAGGCAATGGCACCATCGGTTAAGATACCGAAGTGCTTGGCCAAGAGTGTCACGTACTGACCACTAACCATTCGGCTACCCTCTCGATAACCACTCGCCTTAGCGAGTTGAACGGCAATGAGATACGGAGCATTCGGATACTTGTCCTCCGTAGAAAGCTGCTCAAGAAGCCAGAGATCGTACACATAAACTTTTTCCTCACTCGAGGAACGAGCATTCACCGCGTGAATAAGCGTGCGGTGTAGAAGTCGGTCTGACGAAGTAAGAAAGCCCTTCACCTTGAGATTGCCACCATATTCACCTTCACCAAAAATCGCCCAAGCTAACTGAGGATTGAAATCGTCCGGCCTCTTTGTGGTCGCCCACATGTACTCCACGAATCCGGGAGCATCCACTTCTGCTTGGGTATATATCCCCAAGGCGACGGCAAATTCCACCAACGAGAGCGATCTCCAAACTCCCCCGAGTCGGAAAGTTATGCACGACTGATAGAACTCATCAAGGGCCTTGATCGCGTCGAAACGGAACGTGGCCACGAACTCAACGATAAGCTCGCGGTAGAGGGTCTCGGAAATGTCGAAGACGCGTTCCCATGCATGGCAAATATAGTACTCGGTGCCATCTTCATCGTAGGCGTACTTTTCGAAAGTCGCCTTGATTTCGTTATCAACCCCCATAGATCTAAGGAGGTTCCAATCGGCTCTCCTCGGTATCAAAACTTGACTGGTGAGAAGCCGGTTAATGGTATCCCGGTATTCCTCCCGTTTCGGAGCGTTCAAAGTTGGGTCATTCATGAAATAGGTGAAAATGTGACTCCCATCCGGTGCACGGAAGTTGGTTGCGGTGGAAGTCGACGAGCGGGTTCTTTGTCTCTACAAAATCCACATACCATTGTCTTAGACACATTTGAGCAATAAACACAAGACAAGGTGTATTCATATCAAAGCTTAACGAAACAAAACTTCCATGACTAATAAGTTCAACTAGCAAATATATACATGAAAAACCAAGATTAAAGGGGATGTGGAATATCCCCACACTTGAACTTTTAGTCCAACTTCAATTACAACTAATCTAGCTCTCTAAAACAAGAATGGGGGATTTTGATGGTCATCAAAATCCCCACACTTATCATCAAAGCACAATCACTAAATTAAACAATCAAAAAGCATGCTAGAGTAAAATTTCAATCACAATATAGGGCATGCATCAATCAATAAACTCTAACAATCAATGGTGTATCAAGAACAATGTCAAATCCATAAAAGCATACAAACACCATTGATGCCCAAAACAAGATCTACACTTACCAAATCAAGTTAATCTCATAAAATCAAAGTTGGGAAACATACCTTGTTCATGGTGAATGAAGAAATTGAATCTCAAGAAGGTCGGATTTCGCAAAAACGTGAGAGGGGTGCGCGGCGTCTAAAGGAAATTAGGGTTGTGTATTTGGAAAAAGTGAGCAAAAGAGGGTTAAAAACCCGTCTGCACTGGTTTGGCGTCGCCAAACTGGTATTTTCGCGTCGCCAAACAGGCGGTTTTCGAAAAATTAACCCTAGTTTTTAAAAGTTTCGCGTCGCGAAACGGCCCCCTCGCGTCGCGAGATTCGAAAAATTTTACCTGTATCCAGCCTGACTAACCTCGCGTCGCCAAATTTGGAAACTGGCGATCGCGAAATGCCTTCTGTTTCCAACTTTTCAAAAGGATTTGCTCGATTTTGGTTCTTATTCCCTCCATATGGTTACCTAAGCAATATCAAACAAAAATATTAACGAAAACACACACGAAAAACCTAAAAATGCAAAAAGAAAGAAAATGCTCGGGTTGCCTCCCGAGAAGCGCTTCGTTTTTTAATGGGTCTAGAGCTCGACCCCTTTTTCGGCTCGTTTCTTGGCACGTCGGGCTGACGAGCCCCTCTTCTTCCTATATTCTTTCTTGGAGGGTCCCGACCCATTGGATGTTTGCTCCTTTTGAGGTATCGGGTTCGGATAATCCTCCGTCTTCTTTCCACGTTCATGAGGGAGTAACGGGCGGTTCGTGCTCTTCTTGTAGGCCAAAGAAGGATCTTCATACGGTTCGTCGAGATGTGTGACCGGCTCTCCGTTAGGATCAAAGTAAATCCGATTTTCTCCATACCCCTAGCTCGTCACTTGGTTTCGCATTCGGTATTCACTTGAGCGGTGTGCAAGAAAAATCTCTTGAGGATTATCGGGATCTCCGTGTTCTGTGGAAGATTAGCTATGACGAAGTCCGTAAAGTAAACAAAGTTGCCAATGCGAATCGGGACTCCTTCCGTTATTCCTAACAGCTTTGTCATGTATCCGTTCACTCCTCGGTATTGATAGTCTGTTGGAACGATCTTCTTGACTCCCATTTTCCTGCAATAACCAACATGCATCATGTTAAGTGTGGCACCTGAATCTACCAAAGCAAGACCATTAAATTTATGACAAGAAATAGGTAAGTTGTAACTGTCGGGAATTGCAGGTAAAGACAAACATGCACAGCGGAATAAAAACTGAATTCCCAAACCAGAAGATCCAACCTAAACTGATTTAGATGCAATCACAAGAGGGTTTAGAACAATACCTGATAGGATTAAATTCAAACGGTTTCCGGAAAGCTAACGGGGAATACACCGCTACTGCACCACCACGAGAACCGCTGCTAGACCGCCTTAGGATTAACCAAATACTCGAAAACCGAAAACTGGTTGAGTGTGTGTGTGTGTGGGACGATTTTGGGAGAGAGAGAGAGAGGGGTTTAGGATTTTCTTTTTCTCTAAGTTCCTAATGAGATGGAATGAGAAAACCTATTAGGTTTACCATATATTTATAAGATTAAATATGGCAGTGTCCTAATAGAATAACCCGTTTAATTATCAAGCCCGATAGGCTTTAATTAAAAATTTCCATATATTAATTAACTATTAATATATATCCCATAAATAATAAATAGACTTATCTATTATTTATTTTTCTCTCTTAATTAATTATACCAATTAATTAATTCCACACAACTGGTAAATCCAATTGATCTCTATTCGGGTGTGTAGCAGTGTGACCCACTAGTGCCTTATAACATTGGACACGGTAAACCTAGTTACTGTCTTGCACATAATCCTTTCAGACTCCCACTTGTGCCAGACGAGTAACTCAACTGTTACCATTAGCCTAAGGAGGTCCCTAGCCAGACACTTAGGTTAACCAGGTTATAAGATCTCTTATATCCAGAGAAACAATTCTCGCTAGAATTGTACACAGGTTCATTCCTTTTACACGCGATATCTCTAAAGTGAGTTTTAGACATGGAGCGGAGGACTTCAATCTTAAACTCAAGTTTCCTTGACTCTGATCTCGGTTGCCTGCAATAACGGAACTTTCCAAATAACAACTGTTATTCTATCCGAGCGTGGCCACGCATTTCTGCCAATCTCAACCGTCAAGGGGCCCGGAAATATCTCTCCTTTTACAGAGGTGTAAATCCCTTCTTGACTATCTGCATCTGGTCACATGGCTTCCGCTGCATCTAGTCACGCCCCGTATGACCACCCTGTTACGGCGTAGCGTTAGAACGTGCTAAGAGTACAACAGTCCTCATATTTCCAGACCAAATATCTCAGGTCTAAGGACAACCTATCATCAAGTCAATGCTCATGACATAGGCTCCATGGAGCAGACTTGAAATTGGTCACTTCCAATACTCAAACACTCTGATGAGTATCTATGAATGTTTGGCCACATCACTTGTGCTTTTATTCGTTACGTTGAATAAATCACCAAAGACTCATAATAGCGTTACAACCCTATAAAGGTTCCCACCTTAACAAGTAGCTACGGAACTTTTAGATTTTACTTACAAGACTTGTATATAAAATCAGGGATAATTAAATATGCTAAAACTGGTTAATTGGAGACAATCATGAATAAAATCCTCCTTATTTCCAGCACACAGTGAAAATAATAAAACTTACACGATATAAAGTCTCAAAAATTAATCCACGGTAATAATCAAAAACTAAAACTAGCTACTAGTATCCAGGTACCGCATCCCAATGGAATTAGCATGTGTCTCATGCTTTACTCTAGCTAGCGGCTTTGTCAGTGGATCTGCTACATTCTCGTCCGTCGGAATCTTGCATATTCTTACGTCTCCTCTTCCGATAATCTCTCGGATGAGGTGAAACTTCCGTAGTACATGTCTCGACTTGTGATGTTCTCTAGGCTCCTTAGCTTGCGCCACAGCACCAGAGTTATCACAGTAAATATCCACTGGTCTAGAGATACTGGCTACGACTCTTAGATCCGTGATAAAGTTCCTGAGCTAGACCACTTCCTTTGTTGCGTCTGAAGCTGCAATGTACTCGGCTTCGGTGGTAGAGTCTGCTATCGTGTCTTGCTTCGAGCTCTTCCACGAGATCGCACCTCCGTTTAGGGTAAAAACGTACCCTGACTGTGATCTGTAATCATCCCTGTCGGTCTGGAAACTAGCGTCTGAATAACCAGTGACACTAATCTCATCCTCAGAACCTCCAAAGACCAAGAACATCTCCTTAGTACGCCTTAGGTATTTCAGAATGTTCTTGACAGCCACCCAATGGGCTTCACCTGGGTTCTGCTGGTATCTGCTCGTAACACTTACTGAGTAAGCAACATCGGGCCTGGTACATAACATGGCATACATGATCGACCCAATTGCCGAAGCATATGGTATCGATTCCATCTTGTCCTTATCTTGACTAGATTCGGGACACTGTGCTTTACTTAGCACTATACCATGTTGCATCGGGATAAATCCTTTCTTGGATTCATCCATCCTGAATCGTTTCAGTACTTTATCAATGTATGTACCCTAACTAAGTCCGATAAGCCGCCTAGATCTATTTCTGTAGATCTTTATACCAAGTATATATGCGGCTTCTCCAAGGTCTTTCATTTGGAAACATCTGCTTAACCAAGCTTTAACACTCTGTAAAGTTGGTACGTCATTTCCAATGAGTAGAATATCATCTACATATAAGACCAAGAAGGTTACTATGCTCCCACTGAACTTTGTGTAAACACATGGCTCAAACTCACTTTTGGCAAAACCAAATTCTTTGATTCGCTCATCAAAATGTAAGTTCCAGCTCCTGGATGCTTGCTTTAATCCATATATAGATTTTAGCAACTTGCACACTTTATTAGGATTCTTTGGATCTACAAAACCTTCCGGTTGTTGCATGTAGACATCCTCTGTTAACTTCCCATTTAGGAAGGCTGTCTTAACATCCATCTGCCAAATCTCATAGTTGAAATATGCTGAGATGGCCATCAGAATCCTAATGGATTTTAACATAGCTACTGGCGAGAAAGTTTCATCATAGTCGATACCATGAGTTTGCGTGAAACCTTTCGCAACCAGTCTAGCCTTAAAAGTGTGCACATTACCGTCCATGTCTGTTTTCTTCTTGAAAACCCATTTACGCCCAACAGCCCTACAGTGCTGAGGTAAATCTGTCAACTCCCAAACTTGGTTGTCGTACATGGACTGCATCTCCGCCTTCATGGCTTCTTGCCATTGTTCAGACTCATTGCCTGATACAGCTTCTCCATAGGATGTAGGCTCATTCAGGTCTCCGCCGTCCTGGGAGACTAGAAATCCAAGATACCTATCTGGTTCTTGCCTTATCCTAGTGGATCTGCGAAGGTCCTGTGTTTGCACATCCTCAACCGTTTCCGGTTGAGTCTCAACATTATCTTGTTGAGTGACTGGCTCAACAATCGGTACATGTGTATCTTCCTCTACTATCTGTAGGTCTATATCATTTCTGGTATTCTCTTGATTGAGAAACTTCTCCTCCAGAAATTCTCCATTGCGAGCCACAAATACTTTGTTCTCGCTAGGATTATAGAAGTAGTATCCCAGTGAGTTCTTGGGATAGCCTACGAAGAAACACTTATCTGATTTGGGTTTGAGTTTCTCCGAGGTTGCACGCTTAACGTATACCTCGCAACCCCAAATCTTTAGAAAAGACAACTTGGGCTTCTTGCCTGTCCATAGTTCATATGGAGTCTTTTCTACCGATTTAGTTGGCACTTTGTTCAGTATGTTTGATGCTGTTTCGAGCGCGTGTCCCCAGAATGATACTGGTAACGTGGAACGACACATCATTGATTGTACCATGTCAAGCAGGGTACGATTCCTCCTTTCTGACACACCATTCATCTGTGGTGTATACGGAGGGGTGAGTTGTGAAACAATCCTACACTCTCTCAAATGACTGTCAAATTCCAGGCTAAGATATTCTCCACCACGGTCTGACCTCAAAAACTTGATCTTCCTGTCAAGTTGATTCTGTACTTCACTCTTAAACTCTTTGAATTTCTCGAAAGTTTCAGACTTATGTCGTATCAGGTAGACATATCCATACCTACTGAAATCGTCAGTAAAGGTAATGAAGTACCGGTATCCTCCTCTTGCCTCATGATTGAAAGGTCCACATACATCAGTGTGTATGATCTCCAACAAGTCATTGGCCCTTTCATTGTCTTTGTTGAAAGGATGCTTTGTCATCTTGCCTGACAAACAAGATTCGCAATTACTAAAGGGCTTAAAATCGAAAGTCCCTAGAAGTCCTCCTTTCTGGAGTAGTTCTACGCGTTTCTTGTTTATATGTCCAAGCCGACAATGCCAGAGGTAAGTTTGACCCTCGATGTCCTTGGATATTTTACTTATATGATAGATTTCGTTATTACTTTCTTGGAGATTTAATATGTATAGACCATTCGAAGGAGTTGCTTTGAAATAAAACATGTCATTTTTAAAGCAAGAAATCATTTTATAATCATATTTATAATTAAATCCTTGGTCTACCAACAAATCAAAAGAAAGAATATTTTTGATCATCTTAGGAACATAATAACAAGTATCGAGTTCCAAAACTAGACCCGAGGGTAAACTAAGACTGTAAGATCCTACGGCTTCAGCTACAAGCATCGTGCCTTCACCGACTCGTAGGTTCGAACGATCCTTCCTCAAGGTCTCCCTTCTTTTGAATCCCTGTAAATAATTACAAATGTGGTTACCACTTCCTGTATCAAGTACCCATGATTCATAAGAAGTGATCAAACAATCTATCATAAAGATACCTGGCGCATCGGATAGACCGATGTCCATCTGGTCAACGTTGAATGAGTGGACACAGATATCTTGGCTACCACATTCTGGGCAACTTAGATCTCCCAGCTCATCAATCCAATCAGTAGTGTCCATGAAATCAGCACTTGCTTCTTTTGGCTCCAGACTGTCCAAAATATCCTCATGAACCTTTGCCACATCCATCCTGGGTTCTCCCATGTATCCACTAGCTGTGACACGAATCTCCTTCGGGAGTGAGAACCACATCAGATACACAAGCTCCTCCTAAGTCATCTTGTATCCAAGTTGTGACAAACACTTAAAGAGTCTCCTTATCTCTAGGAGATGATCTTTAACTAATTGGCCTCTTTTCAGCTTCAGTGAAAAGATTTCTTTCATAATCAAATATTTACCACAATTCTTATAGAAGCCAATATGGTTTTCTATACTCTTCACGACCTCAAGGCAGAACTTAACTCTGAGATCGACCGTGAACTCGGGCGAAGCAGAGAAAGACAGAATAGACATCACGTCAGATTCATCAGCCATAAATCTAAAATATTCAGCAAATTCCTCTTCAGGGGCATTGCTCTTAGGTCGTGACAGTGGTTTATGTCGGGTTTTTGTGGGATTCCTTGGATCAAACTGACTCAAGGATCATCATGGATTATCAAACCTTACTGGTTCGTTAAATCCCATAGGTTTAATATCTAAACTGATAAAATCCTATGTGATCAAAAACACGCTGATTTGATCTTTTAATGCGGAAGCGTTTAAGCTAAAAACCCTAAAAGCTTACAGATTTTAATCAATTTAGTTCAATTATTCTTATACGGTTTCGATGGTTTACCTGGATTGCTTGAGAATTTAGTCCACCGGTGATCGACCAACGAATGTTCCTCTAGCTGAACCGAATGAAAACCCGAAGACTGGAAAACCGAAACTGGATTCCGAGAGAGAGGGGTTGGCGGCGCTGATTGAGGAGAGAGTGAGAGGACTGGAAATTGATTATGAGTTGATTCAACTGAAAAGCTTAATTTTTTCCTTAACCCATAAGCCTTATTTATATGGAGGAAAAATACAGTTTGAATAGGATTCAGTTTCCATATTGTAATTATCTCAAATCTTTTTCCCTTTTAATTACTGGAAAAGAATTTGCTTATGATAATCCTATATATATATATATATTTATCTAATATATATATTACTTATTAATTAACTATTATATATTTATTTTATCAAATAAATATATAATGTATCTAATTAATGAATAACCCTCCAACTTTGGTAATTCTGACTGAAATTACCCAATTGATTTATAATTCAGTATTATAAATCCTAACTCTCCATTTCCGGGTTTCATTTAACTTATTCGATTTATAGGTCCTCACAGGTGTGACCCTCAAGTGTCTTGTAACATTGGATGTGTAATTACTTGGTTTGTCAACTCTGCACATTATTCCTAACAGACTCCCACTTGTGCAAGTTGGCAATACCGCTTTGATTACACGGACCTAAGGAGGCCCCTAAACAGGCACTTAGGCTGACCAGGTTACAAGAACTCTTATACCCAAACTGGTGATATAAACATTTCGTTAGGAAATAGTATCTATGAAACTACTGTTCATTGATTGGGTATATCTTGGCTTTTCCCTTTGCATCACGATATTTCATCTGTGAGTATGAGCTCGGAAAGTGTCAACTCTAAATACTCAAGATTCTGTTTTCTTGACTATCCGACTTTTACTGATAGGTAAACGACAAAGAACTAATCAGTTCGTTTGGGCATGGCCATGCACTTCATCAGTATACTCAGTCAGTCAAGATGGGCCCAGAAATATCTCTCTTCAAAGAAGAGGTGCAAATCCCATCTTGCATATCCGCCTTTAATACCACGGCTTCCGCTGAATCCAGTTACGCCCTTTATAGCTACCCTGTTACGGCGTAGCGGTTGAGTGCACTAAGTGTTCAGCAGTCCTCATGACATCAAATCAGATACCTCAGGTGATAGGGACAACCACTGTGAGACTTACTTATGACTGATTCCAAGAAGTAATCTCAACTGCGGATCACGTCCGATATTTGCTACTCTATCAAATATCTGTGCAACTTTTAGTCTACAACGCTTGTAGATGTTATTCAGCAACTGATCATAACTACCTAAAAGTTCACAATGACTTTAACACCTTATCATGTTCCCACAATGTTAAGTTGTCACGGACAAGTTTTGAATGAAAACTGGAAGCTAGTTTCATTCCTGGATTATAAAACATGCAAAATGTAAAAGTGAGAAAGAAATTAATTTTGTATAGTCCACATTACACGCTGTAATAATAACAAAATTAAATATCTTTTCTTTAATAACTTTCATAATATCTATTTAACGTTTGTTAAATATTGGTCTAAAATGAAGTATCACCTATCTTCAGTTTAAACCCTTTGATTAAAGTTTACCATTTTAATCAAAGTGATAACCAAATAATACAAGTTTGATATTGTCTACTTGTATCTGCTAATCATTGTTTTGCAAACACTTTTATAAACAATAATTAGACTTCTATCATATTCCATGAACTTGGAGACCTGGAATGACTACCAGTTCCTGAATATGTAAGACTGAACTGCAACTTTCCTTAGTTGCTGTGTAGATGAATGATTTCTACCTGAAATCAGATTCCATTTTACCTTGCTGGTAAATTCATTGGAATTCTTATATTTAATCCAACACTTTAATTATTGATTTAAAATCAATCTTTATTTTGTTTCAGTGATCTTTGAAACTTTTATCTTTTTGATTATAAGGTATATCTTTATGAATTTTCATCCTACCTGGATCTTAAATTCCGAGATATGTCGAATCAATAATTATATATTTTATTCTTTATCTTAGACTAGATAGAGAACAAATTTTGGGCTCCCACTAACCTATATGAAAACTGATTATTACTTAAAATTCACTATTGAACTTAGTCAAAGCTTTGATTAGTCAATTCTATTTTAAGTAATACACTTGAGAATTTTATTACAAAACTTAACTGGATTTTATTAAATCCTAATTCCAAAACTTGGAATTTTCCTAGTTTTATAAATACTGTTATTAACCTTGTCTTAAGTTAATATCCCAGATTCTCTTCTAAACATTTGAATAATTATTTCATAATCTTACTCATAAATGTTTTACTTAGAAACCATAATCTTTTGGTTTCTAACAGTTTTCATATAAATTACTTCAATTCAACCAAAAACCATTGAAGCAACAGGCAATATCTAGGATCAAGTCAAAACTTGACTTTGTGAGATTTACAAAATCTACGCATATCAGATATTTATTCAAGACAACAACTTATAAAATTTAAAAACCATAAATAAATTATAAGTATTAAAAAGATGCAACCATAAAACAACTGTTTAAAATAAAATTGTCTTGAAAAACATATATCTAAAATGAGCTTCTATCTTGATCCTTGCTATTCTCGGGCACATCACTTCTGACCACCTGCAATAGTCATTTGCTCTAGGTATCAGTACACTTGTAAACTAACAAGTAAAAAGTGACAAACTAAAGCAATCATAAATATCTGAGGTCTACATACCTGCTTCATGACGCTTTGGGCAGTTTTGTCTCCAGTGACCAACCTCCTTGCATGTGAAGCAGCGGTTCTCGGTCCTAGCTTTATTTGGTTTAACCTTTTTGCCCTTGCCCTTGCCCTTGCCCTTGCCTTTCTTGGGTGCACTCTGGATGGCCTGTACTGGTCCCTTCCCTTTGCTGGTGCTAGCATGCCCACTTTTCTTTTTCACCCCTCCGTCTTTCACTATCAAGACATCCTTGGTCTTGTTCTTGTTCCCCATATTCAGTTCAGCTGTCTTAAGCTGGAGTGTAATTCTGCTATTGACTTCTCCATGTTATTCATATTGTAATTGACTACAAAGGGCCTGTAGTCTTCTGACAGTGAATTGAGTATGGTATCTGTTGCTAGCTGCAATGGAACCGGATGACCTAGCCTCTCCAGATGATCCAAGTGCCGTTTCATTTTCATGACATGGTCACTTACTGATGTCCCTTTTATCATCTTGAACTCATTAAATGCTTTTGTGGCATCGTAACGTTCTGTACGAGCCTGGGTCTAAAACATGTCCCTCAGCTGGCGGATCATGTCATAAGCATTTGTATTTATGAGCCCTGCTTGCAGATCTGGGCTCATTGTTGCAAGCATGAGACAGGCAACATCCAGTAGATCATCTGAGTGCTTCTTGTGGGCATTCCTAGCAGCAGCCGGAGCATTTGCTGGAGGTGCCTCCCCAAGAGGCTCTTCAAGGACATACCATTTCCTCTCATGTCTGAGCACAATCATCAGATTGCGCTCCCAGTCAAGGACATTAGAGCCGGTCAACTTATCCTTCTCTAGGATAGAGCGGAGGGAAAGATTGTTAGTGCTGGTAACAGTGCTTGCCATCTACACAAAATAAAACTTTTGGTCTTTAGCAACTGTAAATAGATTAAATTCCAATAAATATCAATAAACCCTTAAATGATCAATTTATTGGACTAGGATCCTTATTTCATACGTCCTAATGTGCGGATTGTTCTTGCTCCACCAGGCCCGTATTTATTTCGGTAGGTAAGGACTTTTACCAATCATATCTACCTGATATGACTCCTAGATCTTTTCGGGACCACGCTAACTAATTGTGCATGTTTCAGTCCCTCTAAGTGCATTTTGGCCCGGTACCTCCCGGTGAACTTAATAGTACCAAAATAGATCTCACCATTTTGGGGACCTGATCACTATACTCTGGCCGGTACCACCCGGAGATAATTCGCAGAGTTATGTAACCCCTTCAGTTTTCAGTTTGAACACGGACGTTGAAGGTGTGATCACTCATAACGCCCGTGTACCTTATGTTAGGAATTATGTGCACAGTTGACAAACCAAGTGATTATATATCCAATGTTACGAGACACTTGAGGGTCACACCTGTGAGGACCTATAAGTCGAACAAGTCAAGATGAAACCCCGAAATGGAGAGTTAGGATTTGTAATAATGCATTATAAATCAGTTGGGTAATTTCAGTCAGAATTACCAAAGTTGGAGGGTCATTAATTAATTAGGATATTATATATTTATTAGATAAATAAATATATAATAGTTAATTAATAAGTTTTTATATATATTAGATAAATATATATAATTATAATTATCGTATGCAAATTCTTTTCCAGCTATTTAAAAAGGAAAGGATTTGAGATAATTATAATAAGGAAACTGGATTCCATACAAACTGTATTTTTCCTCCATATAAATAAAGGCTTATGGGTTAAGGAAAATCGAAGCTTTAAGCAAAAATCAGTTTCAGTTTTCCTCCTCCTCTCTCTCTCCCCAAACCGGCGCCGACCACCCCCTCGTCGGATTCTAGATTTTGTTGTTCGGGTTTCACAGTTCTGCTAGAGGAACGTTCGTTGGTCAATCACTGGTGGATCTATTCTCAAGCAACCAGGTAAACTCATCCAAACCATTAGGATTAAAAACTAGAAACGATTAAAGATCATTAGGCTAATAATGGGTTTTTAGTTTTATCGCTTCCGCATGATTAGATCGGAAACAGCGTGTTTCTGATCGCGTAGGTTTTATCAGTTTGATTAACCTATGAGATTTATCAAACCAGAGAGGTTCGTTAAATCTGAGTTAATCCTCGAGTCAGTTTGATCCGAGGATAACCACAAAAACCCAACAGTGGTATCAGAGCCATTGTTAATAAATCGTTTAGTTTTTATCTGTTTATCTGCTCATGTGTGATCCGTTAAAATTATTCGTTTTAGTATTAAAGTTTTAGTCTTTATCACATCACACTAAAAACACCAAACCATTGATCGGCGGTGGAACGGCGGCAGTTAGCCGACCGGACCGCCAGGCCGATCACCGGCTACGAAAAACAAACCAAGCACCAAGCCACACCACCCGATCGGTGGTGATGGCGTCGGCCGCTGCTGCAGACCACCAAGCCGCACCACCCGAATGGTGGTGGCGGCGTCGACTGTTGAATACAAACACCACCACCGCACCACCAGTCATGGTGGTTGCGGCTGGTCACCATGATTGATCGCCGGGCCGCACCACAGCTAGTGGTAGCGGCGCCGGTTGCTCTTAAACCACCAGGTCACGCCACCAGTTGAGTGGTGGTGACCGAACCGTTTGCAGCCATGGCCGAGCCACCAGGTGGTGGTGGTTGTGGTTGTTTGTGGTTGATCGATCGGTTACCACCCGATGGTGGTGACCGGTTTTATTCACGCTAAATAAAACCAAGGCAACGGTGGTGTTCATGGTGGCGATGGTTGATCGCCGGCCAAAACGCAAAAGCAACGGTGGCGGACACCTAGCCGAACCACCAGAGAGGTGGTGGCGGCGTTGGCTGCCGGATTGAACACCGGCGAAGCCACCAGCGTGGTGGCCGTACCACCTTAAACCACGGCTGTGGCCGTAAGCGGTAACGACAACCGCAGGGCCAAACCACCGATTCGGTGGTAGCCAAGCGGTGATGGATGTAATCCAACCACCAGTTAGGTGGTGGTGGTCAACTCCACGGCTGCCATAGATGGCGGCACTGGTCATCGAATGCAAACCGCAACCACCAGAGGCCGCTCACGCGGCGGTGATGATGGCCGAAGCCACAATCGTGGCGATGGATGGAGGTGCTAACTGTAACACTCGACGATTAATCGCCGGCCACACCGCACCTAGCGGTGGCGGCGTTCGACTATTGTTTCTCGATTAACCGGCCGCACCCAAGGTGGCGGCGTCAGCTGCACCACCAGCGTGATGGTAGCAACATGTTTCGGTGACCATGGCTCGCGGCGATAGTCGATGGACCAAACCACGGTGGCGGCGGCCGATTGCTACTGCCGCCTGTGGTGACCGGTGATGGTGGCAACGGGTTTCGTTGCTACTGTTGCTGGTGGACGGTGAAGGCGAGCGGTGGTGGCAACGGCTATGGCCAAAGCCGATCACCGCACCACTAATACGGTGGTAGGTGGCGGTTCTTGACCGCAGAATGAACCTAGGGTTTTTCGTTTTTGGGCCTAGTTGTGTTATCCAGGCCCAAGGCCCAGTTCTTTGGACCAAGTGATGGCCCAAAAGAGTTCGTTTGGTTTCAAGCTTTCTTATCCAATAAAATTTATTCAAACCAGTTGAGTTTCGGAATCAAATTTTTCACCGTTTATTTAGGCCTAATTTTATGTTTTTTACTATTAAAACACTAAGGGCCAGTATTATAAAATTTTGGATCGATAAAACCTGTTTAATATAATTTTGGATAAAAGGATTGATTTTTAGATAAAATGGTTTTAGTTTTGTAGAATAGAATTTATTGTTTATAAACTTCAGTTTTACGTAAAAACCATTTTTCAGTCTAAAGTTTTTGGTTCGTAAGACAGTTTGTTTTTTCGAATCAGTTATAAAACCAAGTTTTGCGATAATTGAAACAAAAATAATTTTAACGGATCCAGTTTTATTTCTCGTTATTGCTTTTGTTATATTGCATATAAATTTACGTAATTGCTTGAGCTCGATATATGGATTTCAGTTTGATTTTACATATATATATATATATTATAGTGTTTTGCCAACCTAGACCCTTGACATATTTACGGGGAGGCCTGCGTGCCATTTGCAACCCCTTATGTAATAATGACCTTAGGATAGACATTTGTTTTATTCTTTCGGGATGACGAGGCCAGTGGGAGCTGCTAAAATTCTTCATCTTACTGGAGTACTAACAAAACATGGCGAGGCCAGTGGGAGCTACGCGAGTTTTGAAGCCTTTAGTAGAATAGGTCATTATTGGTCCCTAGGAAACGTTGGCAAAAACTATAATTAGGTACTACATGATTAATTGTTTAATTGCATGGTTGATTGATTATTTGTGATATCGTGCATGTTAATAGTTTTAAATAAAGTTGTTACTTTAAAACTAGTTTATATCACAGAAGGAGTATAGGTTTTAGTTTCTTTAAACTTTTCAAAACAATAGTTTTTGTTTTAAAACCTATAAATGATTGTTTTATATAAAAGGCAGAGTTGACAAAAACAGTTAGTTTTAATCAACTAAGTATGCTATTAAAACAGTTAGTTTTAACTAGCAAGTGGTTTTAGAACAGTTGGTTTTAAAATTACATGTATGTTTGAAACAGTTAGTTTAAAACATAAGTAGCCTTTTATAACAATCAGTTTTTCAAAAACCTGGAAGTAAAGTTTTTCAAAACCCCGAAAATCATAGATCAGTAGTGCAACCCATCTAGGGGCACCTTCGGCGTAAAGTACATAGGCGCTGTAAGTGATCACACATTCAACGTCCGTGTTCAAACTGAAGCCGAAGGGGTTACATAACTCTGTGAATTATCTCCGGGTGGTACCGGCCAGAGTATAGTGATCAGGTCCCCAAAATGGTGAGATCTGTTTTGGTACTATAATGTTTACCGGGTGGTACCGGGCCAAAAAGCACTTAGAGGGACTAAAACATGCGCAGGCAGTTGCCATAGTCCCGAAAAGATCTAGGAGTCATGTCAGTTAGACATGATTGGTAAAAGTCCTTACCTACCGAAATAAATACGGGTCTGGTGGAGCAAGAACATTACGCACATCAGGACGTATGAAATAAGGATCCTAGTCCAATAAATTGATCATTTAAGGGTTTATTGATATTTTATTGGAAATTAGTCTATTTACAGTTGCTAAAGACCAAAAGTTTTATTTTGTGTAGATGGCAAGCATTGTTACCAGCACTAACAATCTTTCTCTCCGCTCTATCCTAGAGAAGGATAAACTGACCGGCTCTAACTTTCTCGACTGGGAGCGCAATCTGATGATTGTGCTCAGACATGAGAGAAAATGGTATGTGCTAGAAGAGCCACTTGGGGAGGCACCTCCGGCAAACGCTCCGGCTGCTGCCAGAAATGCCCACAAGAAGCACTCGGATGATCTCCTTGATGTCGCCTGTCTGATGTTAGCAACTATGAGCCCAGATCTGCAAGCAGGGCTCATAAATACAAATGCTTACGACATGATCCGCCAGCTGAGGGACATGTTTCAGACTCAGGCTCGTACAGAACGCTACGATGCCACCAAAGCATTCAATGAGTGCAAGATGGTAAAAGGGACATCAGTAAGTGACCATGTCATGAAAATGAAACGGCACTTAGATCATCTGGAGAGGCTAGGTCATCCTGTTCCGTTGCAGCTAGCAACAGACACCATACTCAATTCACTGTCAGAAAACTACAGGCCCTTCGTAGTCAATTACAATATGAATAACATGGAGAAAACAATAGCAGAATTGCACTCCATGCTAAAGACAGCTGAACTGAATATGGGGAACAAGAACAAGACTAAGGATGTCTTGATGGTGAAAGACGGAGGGGTGAAAAAGAAGAATGGGCAAGCTAGCACCAGTAAAGGAAAAGGACCAGTTCAGGCCATCCAGAGTGCACCCAAAAAAGGCAAGGGCAAGGGCAAGAAGGTTAAGCCAAACAAAGCTAGGACCGAGAATCGCTGCTTCATATGCAATGAGATCGGTCATTGGAGGCAAAACTGCCCTAAGCGTCATGAAGCAGGTATGTAAACCTCAGAAAATTTATGATTGCTTTGACTTGTCACTTCTTACTTGTTGATTTACAAGTATACTGATACCTAGAGCAAATGATTATTGCAGGAGGTCAGAAGTGAAATGCCCAGAGGTTGCTGAGGATCAGAGTACAAGATGATTTAAGTCAAGACATTTTGAATTTATAATTTTAAAACAGTTGTTTTTGGGGATTTATGTTTTAAACAATGTTTGAATAATTATATTTTATTTTTTATTTTCAAAAGTTATTGTCTTGACATAGAAATATCTGATTATGCCTGATATTCTTAAATCTGTATGATCCTAGTTGATGCCTGTTATAATTACTTTAATGAAATTGAAGTAATTTGTATAAAAACTAACAAAACACAAAGATTCTATAGGAATGTGTTTTGAGAATAAAACATTTATGAATGATAGTCTTGTGATCAAAAGGGAGAATTAAGGATATTAACTCAGATAGCATTAATAACAGTATTTGTAAAACTAGAAAGATTCCAAGTTCTGGAATCAGGATTTAATCAAATCCAGATAAGTTTTATAAAAGAAATTCTCAGAATTAACTAGTCTAGTTTGATCAAGCTTCATTATTCAAATGTTTTAAGGAGAGAATTTAGGGCATTAACTCAGCTAGCGTTAATATCAGTATTTATGAAACTGAGATGATTCCAAGATCTGGAATTAGGATTTGACCAAATCCAGTTAAGTTTCATAAGGGAAATTCTCAAAGTTCATTACTTAAAATTAGAATTGACTAATCAAAGTTTTGACAAAGTCAATAGTAAAATTTTGAGTAATAGTTAGTTTTTATAAGCCAGTGGGAGCCCAATTTATTTTCTATCTAGTCTGAGATAAAGAATAAAAGATGCAATTATTGATGTATCTCGGAATTCATAATCCAGGTAGGATAAGAATTCATAAGATATAATTTACCCTTTTAGTCAAAAGGATAAAAGTTTCAAGACCCATGAAACAAAGGTCGTGACTGACTTTAAAATCAATAATTAAAGTGTTGGATTAAAATATAGGATTCCAGTAGATTTGCCAGTATTGCAAATGGAATCAGATTTCAGGTAGAAATCATTCATCTACACAGCAACTAAGGAAAGTTGCAGTCTTACATATTCAGGAACTGGAAGTTAGTCCAGGTTTCCAAGTTCATGGAATATGATAAAAGTCTAGTTATTGTTTTTATAAGGTGTTTGCAGAACAATAATTAGCAGATACAAGTAGATCCTATAAAACAGACTTGTATTTTTGGTTATCACTTTGATTAAAATGGTAAACTTTAATCAAAGGGTTTAAACTGAAGATAGGTGATACTTCATTTTAGACCAATATTTAACAAACGTTAAATAGATATTATGAAAGTTATTAAGGAAAAGACATTCAATCTTGTTATTATTACAGCGTGTAATATGGACTATACAAGATTGATTTCTTTATCACTTTCACATTTTGCATGTTTTAATTAATCCAGGAATAAAACTAGTTTCCAGTTTTCATTCAAAATCTGTCCGTGACAACTTATCAATGTGGGAGCATGATAAGGTGTTAAAGTCATTGTGAACTTTTAGGTAGTTATGATCAGTTGCTGAATAACAGCTACAAGTGTTGTAGACTAAAAGTTGCACAGATATTTGATAGAGTAGCAAATATCGGACGTGATCCGCGGTTGAGATTACTTCTTGGAATAAAGTCATAAGTGAATCTCACAGTGGTTGTCCCTATCACCTGAGGTATCTGATTTGATATCATGAGGACCACTGGATTCTTAGTGCACTCAACCGCTACGCCGTAACAGGGTGGCTATAAAGGGTGTAACTAGATTCAGCGGAAGCCGTGGTGTCAAAGGCAGATATGCAAGATGGGATTTGCACCTCTTCTCAGAAGAGAGATATTTCTGGGCCCATCTTGACTAAGTATACTGATGAAGTGCATGGCCATGCCCAAACGAACTGATTAGTTCTTTGTCGTTTACCTATCAGTGAAAGTCAGATAATCAAGAAAACAGAATCTTGAGTATTTAGAGTTGACACTTTCCAAGCTCATACTCACAGATGAAATATTGCGATGCAAAGGGAAAAGCCAAGATATACCCAATCAATGAACAGTAGTTTCATAGATACCAGTTCCTCACGGAACATTTATATCACCAGTCTGGGTATAAGAGTTCTTGTAACCTGGTCAGCCTAAGTGCCTGTCTAGGGGCCTCCTTAGGTCCGTATAGTCAAAGGTGGTATTGCCAACTTGCACAAGTGGGAGTCTGTTAGGAATTATGTGCAGAGTTGACAAACCAAGTGATTATATATCCATTGTTACGAGACACTTGAGGGTCACACCTGTGAGGACCTATAAGTCGAACAAGTCAAGATGAAACCCCGAAATGGAGAGTTGGGATTTGTAATAATGCATTATAAATCAGTTGGGTAATTTCAGTCAGAATTACCAAAGTTGGAGGGTCATTAATTAATTAGGATATTATATATTTATTAGATAAATAAATATATAATAGTTAATTAATAAGTTTTTATATATATTAGATAAATATATATAATTATAATTACCGTATGCAAATTCTTTTCCAGCTATTTAAAAAGGAAAGGATTTGAGATAATTATAATAAGGAAACTGGATTCCATACAAACTGTATTTTTCCTCCATATAAATAAAGGCTTATGGGTTAAGGAAAAATCGAAGCTTTAAGCAAAAATCAGTTTCAGTTTTCCTCCTCCTCTCTCTCTCCCCAAACCGGCGCCGACCACCCCCTCGTCGGATTCCAGATTTTGTTGTTCGGGTTTCACAGTTCTGCTAGAGGAACGTTCGTTGGTCAATCACTGGTGGATCTATTCTCAAGCAACCAGGTAAACTCATCCAAACCATTAGGATTAAAAACTAGAAACGATTAAAGATCATTAGGCTAATAATGGGTTTTTAGTTTTATCGCTTCCGCATGATTAGATCGAAAACAGCGTGTTTCTGATCGCGTAGGTTTTATCAGTTTGATTAACCTATGAGATTTATCAAACCAGAGAGGTTCGTTAAATCTGAGTTAATCCTCGAGTCAGTTTGATCCGAGGATAACCACAAAAACCCAACACCTTATGCCGAAGGTGCCCCTAGATGGGTTGCACTATTGATCTATGATTTTCGGGGTTTTGAAAAACTTTATTTCCAGGATTTTTTTGTCAAAAAATATAATTTTGGAAAAACTGATTGTCATAAAGGCTACTGATGTTTTAAACTGACTGTTTTAAAACATACATGCTATTTTAAAATCAACTGTTTTAAAATCACTTGCTAATTAAAACTAACTGTTTTAATAGCACACCTAGTTGATTAAAAACTAACTGTTTTTGTCAACTTGCCTTTTATATAGAACAATCATTTATAGGTTTTAAAAGCTAAAAGTCTGAAAACTGGTAATTAAAACCTATATATATATTTGTGATATAACCTAGTTTTAAAAGAAACTATTTAAAACTACTAACATACAAGATATCACAAATAAGCATTTAATCATGCAATAACACTTAATCACATAATAGCCAATTATAGTTTTTTGCCAACGTTTGTTTCCTAGGGTCCAATAATGACCTATTTGATTAAAAGCTTCAAAACTTGCGTAGCTCCCACTGGCCTCGCCATGTTTGTCAGTATTCCGGTAAGAGGAAGAACTTTAGCAGCTCCCACTGGCCTCACCATCCCCGAAAACAAAACATCTATCCTAAGGTCATTATTACATAAGGGGTTGTAATGGCACGCAGGCCTCCCCGTAAATATGTCAATGGTCTAAGTTGGCAAGAATCTATATTAGGCATATATATAATATATATATTCAAACTGAGATATAGAATTCAAGCAATCACGCAATTATATATGAATTATAAATAAACAATATAATAAAAGTGAAAAATAAACCTAGATCCATTAAAATTATCTCGTCTCAATTATCGCAAAACTTGGTTTTATAACTGATTCGAAAAACAAACTGTTTTATGAACCAAAATATTTTAAGCTGAAAAACGGTTTTTACTTAAAACTGAGACTTATAAACAATAAATCCTATTTTATAAAACTAAAACCATTTTATCTAAAATATCAACCTTTTACCCAAAAATATCGAAAAACAGGTATTTCGAACTAACTGGTCGAGATACACAATACTGGCCCTAAAACTGTATCTAGATTCGACCAACTGATCAAATACAATACCAGGCCTATTCGACTATTAATTATTCGGTTTATAAAAATTTTAATGAAAAACTAAAGCAATTTTATAAAATTTTATTATCCGAATAATTTTGGGTAAAGGTTTAAACCAATTAATTTTCTTGGGCCATAGACTTGGTCCAAAAACTGGGCTTACAGGCCCATTACCAAACTGGTAATCTTGGGTCCGTTAGGGTTTCATGATTTGCTCGAAAAACTTATCTAGGATCGAGAAAACCTAATCCCGTCTTATTGCTTCGGGTTTCGAAAAGCAACCAATACCAATCTGGTCAACTTTAATCGGTTTCATGATGGCGAAGGTAAACGACTACCGCCACCATTGGTAGCTTGACGACGATGGCAATCGGCCATCGCCGCCGCCGGCTTTTGGAAAAACAAAACAACACCATCGTCGCTCATGGTCGGAGATCGAGCAACAGTCGCTGCTGTCGCCACTGTGGCCAGCGATCGTAACGAGAACCACCACGGCTGTCACCTTCGACAAAGCTGTCGATTGATGGTTTATGTTGTCGGTGACGACGGCAATGAAAAAACACCATCGCCGCCGCCATTGGTCGGCGATCAAAATCAAAACAGCCCCACCGCCGTTCGGTGATAGCGGCAATGGCCACCATCGCCGTTCGGCGGTTTAGCCGTCGCCGATTAACACCATCGATCACCACCACACTGGTGGCGATCGATCACCGCCGCTGCTGGGATTCGCCATCGCCACCGTCAACGTAGGTGGTGCGGCTGTGAACAATCCGCAACCCGACCACAGCCGGGTGCGGTGTAGGCTGTCGATCAACCACCAATCGCCACCGTTACCATCGCCTAGGCACGGCCACTACGGCAGCCGGCTTGGTTCGGCCGAGGTTCGATTTGGCCACCACCGAATTGATGTGGCTTTGGCCACCTTAGTCGACGCCGCCACCACAAACGGTGGTGCGGCTTTTGGTTGCCACGAATAAACACGGCCACCACCATCCGCCGCCACCACCACTGTGGTGCGGTTTGGTGGTCGAAACTTGCAGCCGACGCCGCCACCACCAATCGAGTGGTGCGGCTCGGTGGTTTATAGCGATGGCCGACGCCACCACCACCAATCGGATGGTGTGGCTCGGTGCTTGTGTGGTGCGATTTCGTAGCCGGCGATCGGCCTGGCGGTCCGGTCGGCTAACTGCCGCCGTTCCACCGCCGATCGTCGGTTCGGTGTCTTTGGTGTGTTCGAAACAAAGCGATAAAAAAAACTTTATATATAAAACTAAAACGAGAATTAAACGAACAATTTTAACGGATCAAACGAGTTAAATAAATTAAAACGAACAAACCGTGGCTCTGATACCACTGTTGGGTTTTTGTGGGATTCCTTGGATCAAACTGACTCAAGGATCATCATGGATTATCAAACCTTACTGGTTCGTTAAATCCCATAGGTTTAATATCTAAACTGATAAAAGCCTATGTGATCAAAAACACGCTGATTTGATCTTTTAATGCGGAAGCGTTTAAGCTAAAAACCCTAAAAGCTTACAGATTTTAATCAATTTAGTTCAATTATTCTTATACGGTTTCGATGGTTTACCTGGATTGCTTGAGAATTTAGTCCACCGGTGATCGACCAACGAATGTTCCTCTAGCTGAACCGAATGAAAACCCGAAGACTGGAAAACCGAAACTGGATTCCGAGAGAGAGGGGTTGGCGGCACTGATTGAGGAGAGAGAGAGAGGACTGGAAACTGATTATGAGTTGATTCAACTGAAAAGCTTAATTTTTTCCTTAACCCATAAGCCTTATTTATATGGAGGAAAAATACAGTTTGAATAGGATTCAGTTTCCATATTGTAATTATCTCAAATCTTTTTCCCTTTTAATTACTGGAAAAGAATTTGCTTATGATAATCCTATATATATATATATATATTTATCTAATATATATATATTACTTATTAATTAACTATTATATATTTATTTTATCAAATAAATATATAATGTATCTAATTAATTAATAACCCTCCAACTTTGGTAATTCTGACTGAAATTACCCAATTGATTTATAATTCACTATTATAAATCCTAACTCTCCATTTCCGGGTTTCATTTAACTTATTCGATTTATAGGTCCTCACAGGTGTGACCCTCAAGTGTCTTGTAACATTGGATGTGTAATTACTTGGTTTGTCAACTCTGCACATTATTCCTAACAGTTTATTGATCACATAAAGCTTATCCTGGCCGCGCAAGACATTATCAAAATGCAACTTCCAAACTGGATAGTTTTGGCCCGTAAGCTTCCACTTGCCCATAATTAGGCGAAGTGATTCCTCAGGTGAATAAAACGGAACGGTAGTATAAGACATCTACATAAAGAATAAATTCCGATTTAGTTTATTGATTATAAAACTTCTAATAAATTTATTACCCTTAGAAAAATAAGTTTATTAGACTAGAATCCATATTTCACATGTGTCGGTAAGCGGCTTGATCACACAAACCGACCCATGCTATTTCTGGTAGGTAACCACTTATACCAATCGCATTTTAAACAAAAATACGACTTCTAAAACGTCGGGACATCGAATATTACATTCATGCATATTTAGTCCCTCTAGTGCGCTTTGGCCCGATACGACACGGTAAATTGTTACAAAAACCAAAATAGATCGCACCACTTGAGACTGGGTGTACTTGTCACACCCCTTTCAACTTGGGGTTTGGACGCGGATGTCCAAGGCTTGCTCACTTCCAACACCCGCGTACCTTACGCCAAAAGGGTCTCAAAGTGGGTCGCACTCACGTGATCTAAGATTTTTAAACCTAAGGGGTTTTTAGCCAGTTTTTCAAAAACCTTGATTTTTAAAACTGATTCGAAAAACACTCTGTAATCGAACCTCTAGGTTTTTTATAAAACATCTCATTAGATTTTAGAAACTACGTTTTATCACAACCACGCAATTAAAATCAAACCACGCAATTATATATAAAACGTAAAAATACTGTGTCATAGCTTTTGCCCCTAAACTATTGTCAGTTAAGTGAGCCAACACTAAACAGACGGTCTTTAACCTAAGTGACAAGCAACGCACAAGGCATGAAGGTAGAAAGCTCCCACTGGCTCCGACATCCTCGGTTGTGTCTCCAAAGTTCCGTCTCTATGGTCCTCTCCGTCTTCGGCGTAATTTAAAAATAAAAATTACAATAAAAGGGTTGTAAATGGCACGCAGGCCTCCCTTACCAAAACAGAAATAAAATAAAATAAAACACAACCATAGGTCTGGGGCTTGGCTATGACACTCGCAACTAACAGTTCAAATAAAACAAATTTGAAATAAAGCAGTTACGATAAACAGGATTTAACTAAATTACAAAACTCAACTGGTTTTATAATTATCTAGAATTAATTTTAAAAACGTAAAATTAATCTTATCCGGAGTTTTAGCCTATCTGGTTAAAACAACCCTATCCACACGAAAACCTATCCATTTCCTCCACCGATAGCAACAATAGCAACGAACGGTCGCTTATCGTTACTATCGATCATCGATGACAACGAAGCTGGAGCCACCGTCGCCACACCTCGTCGGCGATCTACCCGAAACCACCACCGGCGACAGCAGCGGCAACCAAAGTCACCACCGCCGCCGCCGCTAGGCCAATCGACGACAACAGCAGCCGCAGCCGCCATCGCCGCCGTGGCCGGCGGTATCGTCAACAACAAACGTCGTCACCACCGTTCGGTGGTGCGGCTTGCGATCGCGGGAAACAACAAACAACCACCGCCCGGCGAGGCCGCAAGGCAGCCGGCGGTTGGCTTGGTGGTTCGTGGTTCAACTGGTGACAACAGCCACAAGCCGCTGCCACCACCGCTTTGCTGCTGCCTTCGATCATCATCACCACCGACGCCACCGTGGGGCGCGGTGGTTGTTCGGACCGATGCCGTTGCCACCGTTCGTGGTGGCCGGCGATCGGTTGGTGGTTTCGATCGGCAAACGCCCGTGATACCACCACCGATGATTGCGGTTTCGTGCGATAACGATAAAAATCCAATTTTTTAAAGAAACAGATAAAAATCGAATTTTTAACAAACATAATCTAAACAACGATAAACAGTTTATCACAAACAAACAATCCTGATCTAAACGTTTAGGAAGTGGCTCTGATACCACTGTTGGGAATTGCAGGTAAAAACAAACATGCACAGCGGAATAAAAACTGAATTCCCAAACCAGAAGATCCAACCTAAACTGATTTAGATGCAATCACAAGAGGGTTTAGAACAATACCTTATAGGATTAAATTCAAACGGTTTCCGGAAAGCTAACGCGGAATACACCGCTACTGCACCACCACGAGAACCGCTGCTAGACCGCTTTAGGATTAACCAAATACTCGAAAACCGAAAACTGGTTGAGTGTGTGTGTGGGACGATTTTGGGAGAGAGAGAGAGAGAGAGGTTTAGGCTTTTCTTTTTCTCTAAGTTACTAATGAGATGGAATGAGAAAACCTATTAGGTTTACCATATATTTATAAGATTAAATATGGCAGTGTCCTAATAGAAAAGCCCGTTTAATTATCAAGCCCGATAGGCTTTAATTAAACCTTTCCATATATTAATTAACTATTAATATATATCTCATAAATAATAAATAAACTTATCTATTATTTATTTTTCTCTCTTAATTAATTATACCAATTAATTAATTCCACACAACTGGTAAATCCAATTGATCTCTATTCGGGTGTGTAGCAGTGTGACCCACTAGTGCCTAATAACATTGGACACGGTAAACCTAGTTACTGTCTTGCACATAATCCTTTCAGTAACTCCCCGGATCATGCTTGATAGGTGCTATGTAGATGAGGTCATCCTCCGGTGCCTTTTCCTTCTCTTTCTCCTTGCCTTTATCCTCTTTCTTTGTTATTACGAACTCCGCATATCCACTTTGTTTTCCATCTTCCTCCTCATCATCACTTGAAGCAACGGGTCCTTTAAGCCCTAGATGCTCGAACGAAATGGTGAACCCCTCCGAGTCATAATCCGTAGCGTAATCGGGCTCACTTCCACTATCGCTCTCCACATACTTCTTCGTGTAGATGTCCGTCCACTTCTTCTTTGATGGTTCTCCAGTCATCATGAGCATCGGTTTCGCACTCTCCACCTTCGGGTTGACTTGGGTTTGCGTTGGCAACTCCCCTTGAGTCCTTTCACTTAGCATTTGCGAAACACGTCCAACCTGCAATTCCAAATTCTGGATAGTACTTTGGTGATTACGTAAGTATGAACTTACCTCATCGTTTAGCTTCTTTTGTGTATCCATGAATTGGATAATCCGATCTTCGATAGTAACGCGCGGCTCTCCATCCGGTCTTTGGTTTTGTTGATTTGGTGCAAAGAAACCGGGAGGTCTAGGAATAAAGTTACTATTGTTGTTCCACCTCCCTTGGTAATCGCCTCGGTTGAGATAGTTCACCTCCTCGGGTGTCATCATTGGTCGATTCATGCAATCCTTAGTCAAGTGTGGTCCATTGCACTCCTCGCATCCAACCTGCAAAGCATGAACAGATTTAATTAGTTCTTCGATTTTTCGTTCAAACTTTACCTGTTGGTTTTTCATTGCGGCTAGTTCATCGGATGGATCGAAGTCGGTTGAGATCTTTCCGGCCATCCTCGGGATTTGCAAGCGCTTGTCCGTCCTCCAATCTATGTTATGTATGAGCATGTCCTCGAGAAGTTTGTATCCTTCCGTGGGCGTTTTGTACATAAAGACACCTCCGGCAGATGAATCCAATGTAGCTCGTGAAGAATAAGCAAGCCCACTATAGAAAGTTTGGACTTGTTCACTCTTATTCAATCCGTGACTCGGGCACGAATTAAGAAGGTGCTTGAAACGTTCCCATGCTTCGGATATGGTCTCCCCGTCATCTTGTTGAAAGGATCGGATCTCGGCTCTTAACTTGTCGATTTTGGATGGTGGCAAGAATCGGGAAAGGAACTTTGAACGAAGTCCTTCCCAAGTAGTGATCGAACTTGGCTCTAATGATCGCAACCAAGCTCTAGCTTCTCCGGTAAGTGTGAGAGGAAAGACTCGGAGACGAATCGCATCATCTCGGCCTTCCTCCGTCTTGAATAGATCGCAGATATCCACAAAGTTCTCCATATGTACGATAGGATTACTATTGTTTTTCCCGTCGAAGGTAAGGTCCTTGATCATGTGAAGGAGCTTTCCCGGGATCTCCTTGTTTAGGTCCGGCTTCGTGATCGGATTAGTGGGTACGGTTGGAGCGGCTCTCCTGGCGGTCCACATAGGTGCTTCGTCCCCCATCTCAAAAATCAAAGCACTCGGGCGAACTTTGTTTGCTTTTGACTTCTTTTTGTTTATTTTTCTGAATTCTCTCTCGGCTCCTCAAATGGCTCTAACAAGTCTATCCGTGACTGAAACCACAACAAACGGTTACGGGCAACTTGCGGGAAACAAAGAGATAAAATAAAAATAACTAATTTAAACTAGAAAGCGAAAAACTTGCAAGGGAAAGAATCCCTCACAAGGATCGATTAACAAAACTAACTAAGACTAAAATCTAACAACTACCGTTCCCCGGCAACGGCGCCAAAAACTTGATGCGGTAATTATTATATATAAAAAGTGAAACAAGTTTTAACCTCTAATGCCTAGCCACTGTCTTACCACATATACAGGCAAGCGTACCTGATCGTGAGTAATATAGTGTAGGAAAGTTCCAGGTATCGTATCTACCACTGGGAACGGTCAAGTTATCGTAGATTATTAATCTAAATCAGTTTAATTAACCTAAAGCTTTTTGGGGGGTTTTTATGAAAAAGGTTTTAATAACTAAAAAGACAACTAAATTAAATAAGAACTAAGAAAGCAATTAAAGAGACTGATTAAGAACTATATAAGAGAAGCAGTAGTACTCATCATGGTATAGTGAATCCCCAAGTGGATGATTAAAACAGGCCAAAGGTTTGGTTGTTTTGGTTATTGTAGGAATTTAAGTCTAGGACACCCTAACATGTAGTGACTATGGTTGTTAACTAGGTCTTGATCCTCCTAGTCCCAATACTTAGGTCGTTTGTCAGACAATCTAGTACCGGTCATCCGATCCTATTTTTATTGCATGGTTTTCTACCTCTAGGTCGCACTCGGTCTGAGTAACCACTTAACACAACTCTCCGGGTCAAAGGGTAGGTTAAGGTAGGTTGATTATCCTATCGGAGTCTATCTATTTTGGTCAAACAGATACACCCAACCAATGAGTTCAAATAACCAAACAATATAAATCAGAACGGAACCATAACACACATTCAATGAACCAAAAACAAACCAATAAACATTAATTATAAAATCATCATCCACAATGGTTCATCGACCACAATAAGTACCACTATAAAATACTACTCACTAGACATGATCAAAACAGAAAACATGATAGTAGATACAGACATGATACCGACAGTACAATGATGGATGATCGAAATCGAACCCCGCAGCGTATCAGCACCACTCTCTACCTCAATGTTTCTCTCACAAGCTTTCTATCTAACTCTATTCGTGCATATCACAACTGAAGGAGGGGCTGGTATTTAAAAGAGGCGTCCAGAGCCTGTTTGGCGATCGCCAGACGGCTGCTTCGCGGCGCCAAACACTTAGGTCAAACCTTGGTCTTCATCTTTGTCGAACTTGGTGGCGCCAGATCTTGGATTTCGCGATCGCTAAGAAGCCACTGGATTGAGATTGTGCATTTTTCACGTTTTTCGCCTTTTTTCGTACTTTTCCGTTCCACGGCCTCCAAATCCTACAAAAGCAATAATAAGCTTATTTGGTGAGTGAAATGATCAGAAACGGGTAAGAAATGGGGTAAAGTAATACAATGAAGCTCAACCAAAACATGTATAATTTTGGTGTTATCAATCGGGCAGTTGGTCGCACTTAAGGTAGTTTCACACGTCCAACAATCATTTGTATATTTGTTCATCTATATGCACGATTTCTTTGATTCCAATAGAGAGTGTCGTGAGGTGTATGATCGAAATGCTTTCCCGGGTTGATCGTATGTTAGCTTTGATATTTCGTAGAAAATCTACGAATTCTTTATGTACCTGCAAAATTGTAAATATATAACTTTGGATATCGTACAGTTTTGGTCTCACCAGACTTTGATGCTTTTCGAGCGGCGTCAACTTTGTTAACCCTTTTGAGTTTGAAATCGTGCTTCTGGGCACATAGAATCGTTGGAATGTTTCTTTTGAAATAGGGCGTCGTCCTCGATACGCGTGTAAGCTGACGTCCGTGCTCGTACGTCCTCGAAGTTTTGTTGATCATTGAACCTGGTCGTGAATGCCAGGATATTGTATTTCTCTGGAATGTCATCGTAAGCCTTTTAGGCGACGCCTGATATTATGTTCGAGGTTTCACATCGACGGCACTGCTGCTCCATGTAGTTTTGCAAGTAAAGACAACATTTTTTTCATTCCGCTCTTCGAGCATTCTTCATCGTACGCTCATGGGATCGTTCGATTAATTAGTTTTTTGAAATGCGGAGTTGGTCGCTTTGTCCGTTTGCTGGAGGGAGTAAGTGTATGTCGAGATGGAAGTTCTGGAATGAAATGGTTCGACCTTGGACTAGTCTGGTTCTGGGCATACGTGAATATCGTGGGTACAGGTGGCGGATGAAATATTGGTCGTAAGTTATTCTGCTGTGTGAAGGCGTTAGGCTGTTTGTAGTTGTACTGTTACGTTGAACTAGCTTTGAGGATTTTGGATTGGTGGCCTCATGTGGTCAACCAAAGTTGTGCTGAATGGAGGAGTCGGATGTGTTGCTTGAGAGTTCAAGGCTCGTAATTTTGCAATTTCTCCATTAGCTTTTGCGGTTCGATTGGTCAAATGCTGGATCTGCTATTGGACAGATTGCAATTGTTGCTACAATCCTGCTAAAAAATGACGAACGATTTTCCTGCAAAGTTGACTCAGAAACAACTCGAATGAAACGGTTAGTAACTGGCGCTCGTCCTATCAAACAGAATTTTTCTCAAGACGGGGCCCCACGGTGGGCGCCAAATTGTTTATGCCAAAAATCGCACAAAATACGTCGTAAGATGTTTGTGAGGCAGAACCGTCGAAAGAAAGTAATTCTATTTAACAGAACGTGCGATAATAAAAAGAAAAAGAGACATATCAGTTGATGACGCAGGAAAAACCTCAAGAGCGAGGAAAAAACCTGCGGTCGACTAAGTGATAGCCGACGTTGCACTATATATCACCAAACAGGGGTGATATCCTTGAAGTTTACAGTGAGTGTCGTACGTTTACAGTGGAAATACTTGTATGATCGAATGTAAATTACAAGTGAATCGAATTCTAGACTAAAGAGAATGTATTATCAGCTTGAAGAATGATCCTGCCCCCCTTGAAGTGTTGTTCCCGTTGCTTTATATATTGATCTTTGATAATGGTTGTGCATTAATAATAGTAACGGTCGAGTATTAATGTCTTCAACGGTTATAACGGTCGACGCATTAAATGATATTGATTCCATGTCTTGAATGTCTTGACCGGTTTCTATCGGGAGGGAGAGATATCCGGTAACCGACGATCTCCTGCAATCAATGAAGAAACTATAGACAAAGGTTACCGTTAGTCAAATATCGTACGTCTTTATACGGATGTCGTACGACATATATGCACAATATTCGTTCGATATCTTATTACATTCGTTCGAGGGCATTACTAGGTTTATCTCAGGACCTTATCATAATACAGGATTATGATCTTATGATTCGAGTCATGTCGTACGTTGCGTAGAAATTTACCCAAACAACTACGGTAAATAAAAACTAAAGGTAAATAAAAATAATTTGTAAATATACTGATTATTTTGTAAATAAAAAATAATGGTAAATAAACATTAATTTTGAAACTAAAAAAAACAATATAAACTTATTCATATTGATTGTTAGGTAAATAATAAATAAAATATATATATTTACTAATTAATGTGTAGAACTTAGAAAATGAAAAGTTATTTTAAAATAGATAAAATTAAGAATAAATTGAAATTGAAATTAAAACTATTTTTGTAAACTAAATATCATTTCTTTATACTTTTATAATCACTTTTTTCTATATATATTGCATTCATTGTCATCTAAATTAAAATATACATACTGATAATGGTTTCATTTACATAATATATTTTTAAATAATTAATTATATATACATATATCACATTAAATGTTTTATAAATATAAAATAGTCACGTTAAATACAATAAATAAATAAATTCGGGTGCCACGAAATAAGATGAATGATTAAATTACATAGATACATGATAATAATTATATCGATAAGAAAAGAAATATGAGAAAAATAATTGAAATTTGGATACTTAGAAAAAACCATATTTTTAATGGTGGTTCGTTATTTAATATGCATACAGAAATGCTATAGTGTCGTATTGTTTCAATAACTAACATTCTCATTTTTCCTCAATCCAATCCTCCAATCCAATCAAGATCAACTTTCCTGTCTTCAAAAGATAGACAGAACAAGTCATGAAATTAAGTGATTATATATAAACATGATATAGAAAAGTAATTAAAAATAACATCATATACCATTTATTATCCATCAAGGTTTTGGCTTTGACTTTGTAATTTGGAATGGTTTAATTTTCCGCATGTTCACGAAAGATAAGATAAAATATATGAAGACACTATTGTAATAACCAAGATTTCTGAATGGAGTTAATTAAGGTAAGTTTCTGTCAATGACCTTTTTGTGAGAAAATTAGGATTTTTGGGTTCAATGTGTTACTTTTGAAAAGTCTTTAATGATGTGGGCTTATACCCTTTTAGGTATGGGCTTGGCCCAAAATCCTAGGTATTTAAATCCTTAAACCCTAATCTTTGTCATTTTTGGGAAAAGATTTGTGTGTGTTTAGTGTGTGTTTTTGGAGAAAAAGCTTGGAGCCATTTCATCATTTTTAAGGTCGAGAAATCATCGCCGAGGTAAGATCTCGATGTTATTTTGCGTACGATTTATCTAGATAGTTGCGGGAATAGTTTAGTGACCTTCTAGAACTGCTTTAGATGCATTTGGATCGGTTTTTATTGAGATTTTAGAGATTTTTACGAATCTGTTCGGTTTTCCGAATTGGAAGTTTGAGTTTTCCGAATCGGGAAACATGTTTTCCGAATCGGAATACATGTTCTCCGAATCGGAACTCATGTTTTCCGAATCGGTTTTTATGAACTTGTCCGAGTGTCTCTCATGCCTTTCCCGAATTGGAAACTACGTTTTCCGAATCGGGAATTGGGCTGGTCTAGTCGTTATGCTGACCTCGTTCCTTAACGAATCGGGATATCGGATTAGTGTGTTTTCCGAATCGGAAAAGGGTGTTTTCCGATTCGGAAAAAGGGGGGGTTTTCCGATTCGGATTTGTAAGTCGGAGAATGGTGGGTTTTCCGAGTCGAGTTTTGGAAGGTTTTGCCATTAAGGTTATTTTCGGAGAGGATGTTTCCATAGTGATTTATCTTCATAGAAATAAAAATTTTCGAGGGCGCTGCCCCTCAACCCCGCAAGAGCGGCTCCCCTTGACCCCGTCCGCTAACCGGGTAGCGGAACCCCCGTGCTAAGTCTGCCTAGGGATGTCATAGTAGTGGATTTTATTGAGCCAGTTATTAATGCCCTAGAATATTTACAGGCACATTAGACGAGGTCCACGGGAGGACAGTGAGATTTACTCAGGTGAGTTCTCTTGCCTGAAAATGAATGGATAGTTTTCACTGCTTTCATAAATATATATCCATTCGATTTGCGAACTGTTTTGCTATTGATGATGAACTGTTTTGTGGAAATATGGATAATTGTTGAATTACGTTTAATGCATGCTTAAATGTAAATGTTGAACTGTTTCGGATTGAAATGTGTTGCAAGTATGGACATTGGGTACCTTGGAACTGTATGTTCCTTGGGAGTGTTTACCATTTGGTCTGGTCCACCATTTGGGGGTACCCCGGGATAACGTCCCTTGGGAGTGATGTGATTGTGGCCTCGGTGCCTTGTGGAAGTTCTTTGTCCGTAACACATTTGCATTGCCATTATTATTAAATTGTGATTTTACGGCCAGCGGGCCGGGATTGTTGATTAACTGTTTTGAGGGAATTCACTAGACCTTTCGGTCTAACCCTCGTTTTCAAAATCTAAAACCTTTTCTGGGAAAGATCGTGTTGCAAGAGGGAAGGAGAAGGTAGACGTCTAGAGTAGCTCTACCGGTAGAAGTTAGTACTTTATCCTAAATTAGAATCTCGGCTGTGGAGGGTTGTTCCGCATGCGCTCTTAAACCATTTACTTTTGTGTTGAGAATTCTGAGACTTATGCGTATTAGATCACTGGGAATTATTATCATTGTGTAATTATTTGCTATGTTATTTTGGGTATCGGGGTGTTACAACTATAATCATAAATAACGATAGCTACCCTTAGTATGACAACAACAACAATAACAATAACTCAGTTTTAGAAATTCTACAACTTTTATAACCACATAACAGGAAACAATTCTATGTATAAGAAACTCAAATAATTAAGCCGATATTTGATAAAAAGAGTAAATATATTTCCATGAATTATGATATCTATTGATGAAATCTTTCATTTATACTCTAGGTTAAATAAATATTAAATAACATTGTGAAATTACTTGCATAATCTTTTATACGCATATTAATCAAATTAGATTATTAGAATAATACATAACAAAAGATTACTTGATCTTGTTGGCCCCATTAGAAGAATCTAACTTTCATTGAAGAAGATAATCGTCACGTACATGTTCGGGATGTTTGAGATTTTAGGTATTCTTTTTTTGGGTTGAGAATTCTTTGATCTACCTAACCAATTTACCTCTTCCATGTCTATTCCTCAAGTACCCTCTTTTAAGAAGGTTTTATAGGAATGAGCAAATAAATAGTCGTAGGTTAAACCCATAAATGAAAATTACCAAAAAAAAAAAAACTCACTCTTATATATCTTTCTTTTAGAGGTGCATAAGTCATTTACATATTAAACCTTTTAAAATCAAAATTTTGAGAAAACTCATACTCAAAGTTTTTAATACACCATAGTGCCACATTATTGGATGTGGTTGTTTCTTTCAATATACATATATATATAATAGATATAAAATATATTACTATGTATTCTTAAAAAATTGAGAAAAAACACAAATAACTCATCTATTGAATAGGTCACATAAAGCATACTCAAAATCTGATTGTCGTAATCAATAAACAATTATTTTAAGAAGCTATAATATTATAAGCCAAAAATGTAGTCGAACATAAGAAAAAAAAACAAAGAAAAAAATATTAGAGACATAATAAACAATACAAAAAAAAAACTTTATAATCCCAACAAAAGGTAAAAAAGATGCATACTTGAATTAATTTTCCCAAAGTTTTCTTGAAACAATACCTCAATCCATCATCAGAAAAAAAAAACAAAAAAGAAAAAATATTAGAGACATAATAAACAAAAAAAAAACGTTGTAATCACAACAAAAGGTAAAAAAAAAGATGCATACTTGAATTAGTTTTTCCAATGTTTTCTTGAAAAATGATAACCATGAAAAAAATAATATTGTGAATCGATGATATTTATAGTGTGAGATGATTAGGAGGTGAAAAGTAGATAGAGAAAATGAAGAGATTGTTTTAAATACAAACATAAATAGCAATTAATTAATATTGATGAGTAATTAGTGCTTGAAATTAAATTAGTGTTTGATATTATAAAAAATGAAAAAAAAAAAATTGAATAAGAAAAAAAAAGATAAATATGTTTATTGGCTTTAGGATGTACCACCTAGGTGAATAACAATTATTTTTGTGAATGTATTTATATTATTTAAAAATAATTTAATGTTGATTGGTTAAATGAAAAGATAAACTCATTTAATGAAAAGTTTTTATTATTTTAAAAAATTATAAATTATGAGAAAAAAATATGAGTGAAGCATTTTCATTGTGTCACCTAAGTAATCTTAGACTTTTTATTATAATTTTGTTATTGATATTATTTAATAAACTTTGGTTATGGGAAAAAAATAAAGTTTTATTTAATAAAAACTATTAGATTTGCAAAATAATCAAAATAATAGAGAAAATGATAAATATACTCTTTTGATGCAACATTTTATTTTAAAAAAATGCAAAATTTTAAGATGAAAAATGAAAGGTTTATAGAAAAAAATAAAAAATTGAAATATTTATGTCTTAATAATGACCTCAATAACGTTAGTAAGATGAAGAGTTTTGAATTTAATGTATAATAAATTTTAAAAATGATTAACATTAAATTAAAATAAAATAAAATTGAAAATTGAAAAAATTAGAAAAATGGAGAAAATGGCACGTGACAATGCCATGTTTGAGCTTTATATATATATATTTATAGAGAGAGAGAGAGAGAGAGAGAGAGAGAGAGAGAGGAAAGTTCAAATGTGAACCACTTTTTGGTTGTGAACGTGAGGACAACCGAGAGCGCGACACGTGGCGGATGACTAGGCGCCACGTCGGCTTTGAGTGTGGTCCCCCCCCTTTAAATCAATGCCCTCCCCATGAATTGCGTCTAATCATCCGCCGTGTACTTGACGTGGCGCCTAGTCATCCGCCACGTGTCGCGCTCTGGGTTGTCCTCACGTTCACAACCAAAAAGTGGTTCACATTTGAACCCACCCCTGTATATATATATATAGGTGAAAGTTCAAATACAAACCACTTTTTCATTGTGAACGTGAGGACAACCCAGAGCGCGACACGTGGCAACAAATTTTATGAGACGCGCGACTTTTCCCGCGACCTAGTGTTATTCAGTCTGAATAACACTGAAAAATAGTGTTATTCAGACTGAATAACACTAGGTCGCGGGCTTTTTGGTTACAAGTCGCGCGTGTCACTCTGAATTTCGGCGACTTAGTGTTATTCAGACTGAATAATGCTATATTCAGTCTGAATATAGCGTTATTCAGTCTGAATAACACTAAGTCGCCGAAATTCAGAGTGACACGTGGCGCGCTCTCGTTTGTCCTCACGTTCACAATGAAAAAGTGGTTTGCAATTGAACCCACCCCTATATATTATTAGTGGTTTTTATTTGATTATTCCTCTATATATATATATATATATATATATATATATATATATATATATATATATATATATATATGGTTGCACTAATTTGATGAAGTCAACTAAATACTTAAAACGTTATTCACAAGAGGGTAAAAGAAGACAAAATATTATTGTCTATTTGTATAATAAACACTAGTAGTATACGATAGCCATAAAATGGTAAACGTTATAAACATTTAGATGTTTTGTTTTAGGTACAAACGTCATAACAATTAGTCACATGTGACGTATAATGGTCAAGGGTTAATTATTTATCATTCCTTTACAAGATTTGAATTGATTTTCATAACCCCTTACATTTTTAATGAAACATATATACTATAAAATGAACTAGTAAAATGCTTTACTTTTTCAGTTCTATTATACTATTAAAATGCTTTACATTTTTAATGAAACATTAACAGTGGATATTACTAAACCTAGGCGACATTGGCAATTTTTTAAACCAAGAATATCTCACTTAGCTTTTAGCTAACTACCAACATACATTTCAAGAGTTGGTGGTTCGACTTTGGATAAAAGGAAGAGCAATGTGTAGACTAGGCCTTCATTGTGTTAGAGCGTTTTAGTTATAATGTTGAACTTTGGTTCTTACTTTTGTTCTTATAAGTTATATTAAATTGAACTATTATAATTAGTTCATATATGTATATTTATTGCAATAAGGTGTTTTACTTATAAATTAAATATTATTAAATTGACGCTACTAATTGTTATCTTCATTTTTTTTATTTATAATTATATAAAGTTTTTTATTATATTTATTGTTATGTAAATAACGATATATATATATATATACATATATATGTAACATCTCGCCTTACCTCGACAACAATATTATCCGCTTTGTCCCTGAATTTAACCAACATGTAGAGCACGGATTTGTTTTTGGCGACATGGTGAGAAACTTGTAACAACCCGTCCCACATAGGTAGAGAGTAGAAGTTGTGACCTCCATATAAGCCTTAAGTTATAGGCTACCAATAACTTCCACCATGGTTTTAGTTGGACTCGAAGTTATTGGGTCAACCTATAACTTTGTGCTTTGGGGGGTTACATAATGGTATCAGGGCCGATCCTTGTACCATCGGGATGGTGGGGCAAACCTCATCGGAAATGATGAGTCCTCGAGGGGGGATGTTGGTAACATCTTAGGCAAATCCCACATCGCCGAGGACAAGGAGAAAAGATTCTGGGCAGGCCTGACGAGGACGTCAGGAGTTCAAGTGGGGGAGTTTGTAACAACCCGTCCCACATAGGTAGAGAGTAGAAGTTGTGACCTCCATATAAGCCTTAAGTTATAGGCTACCAATAACTTCCACCATGGTTTTAGTTGGACTCGAAGTTATTGGGTCAACCTATAACTTTGTGCTTTGGGGGGTTACAAAACTTCTCAAGGGATCACCCATCCTAGGACTACTCCCACCCAAGCACGCTTAACTGCAGCGTTCCAAGAACATGTCGTGTATTAGGCCCTAAAATGCGTTGTTGTTAATTAGGAAGGCCAAGACATTACTTATAACACCCAGCATCACTCATGTCCACGGTCGATATCGGATGCCTAAGCTGTTACAAACACCCCCCCCCCTTGGGACTCGTCTTCCTCGATGAGGTTTGCCTCATATCCCGAACGGCACATGAGTGGCTCTGATACCATCTGTAACATCCCGCCTTACCTCGACAACAATATTGTCCGCTTTGCTCCTAGATTTAACCAACGTGTAGCGCACGGATTTGTTTCTAGCGACCTGGTGAGAAACTTCTCAAGGGTCACCCATCCTGGGACTACTCCCACCCAAGCACACTTAATTGCAGCATTCCAAGAACCTGCCGTGCATTAGGCCCCAAAACGCGTTGTTGTTAGGAAGGTCAAGGTATTACTTATAACACCCAGCATCAATCCTGTCCACGGCCAATATGGGATATGCCTAAGGTGTTACAATATATATATATATATAATACAGAAGGAATTTCTTTTGTGAACCATAATTTATGGTGTGGATTTGTGAACCGAAGCCAAAAAGATGATTTCATTGGTTAAATCAATGAAATTGATTCATGAAAGTGTTTAATATGATAAAATTATATTATATATGATTCATATTTGATGAAATTGTTTTATATTTCAGTGTTTTTACATAAAATCAAAAGGTAATTTAATAAGAGTTAAATTAATTAGTAATATTTAAAATTTACAAAAAATATAAAAGATGAAGATTAAAAAAAAGAACTATAAAATCCTAACAAAAATCAAAACAAATGAATCTTAAGTAATAATTAATGATAAGTTAGATCATATTAAATTATTATAAGTTTTTATTTATGTATATTTATTGCAATAAAGGTTTTTATATGTAAATTATAAGGTTTTAACTTGACTTCACCATCTTTACTTTATTTTGTTCTTACACCAATTATAATTAGGTTCTTATAGTATTCAATTGTATAAAAAAAATACACAAATTATTATATTCAACTTTCATATAAATAAAAAAAATATTAATTCAAGTTAAAAGTTTAAGTTATTCGTAATGATTTGAGAAAATTATTGCAAAGGAAATTTTTAAAATCATAATATATACTTGCAAGATTCGATTATCGAACTATTCTTGTTATCGAAACTCTATAACCGCTCTAAAAAAACAAACCCTCTATTCCTTCGGAAAAAACCATTTAGTTAAACCATTTAGTTGGGTGAAGAGTGAAAATGATTTAAATGAATAGTCGTCTATGTACTAGTTAGGAAATGTGACTTTTAGGTAGCCATATCTTTTATTATTTTTGCAAAGGGCAACGGGTTATAAAAAATAGTAAAACTTGACTTTATAAAATCATATCTAATTTTTGTCAGAAGGTGTGACCTAAGGTTTAGAGAAATTATGACCTAAGGTTTAGAGTGTTATTAGTGGTCGATATTGTTATTTTTTTCTTGATACGATGTTGAAACTCGTAGATCCAAGATCGTTGTCACTTGTCACACATAGTTTGGTTGTTGCTTAAGGTTATATATAGCTACATGGACACAAGACTCGCTCCATGGGGATATTTAGACCATTTAAAAACACGATTTCTCAAGGTTTAAGACAATTGGACAAAATTTGTATAGGGTTGGTTATTTGGTATCGGGTAAGAGTTGTATATCACTCGCCACCCTTACATACCTGTAAGGCTTTCAATCCTTAATATCGTTTTTATCGGATAAAACTATCAGCCGTTGTTATATTCATTCAGGTAAGATAAATGACCAATAAGCACTTACCATACTTATTAAATTAAGTAAATGGGAAACCGATGTTACAATATATGTATATGAGAAAACGGTATATATCAATCAATAAGTGCATTATTTTAACCCACACATAAAGGTTTGGACTCAATGCATAATGAGAGGGTTGAAGGCCCATTAAAACATTAAAAACCCAAAATTTCCATGGTTAAAATATATTTTGTTTAAGTTTTGATCATTGCTTCTTTCAGTAGTTAATAGTTTAAGACTCCTGAATTAAAAAATTACCTCGAAATCAATCAAAAAACCAAAAAAAAAACTCTATAAATCAACCAGAATAACGAAAAAGCTCTTAAAATCGACAAAAATAACTTAGACATCTTTAGAAATCAACCAAGAAAACTTTGAAAATCTCTCGAAACGGTGTAATTCGGCTAAAAATTTATCGGACGACCTTTACGTGCCTTTAATTCACCTTTAATTCCTAGATCCATTACCGCACGCATAGCTTTATTAATGTCATTATTTTAACCTAGACCTATCTTTGTGGCTTTATATTAACCTTAAAAATTCGGGGCCTTGTATTAAATTGATGAAGTGAAATACATACTTAATTAACACGTTATTCACATGAAGATAAAAAGAGGACAAAAAGTCTTCTGTTTATGTACCATAAATGCTAGTGTAGGATAGCCATAGAAATCTTAGGAGCTCAGGTGAGGAACATTCAAACATTGTTTCGATTCGTACATGCTTTTTGTTCTAGGTGACGTGTAATGGTCTAAGAGTTAATTCTTTATTGTTCCATAACATGATTTTAGTTGATTTGTATAACGTTTTAAAATCTTTAAAAAAAATACTGCAAAATTAGCTGATAAGAATTGATTTTGTAACATTTTAAAATTGAGTTTTATTATAGAAGAACGGGAACATCAACGACGGATAATACCGATTGATCACCAAGGCAACATATACAATTTAATAAACCAAAAGAATAAAGGCTATTTATCAACGTATTAGGTTGTCCGTAGCGCTCGATGGTTTTACAACGGGCTTAGGGGGCTCTGATTGGGCAGCAGTATGGGGAGTTGGGCACTTGGGCTCCGGCGGGCTTTTGGTTTTGGTTTCAGGAAACCAACCAAACCAATCCCCCCCCCCCCTCTCTCTCTCTCTCTCACTCATTTCTATCTATCTCTCTCTACACTCCTTCTCTAGATATCTTCTTTTATATATATATATATATATATATATAGGAAAGTTCAAATGTGAACCACATTTTGGTTGTGAACGTAAAGGACAACCGAGAGCGCGACACGTGGCGGATGACTAGACGCCACGTCAGATGCATGGCGGATGACTAGGCGCGATTCATGGGAGGGCATTGAATTAAAGGGGGGACCACACTCAAAGCCGCCTTTATTGACTAGTCTCCGCCACGTGTCGCGCTATCAGCTGTCCTCGCATTCACAACCAAAAAGTGGTTCACATTTGAACTTTCCTCTGTATATATATATATATATATATATATGTATATATATAGGGTATTCGGTTTTGTGGGTTACAATACTTGGCAGAGTGGGCGTGTTGTAGGTTTATGGTAAAGCTAATATAGTGATGTGACGGAGTGGGCTTGTGGGTTGAGTAGCTATGCTCGAAGCCTCGTCAAGCCTTCCCTTTACCCTTTCCTATTCATCATGTACTTGTCTGCTTGAAAAATAGATTTTTGTAAACAAAGCGAAGGGCTAGACCAAGGGTCTAGCAAGTTCCCTCGTGTGAGTTTCAAGCCAAATCTTTAGATGAAAACAAACTTTAGCCCCAATACAAGATGGTTCTTGTATTGGCATACGTATGAGTCGCATGCGCCGCAACATAAGTGTTTGCACAAACGCCGTCGAATCGATGAATCACTTGAAACTAGTACAAGCACTCGGGATGGTACATGCCCCCATCTTATCAATAATTAAATAAAACATAAATGCGGGGTGTCTCATTGGGAGAGTCGGCATGCAATTGAATGGTAGTTACCGTATGATTTAGATTTACATTTATTTCCTTTTTAATGAAATCAACATAATGTACCATTGTCTTTTAGAAGGAAAAAAAAAGATTTAATGCAATGTAATCATTTATTCACAATGCGTAAATTATTCATGGGCTAACTGTAATTATAGATTATTTCAATCTATATATTATTACCAAAATTACTCACGTTACTTCACAAGGTACGGTTCCTATACTAGTTGAAAGATAATAAAAGTAGCTTTGGTTTAAAATCTAAAGATATAAAGTTTAAAGGCATATGTAAAAATAAGGGAAAGCTTAGGATAACAAATATAAAGTATTTTCATATTTTGAGTGATTAAGTACTTGTATGTATAATAAATAAATAGGTTTAGTTCCCTAAAATGCATCTAAGTTGTCACATTTTGCTATGGTGTGTATCTAACTCTTTGAAAACTACCATCTAATGTACTGAAATTTCAAACCTACCATTTAGTGTATCATGAAACTTTGTTTGGCAGGTAGCCGGTCATCTTCTCCGGCGAACTCCGGCCATTGTTTCCAATGAACTCCGGTAATCTTCTTCGGCGAATTCCGACATTTTTTCCCCGGCGAGAACCCTTTTTTTCCATCAACACCCCCTCTTCTTTCATCTCCTTCGAACTTCTCCCCTGACGAAGGTATGGTCGCCTTACATGGAGGTCTGGTCGCCGGAGAAGACGCCGAGAAAACGCCGGCGAAGGTCTGGTCGTCGGAGATGCATGGAGGTCTGGTCACCGTAGAAGACGTCGGCGAAGGTGACTTGTTGGTAATGTGCTATCAAATTCAAAGGTCATTATATAGTAAACGGTAGGTTTTGAAATTTCAGGTAGTTTCAAAGTTTGATACACACAATAACAAAATATGACAAGTTGAATACATTTTCAGAAACATAACCCTAAATGAATTCCTCAACTTTCGTAAAGTCACCCATGAAGCCGATTATGTGGTAAACTTATGCAAGAAGTCCAAAATAATCGAACGTACTTTCATATTATTAGTGATTAATAAGTCTCTAAACTTTTCTGTTAACAAATAAATCCTTGCATTTACAAAACGAAAAGAAAGTTCACTTTCTCTCGATGTGTCAACAGATTAGAACCAAGTACAATAAATCAATTAAACAAAATAAAATATATTTCTAGTTAATATGTGTCATTCTAAAACATAAAAAAGTTGTGTAGAAAACAAAAAGTATATGTAATATGCATATAGCCAATTATCAGTAACTTTTTTTTCTTTTCAAAATCGGTTGTAGAATGTTTACGGGTTTATTTTATTTAAAAAAAAAGTTTAGGATCTGATAATCCAAAATAATAAAGCCCATTGAGATTATGAAACCCTATCTTTTTTCATCTCGTTCGAACTTCTCCTCCATCCTATACCACAAATTTCATATTAATTCTAGACTTTTCTTTTTTAACATTAAAACTGATTCACCAATATATAGACAACCACAAGTTACTTTATTTAATCAAAAGATGTATTTCTCTTTTACAAAGTAAAGGAATTTATTTGTTTAAAATAGTTCATAATTTTGAATTAGGTTGATTGGTTTTAATTTCTAAACTTTTAATTAAGGTTATGTTTGGCAAAATAGTTAATAAACTAGCCGTTGATTGATAAAAAAAAGGATATATTAACTGATAAATTAGTTGTTAATTGATAAACTAGCTAGTAACTGATAAGCTAGCTTATAAACAAATTATGTTTGACAAAAACTAACTTATGAGTATGTAAAATGACTAAAAAGGGTATCTTTGAATTTAATACATAATATTAATAAGGGTATAATTGGAAAAAGCTACAAAAAGCTCTAAAAAACCTATTCAAAGTAGCGTTTCAAAAAGCTAACTTATAATACATGTTTGGATGGACGAGCTTATAAGCTAACTTATTTTTGCCAAACACAACCTAATTAAAATACCGAGAAAACAGATCATGTTTAACATGTTAATTAGATGTGGTTTTTGTCACACTCACATGATGAACCAATTCGTGTTGAAAGTTCTACAACTTAGAAAAAGAAATTTTTTAAACATAGATGAATTGATCACAACCACCAATTATATTTGAATACCCGAAAGAGACGTTAATACAATTCTTAAGTGTTGCACTATTTAAAGGGGCTTACACATGATACCATAAGTCCATAACTACAAAAAACACTATCTTATTAGTTAGAAAGATCATGGCCGCCATTCCATCTTTGAACCCTATTAAGATACCAACTACCACAAATGGAGAAACAATTGAGGGTTTTAAAAGGGGTGATTACCATGACCAACCTTTAAGTCCTATGGCTCGATTGTTTCATGAGCCTGGTTCTAATGTTTATATTGTTGGCATCATGGGTTTAAAAACAAAAATCCAACCTGATATTTTAAAACAAAATTTGGTTCATACGTTTCTTAACAATCATCGATTTTCTAGTTTGCAGGTAAAGTACAATTTTTTAGAGATATTTTTTATTGTTTGAACGGAAAAATTTTAGAGACATTGTTTTGTACCATATATATATATATATATATAAGTATTACATTGGCTAGAATTCTTCGTTTTTGTAACTTATATTGTTGTTCTGTATATTTCATGAATAACAGGTAATGGACAAGGAAACAGGGAGTATGAAATGGATTCCAAGGCATGTCAACATCGATGATCATGTCACTGTAGTGAAACTTGATCCTAACATGGAGTCATCTGACAAATTTGTTGAAGATTTCATTTCTGACCTTAGCAAATCGCCTGTAGAAAGCACAAAACCCTTGTGGGATCTCCATATCCTCAATATAAGAACTTCAGAAGCGGAAGGCACATGTGTCTTTCGCTTCCATCACTCCCTTGGTGACGGCGTGTCTTTGATGAATCTTTTACTTGCTTGTACACGCAAAACCTCGGATCCTAAGGCTCTGCCTACGCTTCCTGGAAATACCAAGAAGTCAAGTGCTACCGAAATTTCTAGCCTATGGTCAAGACTTGGTGTTCTTTGGAACTCTTTTGTTGCTCTTGTGATGTTCTTGTTGACAGCTTTGTTTCTAGAAGACACAAAAACACCAATTAAAGGCTCAAAAGGCGTAGAGCATAGGCCTCGACGTTTTGTCATTAAAAGTGTTAGTTTTGATGATATTAAGCTAGTAAAAAACAGTATGAATGTGGTAAGATTTTATTTCTCTAGCTATGTTATTATAATAATACCGAAAAGAAACTTATGACCATGTATATATATACATATAGCATACAATGGCATAACTAAAATGTGTCACAAGTTCTACACCTTCATGTAATATATCCGTGATCCTTCAAAACTCTAAAAATAGGGTATCATATTCGTATAATTTGATTCGGTGTGAAGACAACACATGAAAATATATATTCCAAATATATACATGTTACTTACAAAGATTTTGTATGGTATATCTTTTGCAGACGATAAATGATGTAGTACTTGGAGTCACACAAGCTGGACTGTACCGCTACCTACATCGGAGATACTGTAATTAGTTTGTTTACACTATATATAGTCCTTTGATATATACACAAATATAGATATTAATTTGTCTGACTATCTATATATACCTATTAGACTATATGCATTAATGCAATGCTAACTCATTTTTCTGAAATCTACATCAGCTTTACAATAAACATCCACATCAATGCAATGTCTCTCTTTCATACTTTTTTTAAAACAATCTCCGCCACTTACTTTATAATTTATAACTATATATTGTAATACTTTATAATGTCATAAAAATACTAAATATGATTTATTTATAATATAAATAATTGATTAATTATAATATAAATGATATATAAATGAATTAAATTTAATAAAAATACTAATAATTAATTTATTATTTATAAAATTAGCTGAAGTATTAATTATAAAATATATTATTTATATAAAAAATAAGGTTTCTTTATAAATTAGAAAAATAGAAGTAAGACCCACATCTAAATTTGAAAAATCTTGCTAAATATGAAAGATAAAAATCACCTTATAAAGCTACATCTACATGAAAATTTGAGATAGGTGATTTTTATCCAAATATTAAAGACTTACAAAGCTTCTTGCTTATGTGGCATTGCCACCTTATTTATAGTAAGTTGTTACAAGATTGACGTAAATGGTCTTGGCTTTGGGATCGACTCACTCTTAGATTAACAATTGATGCATGACAGGTGAGAGAGATGACATTGAATGTAGGAATATTCCCGACAACATTCGCCTTCGTTCAACCTTGTTCTTTAACCTTCGATCCACTACTAAGATTGAAGTGAGTATCTATGCAAGCATCCTAATCATTGTTAATTTATTAATTTTCTATACATGTATATATAATAACTCCTTATCTAGATATACAACTTCTTGATCATCAATTGTTTAAATATATGTTATTAGGATGTGATGGATACAAATAGGCATGGAACATGGGGAAACAAGATAGGTTATGCATTACATCCCTTCAAAATTGGTCCAAAGAAAGACCCTTTGGATTATGTAAGAGATGCAAAGACTGTCATGGGTCGCAAAAAAGCTTCTTTGGAGCCCCTCTTCACTTATTTCTTTGCTAACTTAGTCCTTAAGTTGTTTGGTATTAAGGTACATACTTAATTGTTTTATATATGATTTTTATGAGTTATATTGGGTTTATATAAGAACGCTAACTATTTAAGTAAACAAGAAAAACTTCGTCGATGTACAAAATCACATATGATTCATGTGACTTTGTCAGCGACTTTAAGTCGTATCCATATAATCACATATGATTTTGTATTATGTTTTTATGGAATTAACAAACAAAAAATGGATATATTATATAGGTTGCAGGAAAATGAATCACAAAGTTTTCTATAACACAACATTATGGTTCTCTAATGTCCCTGGACCGCAAGAAGACATCTCGTTTTTCGGACATGAAGTAGCATACATTGCTCCGAGTTGTTACGGCCAACCAAATGTAAGATCATATATCATTATTTCTAGCTCATGTTTAATTAATTATTCTTGGAGAAGATCTAAATCTGAATTCCATTGCAATAATTTTTAATGAAAATGATTACAGGCACTCATGATTCATGTGGTGAGTTACGTGGACAAATTAACATTTGTGTTATCTGCGGATGAAGAAACGATCCCAAATCCTCATGAGCTATGTAATGATCTTGAAGACTCCCTTCGCATCATCAAAGCTTCTGTATGTTCTAGCCACACAATATTAAAGGAATGAGAAGTCAATCGTTCTGTTGATGCATATATAAATATATTAGCCTGAATTGGTGATTGGATTAGGTTTATGCGTAGAGATCTAGTTGATACATGCATATATGTGTGTATATGTGGTATGCATGAAATAAAGATTGATGCGAGATATATAACTTGTAATCAATATTTGTATGAGCATTATTACTTTGCAATAAGTTGAATCATTAAGCCATACATGTTTTTTTATTTTTTCAAATATTTCATGCAAGAAGGCATTATAATGTTTTACATTTATACTGTAAACGTATAAGACTATAGTATAGGGATGGATCGATCTTAGAAAATCAATGGACTAATTAAACACGAATTCCATCCAGATCATGGCCTAGCTTCGGGAATCAGTTAGTCAATGATGATTTTATTAGAATAGACTAACACTGCTAGAAAAGGGTCATTAGAAACGAAACTAAGCAATAACCCAAATTTGTCATATTAATGAGGGGTTAGCGATGAATAGACCACAAAGCCATTCCCTTATTATATCACTAGTGACAACATCTACATTTATATCATTAATAAGACATCCTTGATAAATATAAATGTACTATTGATTATAGAGATGGCCAAAAATCGGTCCCGGGCCGGTTATAACCGGTTAGGGATCGGTTCGGTTAAAAACAGTAGTCGGCTGTAACCGGTTAAGGGGTCCCGGGGTCTTAACTGTTTAAGCTTAAAAGTTAACCGGTTAACCTCGACCGGTTATAACCGGTTAAGGATCAGTTAAGGCTATTCTTTTTATTTTTTTATTTTTAAACTTCATAAATTATTTAAACATTATAAATTTAAAATAGACGAGAGTTGAGAGAGTTAAACTTGCGAGAAACAAATACGAGTTGAAACTCGAGAACACGGAATCACAAATTATAGCGAGAATTTTGCGTTTTTCGTAAGTTTGGTAACTTGGTATTCAACCCAAACACGACACAACTTATTTATAGGGTATATGGGGGTAAAAAGGCCAAACAAATGTTCAAAAATGAAGCCAAATGGCTCCTAACAGCTACAATAACGTATATAAAATGGCTATTTTTTGAAATTAAATCGGTCCCGGTTATAATCGGTTCCGATTCGGTTACGTAACCGGTTCCAGTTCGGTTATAACCGGTTATGAGAAAAATGCAAAAAACCTTAACTGATCAGATTAACCGGTCTCTTAACCGGTTATGAATCAGTTCGGTTATAACCGGTTGACAACTGGTTCGGTTATCGGTTAACCGACCGGGCCGGTTATAACCGGTTGGGTTTGGCCATCTCTACTATTGAATATTGATCATAGATTATACATTTACAATAAATATGTCCGTGAACGGCTGGCCATAGGGACCTTTTGGGCCATGGCCCATGTGATTTTGTGAATGCTTAATACGAAGTTCATTCCAAGTTCCAACAACATAGTTTAATGAAAAGGTCATTTTGGGCCTCTCTACTAAAATATGGTGGATTCCTAACCAACAAAAGTAATAGATTAATTGAAATTTAAAAAAAAAAGTACTAATTAGGTAAAGTATTTTAGTAAGTTAATCGAATAATCCTTGCAAATTTTCTAAGACGTTTTTTTATAAGTGATGCTTGATTTTTTTTTCATATCTAATATTTAATGTCTTCTTTTAGATTTTAGCATGTATAATTTAATGTTATAACTTCGGATGATGCATCTTTTATGTATTTGAAAATATACTAACGATAACGTTTGTCTACTGCGGTTAAAACGCTCGTGTTTCGCCGTTGAATATGTTACAACATTCATAAAGAACACATTTGTAATTCTAATGAATATGCCATATATATCACATTATATACGATCCCCCACTATTAATCAATTTTGGGTTTCTAACGAGCTCCTCCTATATATTTTGTAATGAGTAGAGAATAATGGATAACGAAAAACCATTTATTTATATTCTATTTATTAAAATATAGATAAACAAGTAATAAATAGATAAATATTTTTACCGCACCCTCATCCAATTACATATTACAAGTTTATTTTTATCAATTGCCAAGCTCACTTGATTATAAATTTTAAATTTTAAAAACCTGTCAAAATTTGAAATAGGTATGATAATGTTTTTGGAAAAATATATAATGCCCACACATGATTGATATGTTGGTTTTAGCAAGATCTCATATTGGCTGGAGTTTCAAAGAAACAAAAGATGATTATGCCCTCACACTGCCTATTTCTTGAAATGTGTAATGCATTTAATGAAAATATGGAGCTTGTGGTCCAATACACGTAATGTAAATAATTGGGTTTTCGTCAAAAATACATTTTATTAGTTAATACCCAGATAACTATGATGTGTGGAATATGATGTTTAAGTTTTCTTCAAAGGTATTTTAAGCTTCATTATTTTGAGTAAATTACAGATTGTTTACGTCGTTATATAAAATTTTAGACTAGGTAAGGCCACCCCTACCCCAGACGAGTCCATAATCATGGCCACCCAACAAAAGACGCTACATGAGCCGGTATACAATGATTTTTCCTGGGATACGAGTTGGATCACGAGACGGTATTCATGTTGGGTCGACCAAGGCCCCATGGTGTGCTTTGAGGCATGGTATTTTAAAAAGACTATGGTTTCAAAAAAAAATTAGACTAGGTCTCTCAAAACAAAATAATTACTTATAATATCAAGGTGGTTTCAGTTTTGGTATGAAATTTATCCCTTTTTGTAAGGCCATGAGCATGGTTTTTTTTTTTTTTTTTTTGAAAGGCAAGAAAGGAACTCAAGGCAAGAGCTTCGGCAAAATGAGCATGGTTATCTTATCTTCACTACCCTTATAGCCTCACTGACCTCATCTTATCCTTGTATCTTCATCTTATCCTTGTATCTTCATCTTACCCTCAATAGGAGTACCGCTACCCTCACTACCCTCATACCTTTAATCTTCTATTTTTAATTTAATATGTGTTTTGAGATATATATATATATATATTTATATATATATATATATAACTCTTGGGTAGGCACGGGCTTAGGAGCCCTCATTCAAACCCACACACCATGACTGCACCACCCTGTACCACTACCCTCCCTTACCCGTTGGAACTTGGAACCCGCATGCGATACACATGGTCTAACTATGGTTGAGATATATTTCCATTTTACTCTTGCTAGACCCACAATATATCTTATTGTTTCAAAGGAAAAAACCTAGAATAAGTTTTTTTTTTTTGGTAAAAGTCTTATTATTATACTCAATATTGGTTCAAATCAAAATCAAAGACTAGTTTAAGTGAATCAAAGATCAACACCAAGCGGATTGCATTATCATCTAGCTGACTAAAAACCAGCATGGAACAAAAAGTTTTTTTTGACAAATACTATTTTGATAAGTCTATTTGGAGTACATATAATTAACCAATAAGTTCGGGATACAAGCTCCTTATGAGAACATGCTCGGGCATGCAAGCCAAAGTACTTTTAAAATTGTTATTATAGTAGTATCATACTTTCTTTACTATTTCCTCTTCATACAGAAGGATGAGTTGAGGGTAACAAACGTCTACATCATATCTTTAAGATATTCAAAAGTTGAAATGAAGAGTAAAAACATGCATTGATGAATAACTAAGATGAAGACATATTTTAAAGTTGGAAAGCAGGATGCAATGTATGGACGGCTATAAAAGGCTACCTTAGACAATGTTGCAACTCTTTTGACATAAACTTCGAGTGATAATTTTGTTAGGAAATGGGCAATCAAGATTTGGAAACTATCTCAGTTTCTTTAGATCTGAAAAAGTAGTTTCTTCTATTTTTCAATATCATGTTTGTGAGAAAATTTATCACCGGTCAGATTGTTTAGGATAAGGTCTTACCTTTATAGATTTTGTAACAAATATGTAATTCTTTGTGTTTATATACATACAAAATTATAAAGTAAAATTTCTTATGTGTGTATTTAACCATTTCCTTTCACAAACATTTTATGCATTAGAAATTACCCAATCAAGACCAAGACTAGGGTTCTTGTAAAACATTATATTTTAAGATTTACTTTTTAAACAAGGGTTCTTGGTAAACATTATAATGGTCGGCCCTCATGTCACAATTTGTTTGACCCCTTATCTCTAAGTTTATTCCTTAGATAAACTTGTGGTTACTATTGAAAGTTAGTTATTGCGATGTAGAAGGTCAACTAATGCAAAACGAGTGAAAACTACAAGCTCCATTATTTAAACATGGTAGGAAGATCACCTTTTATGTTCATCGGTTTCTAGTCAAACTCAAACATCGAACTCAATGGGGACATTCAGATTGATAGTGTGGCTATAAAAACATCTATGATATTCATATTAAAATTGATAACTGTGTGATGCATACAGACAAAAGAAAGATGCTTTAAGGTCGTTCATTGATCTTACAATGTTCGCTTTTGGCCAAATTCATAACTCCATTTCCATGTTTTCAAAAGTACACACAGAATATGCCACGTATAGATAAGACGAATTTTTTACCGAAACGATCAATTTTTAATGCAAATGGAACAAGGCCTACCAAGGTTTGCATTGACTGGCCGTTGGCACAAAAGTCCTTTTATCTATTGCTTGGTGGGAATTTGGTCACGACAATTTGTGTTCTTTAATTATATTTTATAAAAACTACAAATTTTGAAGGCTTTGTTGGATAAGGATTCATTGGTACAAGTGGTTGGTTTGGTGGGAATACTACTTTTTTTGTTTAGTGTTAATTGACATTTTTAGTGGTATGACACTATGACACGTGGCTTTGAATGTGGGGTATATATGACTCAAAATTCTTAGTTCACAAGATTTGGAAAGAACTTAATAGTTAATACCTTTTTATCTTGTACATCCATTATATTTAAAAAAGCTAAACTACAAAAAAATTCATGAATAATCTGTCCACTTGTAGGTTTAGTTCAACGATTTTTTGTATTATTTGCTTTAACATTTTATTTTTTATTTTTTATAATCATAGTAGTTTGAAACAATTTGTAAGTATTTTGATTAATTATGTTAGATTTCCTCAAAATGATTTAAACTAACGATCTTTGATAACAAACTCAATTCTTACCATTAGACTATTCTTCATGGTTTTAAGATAATTACATTTTACATCTGTTTATATTCTAATTTCTAAAAGTAACCCTGATACATGGGCTTTAATTTGTAGATTTTGACCCAATTAACTAATTTCCATTTTAATCTTTCTCTATTGTTTATTCTTATTTATGAGCTTTTGGTTTTTAGGATGCATTTAGAACACAACATGATGGAATAAGACAAAACAGAACAAACTTGTCTTATTTTTAGCAATTGACATGTCCTTATCTAGAACTAAGTAGAACAAGAGTGAAACATGGTTGTAGGGGTGAGCAGGAAAAAACCGAAACCGAACCAAAACCGAAAAAACCGAACCAATATCAAAACCATTGGTTTTGGTTTTTAAAATTTCAAAAACCGACTTTTTCGGTTTGGTTCGGTTTTATGATTCAAAACCAAACCGAAAAAACCGAACCGAACCGAATCAATACTTGTTTTAGTTTTACCCTAGTTATTTAGTAAATACTGGAAGATTTTGTTGAGTTCTTATTTATCTCAAGTTCCCTGATAATTTTCTTATTTATGAGTTCGTATTTATCTCCAGTGCTCTGCTAATTTTCTTTTAGTTTTCGACGAATTACTTGAGTCCATGAATGACTTGACATCACATATAAAACATTTATATTAAAAAATGATGAAACAAATAATAAATTGAAGTCATTTTATGATGATGATAACGATTAATAATGTAACTTAGTCAATATTAAATTGAAGTCATAGTTCTATATAACACCAACTCTATCTTTTAAACATTTAGATGCAATAAACAGGAATTGATGATCTTGGATTTTGATTTTTGGACAAAAAATTGAAATCCGAAAACCAAAAACCGAATTAAAAACCGAAAACCGAACCAAAAACCAAATTTAAAACCGAAAACCAAAAACCGAAAAACCGATTGGTTTTGGTTTTTCTAAAAACCGAATTTTTCGGTTTGGTTTCGGTTTTACCTCAAAACCGAACCAAACCGAACCATGCACACCCCTACATGGTTGTTCCCTTCTACCTATGGAACTAAGTAGAACACGGTCTAAAGTACCATTATACCCTTCAAGATACAAATCGCTCTTCTATTTCACAATCGCCTCATAACCCGACCAAATTCGAAAAATCCGAAAAAACCCTGAATCTACCCGACCCACATAACCCGATCTCTGAAATCCGATGTTTTAGGCATGTTACTCAGTTGGGGTAGGTCTTCATACCCATCACCCAAAGTCACTCAAAACCCAATTAAAGCCTATTTATTAATCTTTTTTGTAACTTCCTATGTAATTTTTTCGAGGTTTAAACTTTATTTTTTGTAGTTTGAATGTTTAGCTTTGTCTTTATCGTTTGCAATTTGGATTTTTGGAGTCTGAATTAATTTTAATTTTTAACGATTAAATGGAAAAATGAAGATTTGAGATTAAATTTATAAGCATTATATCTAATATAAGAAATGATTTGTCATTTGAGAATTTCTTTATTCAGATCTTGTTAGTTAAAATATATATGTTTATCTTTCAATTTTTGTTGCATAAATTTCTACTTTCTACTAATTTGGAGGGAAAAGAGAACGCAAAAAAAGACATTTTTTTGGTTAAGGTGCCTAAACTTATCTTAATTACACCATGCAACCTTAGAGGGAGGATCATACAAGAACACACACATTTGCAAGAATGAAGGAACCAAGGAAATCACATGTAATTTTGTACTAAATCACATGTGATTCCCCTTTGGCGAGTGTAGTACACGCTCCCGACAAGGCGAGTGGGTCGTGCGAGTGGGCGAGCTTTAGAAGGAAATCACATGTGATTTCCTTGGTTCCTCCATTCTTGCAAATTTGTTTGGTTCTTGTTTGAACCTCCCTCTGCAACCTTATATAATATATATATATATATACTAGGTTTTATCCAGTGTAATGCACGAGGTAATTTAAAAAAAAATTATGTCAGAAAACGTATATTGCAAATATAAACATCACCGTAAGTACCAACGTTACTTTTGTAACTCCTCACATGAGACAAACGTGCTAAGATTTAAATTGATTTTCCACAGTAAAATATTTTCTTTAACTTTTAACTGTTAAGATTTAAATTAATTTTCAATAATTCATATAACATACAACATATCAGAATTATGGATATAATCTAATTTTTTTATAGATCAAATATTAACAAAAGTGATAGCTATATAAACTTTATCGTATAAAATTAAAGTCTTATATATTAAAAAAGGTAATTATATATAGTTATGGAATTATTTAAAATAAGAAAAATAATATTTAAAAAAATAGGTTGTTAGAGATAGAGATAAATAATATAGTTTAATGGTTGTTAGAGATAGATTTTCATATAGTAGAGAGAGATGATACGTGGCATGACATGTGTCAACAAATGACACATATGCATGACATGTGGCAAGAACTGACACGTAGGCGTAGATGAATGTAGACCATAAAAGTGTCTAGGTACGTGTTTTGGCGGAAAAAATCAGAAACCGGGTCATCAGAGCACGACACGTGGCAGGCCAGTTACTCTTTTATTATATATAGATATATAGAGAAAAGTTCAAATGTGAACCACTTTTGGGTTGTGAACGTGAGGACAGCCCAGAGTGCGCCACGTGGCAATCTAAATTTTTTTCGACTTAGTGTTATTCGTACTGAATAACGCTATCATTCAAACTGAATAAAGCGTTATTCAGTATGTATAAGGCTTAGTCGCACTCTGACGCGGGCGGGTTAGCCACGGGTCAAGGTTTATTCAGTGTAAATAACGCTTTATTCAGTATGAATAACACTAACCCGCAGATTTATTCAGACTGAATAAGCCTTGACCCGCAGATGTCAGATTGCCACGTGTCACGCTCTGGGCTCTCCTCACGTTCACACCCCAAAGTGGTCTATATATATATATATTAGAACACATTAGATCTTATTCTTTCTTACTTACTTGATACACCACTAATTTTTTTTGAACGACAAGTTAACACACACACACGCTCCAACGGTATCGGGCTTTCAATTGGGCAATCCCACTAATCCGCTGCGACCCGGCTCAACCTATGGTTGAACCTGACCGGCAGCGAAGTGGATCCCATAGACTGGATCCTCCAATACCGGCCCTGAACCTGGACCAAAGGACCGGATCAAAAGTTTTGATATCTTAGAAATGTCAACCGTGGGATTCGAACAGTGGTAGTGTGGTTTTCACCCAACACCCCTAGAGATATTACCTATCGAACTGAGCTAACATCCTTTATTTTTTTTTTTTGTCAAAAGAAAAAAAAAGCTAACATCCTTTAATGATGCACCACTGGTTGGTATAATAGATTACTATTTGTATACCATTTTTTGGTTTCTATAAGTTACTCTTAAATGTCGTATGAACAATTAGCTTTTTCTACTATTTATACCTTAAAAACATAACATTACAACCTTTTTATCTGCCAATTTGTGATACTCTGATAAATTTTTAACAAACTAAATAATGAATAAAGGCATTAATTGAATTGAATTTGAAAAAGAAAATTCTCAAGTTTAGTCGTTTTAATTTCCGTAATGTTGCATATGCTTTTTTATATAAAAAATTGTTGATTATATTTTTATTGAAACTTATAAATGGGTCAAGTGGGCATTAGGAATGTTTTGCATCATAGTGTCACTCATTAATCCTAACAGATGGAATATTTTCTGTCCATCTATTTTTTCTCAAGAAGTTGTCCATACCAGTTTTTTAACATATTTGTGTATAACTATAGACTAAAGTTATAGCACGGCAAATAATTTAGACATATTTCTTGTATCCTACTCTCTTCATTAAAATAGTTAAAAAGTTCACTAATCAGTAACTTTACCACACGTATCAAGAACCACACTAAATAATGCCAATAGAAGCAAGGTATATGTCATCTTTACCGACAAATGAACACTTGGTTGTATTATAACTTTAGTGGTTAGGTTTCGATTAAGAAACAAAATTAATTGAACAAAAATATCCATAACAATTTTATAATAGGTTTGATCATAAGATAGAGTGTAAGCTCAAAGGTCATTTATTTTCATAGAACAACTTTGAAATAGTTAGAAAATAAGATTTTTGATCGGAAGTGTGAGAAGTGATAGATATATCCTTAAATTTTATGAAATTGTAGCTCGGGTGTTGAGATACAATATTATAATGTATTTTTTTTTTTGTTAAAATCTACTATTGAATATTAAAATCAGAATTGGTTAATATAAGAATAAAATTCAAAACATTCATGACTATTAATAGAAATATACCACTACAAATCAATTTGTTATGTTTTTCACTATCATTAACTAATATAAAATTATATAGCACACTTATATTTAATAATAGGGTTAAGTACTAAAAATATATCATGTCATCACCAACCTCTTCCGTCGACCTGCCATCGTTGTCTCCGTCAACACAAATCTGCCCAGTCGCCATCACCATCGCCGTCGTCGACCTACCGGGTATTTGCATCCTTTTCTGCAAATCGATTTTTGCATGCTTTTCTATAGTCAAGCTATTCTGTGTTCTTTGTGTTTTCCTAGCAAAGGGATTTTGATGTTTTTTTCTAGAGGATTGAAATATATGTGTGTCTCTGATTTTTCATGTATGTGAATGATGTTCTTTTTGGTTATTTTACATGTACAATTTAAACCAAACATTTTTTAAAAAACAACATATTTGCTTTTTTTTTTTAAACTTATTTTTCTCCTACTATAAGTCAATAAGTATTTTTGGAGCTTAAAAGCACTCAAAATAGCCTCTTAATTTTTTAGCTATAATTAAAATTAATAACTTACTATGTAGTTGATGAGGATGAAAAATAATAAAAGGGGGTTGCTATATGCACCAAAAAGTGCATCGGGAATTGAAAAAGTAGCATCGGGAATTGAAAAAGTAGCCTTTGACGTTGACATGTGTGTGTATGACGCATTCACTTTTTGGGTGCATTTGGTAAAAAGTCGGGTGTATTTAGCAATTGCCTAAGCTAAGGGCTTTGACTTACTAACCACACCCTATAAAGTTAATTATTTTCTTACATACATCAACATCAAACCCTTTTTTTACATGCTTTTTACATTCTCCTATGCATCACACTCTTATTAAAAGGGTGCAAATAGTAACCGCCAATGACTAAATCTTATTATTTTTAAATATTATTTAAAATGATAAAAATAACTAAATGTAAATTGTTTTTTATAATATTTTAAAACCAATACTTTTACATGCAAAGGGAAAGTTGATCTAAAGAATGGTGGCCGGCCACCAAGTGATAGCCATCTGAGCTGAGCTAATATAAAAGTTCAAAGATAATATTTAAGGTTAAAAAGAGAACATGGCCCTCATAGGCTCCTATGGGTTTCTGTATTTTCATCGGTTGTAAAAAAGATATGTTTTTACATAATATAAAGTTATTTTGATATATATTATGTGAATGTAATAGTTTTCATAATCTCCATGATATTTTTCACGTAAACTTAATTATATGTGAAATAGGTCATAAATACAATTCTTTTATTAGACGATATATAAGTTGGGAAGGTTCAAACAAGAAGCGTGTCAATTTAAGAGAACGTGCGGAGCAATCTCAGCCACTCATCTCGCGATGACGGTGGACATGATCACGGAGAATTGACGTGATTCATGGAAGGGCAGAGATTATTAAAAGAGGGGGGACCACTCAAAGACACCTTTGTTGACCGGATGAGTAACTGAAATTGCTTCTCACATCCTCTTAAATCGATATGTTTCTCGTTTGAACCTCCCTCTATATAAGTAACGAGAACATTATTAATATTAAACTTTAATAATACCTGAAAAAGAACACCCATAAAGTTAAAAATCATTATGAACTGATGATTTATTCCTCATGATTTCTTTTGTGATCTTAATTACAACCCAAGATTATGAAATTTATAAAATAAGTTACCGTTAGTAACACTTCAAAATTAAATAATTTTCATTAATATATAGGAACTGCATCGTTGTCACAACTGTAGGATATGATTGTCAATAATAAAGTCTCTTGTACACATATGGTTTTATTGATTCTGTCATCAGACTTTACCCTAAACGCCAAGAAATTCTTTAAAGGGTTAAATCACATATTTGGTCCCTGTAGTTTACATTTTCATCATATTGTTGGTTTCTATTTTGAAATAATTATGAAAAAGGTCCATATGGTTTTTTTAAAAGGTATGGCCTGATTAATCCCGATAAAATCAGGGCTAAAATATGCTCATTTTTAAATGTCCACAAGTTGCACATGGAGGGATTCGAACCCGGGTTAGGCGCTATAAACCCTCCAAGCTTTATCCACTCTACCACAACACTGATGGACCTATATGGTTTACACTAATATATTGTACTATTGGTTCCTGTGGTTCACACTATATTGTACTGTTGGTTCATGTGGTTATACTATATTGCACTATTGATCCCTAACAGTGCAACATAGTGTAAACCCGATAGACCATCAGTGCAATACACAATGTAAACAAACCATACAAAGACCTTTCCATAATTATTTCAAAATAGGAACCAACAATGCAATAAAGTGTAAACCACATAGACCAAATACGTAACTTACCCTTCTTTACATAAACATTTCTTAAACAAACCCCCATAAAATCCCCAATCTGTCAAAATCGACCCATGCTAAATTCAAAAGTAACATTATCTTCTCCACCTGGCAATTCCTTCAATTATTTCTTCATCTACCCAGAATCCCAAGAGAATCAACATCAACCACCACCACCATTAACGTTCTTTACTCGATTTCTTGGATTCATCACCCACAAAAAGGTTCACAGTCTATCCCTCTTTGTGGTTGAATCAATTTCTAAAGGATCTTTGAAAACCCCCAAATAATTTTGTGGTGGCCGGAGGGAAGATGGAATCGCCGCCGGTGATGAAGAAGGGCGGAGGATCATCGGAGAGTGGAGGATCGGAGAGTGGTACGGATGAGAAGATGTCTAGTCGTACGAGGTTGGAATATTTCGGATGGGTTTATCATTTGGGGACGAATTCAATTGGTCGTGAGTTTTGCCATCTTCGATTTCTTTATATCAAAGGGAAATACGTCATGATGTATAAGCGCGATCCTCACGAAAACCCTGGCATTGTATGTTTCTATCTCAATTTCACCCCCAATTTTCATGATTTCTGCAATTATATGTTTACATAAATTGAAATTTTATAACTTCTGGTATAAACCTAAATTGAAATATTTAAGTCTCACTTAGTACCTAAATGGAGAAGTGAAGCACCTTAGTTGGTTTTTCTATTATTGTGATCTTGATGCATGAATCCATTAGTGATGGTTCTTTTACTTGTTTTGAAACAAGGTCTAATTAAAAGTTAAGATCATAATTCATAAAGGCTTATTTATGCTATTGTGATTCATTCTTGTGTATGCTATGTATACTTTATATCTTACAGTATTATTGGTGTCCTGTTTCGTTTTCGGTACGTTTGAAAATTCTCATGAAAGAATATGAAGTTAGTAGTGTGATGAGTTTCAAAAACCATAGAATGGGTACTTACTTTGAAATTACCGAAAAGGTAGGAGTAGGAGGGATAAAAGAGTCTTACATGTTTGCTCCTTATAGTGATAAAGGACTTGATAAGGTTTGGCAGCATTTTAAAAACACATGTTATCTTGTTTTCTTTTCCATAATAAACTTGTGTGATGGCTTGTCTCAAACCCAACCAGATTTCCAGGCCATTCAATCCTAATTCTTTCTTTCTCGTGAATTGAGTTTAACTTAGATCGCAATTACACCTCTTGCCTATTGAAGTTCTAGCATATCGGAGAAAGGAACCTTTGACCGTCGTCCTATTGAAGTTTGCTAGACAATTCTATTTAATGCATCAAGATGGGTAGGATCTGGATGAGTTTGTTCAATTTATTCACCAATGTGCATGAGTTGTGCTTTCAAGGAAAACTGAAGAGTATACTCTCTTTCTTGGCAACTTATTAGTGATTAAGGTGAAGGTGGGTTTAATCTTATTACCTATGCCACATTCTCATAGCTTTCGGGTGACTACTTAACTTCTTGGTACCGATTTATCTCTTCAACCATTAACTTGTGTTCAAATGATAGGTCCAGTAGTAAGGCTATTATTTTTGTGAATTCCTTGTGATGATTTGTTATAGTTTGATTATAGTTATCTTAGCATGCTTGATGCAGAAACCAATAAGGAGGGGTGTCGTTGGGAACACACTTATGGTGGAGGAGCTGGGACGACGGAAGGTCAATGATGGTGTAAGACCCTTAAAGCAAGTTCCATGTGTCGTTTATCTTTGTTTGTGTGGCTAAAGATCACTTGCATATTATGTATTTTATTTTCAAAAACTCAGCTATAACTTCTGCAATATTGTAACTACCTGGACATCAGTACGAAATATCAAAAGCACATACTTGGGTTCTAATATCAAATTTACTTCATTTTCTATGGAGAAAGGGAATTTGACTTTCGTCTGCTTGAATATTTTCATGTTTTCTAGGATCTTTACGTTATAAGGTTCTACAACCGGTTGGATGAGGAGAAGAAAGGAGAAGTAAGTGATGTTTGATTGATCTTTACAATATACAAGTTTACCACTCTCAGCTCATTATTCTTTTGAAGTTTTCCTCTTCATTTTCAAAATGTGTAAAATGTATTTATGACAATTTTGTTCATGAATAGTTGTATAAAAGCTTGTCAATTGTTTGATGTCTTTATTATTATGTTGTTGCAAGGTTGCTTGTGCCTCAGCCGGAGAAACCCGAAAATGGATGGAAGCATTTGATCAAGCAAAACAACAGGTAGAAAGAATGACAAGCTTTATTACTAGATGGGATTATTTTCACACGTATGCACATGTTTTCCCTTTCCATGTTTTTATACGCATATTTCCTTAAACTTTATTTTCAGGCCGAGTATGAGCTTTCTCAAAGTTCTACCAGACACAGATTAAGCCTGGAAAATGAGTATGTTGCCACTCTATTCATATTTTATAATATTGTTTTAATAAGGTAGGGTGCAACTCATCAGTGGTTGAGGCAAAAAGATTTCATTAAATATATTTACAGATTTCTTATGCTTCTATATCTAAAATTTGCAAAGATATTACGTTGTGTAATGTCACATAGTTTTTATTCTAAAAACATTGTACATCAATGACTTAAGTTATTTATTCCAAACAACTCATTGTGTAGGAAATTTTACAGTACCTTTGAAAATTCTTGGCACTGAAACACTGTTGCATATTTCTTTTTTGAAGGATTGATCTTGAAGGGCGTCGCCCTAGAGTAAGGCGATATGCACATGATCTAAAGAAGCTTATAAGAATAGGACATGGTAAGGTGGTATGGATACCATTCCTACGTACTTACATGATAAGCTTTCAAATAAATTGTTGTTGTGCTTTGCCTCATAAAAAATCCATGCTTACTTTTCGCTTGTTCAGGTATGTTGTATGAAGCATTATTGGATCAATAACTAAGAGTCGTCAACATCCATGATTGTTGTTGTAGCCTTGTAGGCTCTTGGGCTGTGATGTTTTTACAAATTTATTTAACAAAACCATATTTCTAGGATTCAGTTTCTGTTAATGATTTCTAACGACTATTATTCAGGAAGATGATAGTATCTTACTGCATTCATGTCAATCTTAATTAGTTTCGCCCTAGGGAGGATCTACATCTTAACTATGAGTTGTTTGGTTTCTATCTGAAAATTTTACTTTTTCTCAGTGTTACATGAGTGTTGTGCTTTGATTGTTTGTGTTGTTTTATGTGATGCAGGATATGTCTAGTTCTAGGAAAACTCAGTACGATATATCTCCATACACATGTTGTGTTTTATATGTACTTGTGGTGTTCTATGGTTTTGGATGCTTCGTAGATGCATTCAATGTCAAGAGGTACCAGATGTGTTCATGAATATAAAGTAGACTAAGCGTCTGTCTCTCTTATCTGTAGGTCCAGAGACACTTGTCCGAAGATCATCAAACTTGGGCCGGCATCATAGGTCTAGTGACTTCGTGGAAGGAGATGCTGCAGATGTCATTGAAGCACATGAGTGGAGATGTGTGCGCACAGTCAATGGTACTATCTTCTCTTTCTATTAGGCAAACTTGTGTTTGCCATTTCACATTTGCATTATTTTGTAACGTAAAGGTATTGTGCTTTGCGATCGGTAATTAAATGAAAAAAATGAAAGTTTTTATACGCACTAACGCACACATACATGTATATGTGCATGTGTGTGTAACAGTTTCACTTTGTTGGGTTTGAAATCTCAACCTCATTTGTTCATCAAATAATGGAAGCTTGTTGTTTAGCCATAAAAGCATTAAAAGCAACTACAACATAAACCAGCATTTCTTTGAATTGATATGGTCTGTTTGTAAACGTAAAAGGTAGCCAAACACCTTATTCTATCTGGTTTACACTTCTTCAAAATGTAAACAAAAAACTAAAAACGAAACTGTTCCCAAACGATGCCTTATTCTTCAATGCTTAGGCTATCCTCATGAGTCACGATCTGCTCATTTAAGAATCTAAAATATTGATCAAATTTTTTTTATTAATTAGTAGTTATTTTCCAACGTTAGATCATCTCATTCTCAGGTTTCCTTGCACTCCTCTGTAGCAAATAGTATGAGGTCCTTTCCGGTAGATTTTTTGGTGCATAAGTTTCCTAATAGTTATCCAGCCACTATTTTTTACGTATTAATTTATCACGTGGAAAAGATTAGTTAGTGTCATGAACTCATGCTATTTTGTCCATTTTACTCGATCTCTTTTGGTTTCCCATGTTTTAAATGATTTACACATAGCTCTGGGCATGCAGCATGCTACAAGCGGCACAATTATAAGGTTTTCTACTGCATTGACATACCAGCATTGCACACAAAAATGACAATCATTATCAATAGGATAGAAGGCAGAGCATGGATTCAGGATATAGTAATCACATTGGATTCTTCGAGTTTTTGTTTCCGATATTTATACCTTTTTTGTGGAGATTAATACATGGATGCTGATGTTTTTGTCGTTGACCATATGTTGGATTCAGGTGTCAGAATCTTTGAGGATGTGTCTGACTATAAGGTACTTGCATATTTTTATCGCAGATGTATTTAACATTGATTACATGTACATGTACTGTATATCTATATATATGTGATATGTTTGGTGTATGTATGTATATATGCATGCATGCATGCATTTGGAGAGGTATGGTTCATTCTCTGATTATAATTTGGAGTCGGTGGTATTTTTTGAATGAAAAGGATCAACTTTGTAAATCATTAAAGAAAAATATACCAGTCTTCTTTTTTTAAATGAAATTAGGTAATAATTTTATGTATTGACTCTTCTCTGTAAAAATGTTAACAGCACAGCAAAACTGTACTTGTCAAGGCCGTTGGTGTTGTAGATGCAAGTCCAGATACTGTTTTTGAGGTGGTTCTGAACCTTGATCGACATAGGAGATATGAGTATGATGATCAATTTATCTGAATTTTATAGTTATCACACTCTTTTTTTGTTTGCTAACATCTAAAGTTACAGGTGGGATGCATTGACCGGTGACTTAGAGCTTGTAGATTGTTTAAGTGGACATTCCGATGTTGTTTATGGGTCTTATGATCCCAGATGCTTAACGAGGTGTGTTGCTCTCCAATTGAACATTTTGATTCTATCCTTAGAAATTCGCATTTGATATTTATGCTCATTAAAACACAGCCAACTGAATTACAACATGTTGTTGAATGCATGGAACTTGTTTATTCAAACTTGCCTTGTTATGCTGTAAACAACCAGATTAATTTTGCATAGAAAATAGTGTTTTAAGGTCATGAGGACCATATCATTTAGTTGTTTATTTCATGTATCACTGCTAAAATCACCGGTTCATTTGCTAATAGATTATACTGATGAAGGGCCCAATCATCATATCTAGATAACATCTATGGAGTTTCATTTCATAGCCCAGTTTCCATACTTATTTCCTTCATTTTCAAAATTGATGGCTGTCTGTTTGATTTCTTGTCATATTTGTTGATTGGAAATATAAATTTGCATGAGATTATATGGATTGAATTGTAGAATATGGATGACATTTTTATTGCTTTGTTTGTAGCTTGCATCTTTTATATATTTCTTTTGCTATTTTATCCTTTAACTCATCTCTTTTGTCATCTCTCATCAGTCAAAAACTGATGTGCTATACTTATAGGTGGCAGTCTAAGCGCGATTTCATTTTCTCTAGGCAATGGTTTCGTGGACAAGATGGAGCATACAGTAAGTGAATTTATCTTTTAGTCCTTTTCTTCCTGTCGCAAGTGTGAAAAGTTTATATATTATGTTGGCAGGGGTTTGGTTGTTTTCGTGAGGTTATGCATGACATACAAAAGGGTCATGTCTTTATTGGTTGAGTGCCTAGACCAAAACTCGAACATTTTTGATTTTATCAAAACATTTATACTTATCTTGGGTGTACCTTCCACAATTTTGTGTAGTATTTATCATTTCTACTGTGAGATCATGCACTCTCAAACTTGTGCACAGAGGTGGCAAAAAACTGGTCCGGCCTAACTGCAATCGTTCCCAAATTGACCATCTTTTTCAGATTTCATGTCCTCAAATTCTATTTGAAACTTTTGAATATAATTACTATGTTAACTATTATTTGTCAATGCATGTGACATCTAAAGGGCCATTGACTTAGCTGTATCCATTAACCCGGCCTTCCTAAAAGTCAAGGGTTCAAACCTCATGATAGATGAGGTTGTGTGTGTGTGTGTGTGAGAGTTTCATTTTCCGTATATAAATATTATTTACTTAAAATGAACATGTTGGGATCTCAAGCTCTCCCTAAGTATATGGGATAGAAATTTAGGTATTATGAGGCTTGCACATTCTAGTTGTACAATTGGGGAGTATGATTTGTTTCTGCCTAAAAATCTACACTTGGAAAACATGTATGAATATTTATCTATGTTTTGTATAATGGAGAAGCAACTCATTTTGGAGCTAAACTTACCTAGTTTGAATCTATGGTGCAGCAATTTTGCAATTTCCGGCGATACATAAGAAGCGACCTTCAAAATCAGGATATCGGCGAATAAAAATCAACCGTAAGAAACTCCTTTTGCTGTTTTCCTCTAACTAAATTCTTTCTGCTTTCTTATACTGAATTACGTGTGTTATGTTAACAACTTATAATTGTTTTGCATGATAGCTTCTTCTTGGGAGATCAGGAATCTAAGAGCAGCAGCAGGAACACATGGGATAGATGTCTTGTGACACATATGTTAGAGATAAACTCAGGAGGCTGGTTTAAATGGAAGCGTGATCAATGCTCAAAGTTTGAAAAGTCCTTCCTTATGCCTTGTTGAACCAAGTGTCAGGTTGGTGATTGTTGATTTCATGATTCATACCACCAATAAGCCATTCATGCGCATTCTGATCGGCTGAATTTTATGATTTTTATTATTCATTACTGTTTCAGGTTTAAAGGCGTACATCGGAGCAAACCCTTCACTTACTTTTGAATCTTCCACCACACTTGTGGATACTAAAGTTTCTGATATCAGTGAGTTTGAGGACGCAGAAGTTGCTGAGGAGTTTTATGATGCAATTGCTGCTGATTCATCATCGTCATCATCTTCAGATGATGGGGAAGAGGATGATGACGATAATGCTCAACTTGACAGCAAGGTTCGTTGCTTTCTTCTATTTTAGCAATTTGACAATACAAAGACAGATGGCTAGCAATTGGTTCTATATATAATCTCTGTAACGGTTTGATTCCGATCAATATACTTCTTCCCATCAGTAGGTTTACGGTGGGTTTTGTCAATTTACAACTGTAAGAGGAAATTTCTTAATTTTCGTCACCTAATATCTTACCAAAGGGTCATTGGCTTAGCGGTCAAGGCACAAGCCTCGCCAAGGTTTGAGTGTGTGTGTGTGTTAGTTTTGCCGTATACAAATATTATATATATTAAAAAAAAGAATGATCTCTACATTCATTCAATTTGTGATCGATTTAACTAAGTTTTCTTTTGAATACCAAGTTGCTTTTGATGGATTGGTTTATGTCTTGGAAATGATTGGTTTCATTTGCGATGTGAAAGATGATGAAAATATGTTGTGAGGCTAATAAAGATATTACAAATTTTGGAAGTTTCATGGTTACCAATAGTATTACAGATCATGGTAGAGGGGACAAACAAATAATCTTTTTCTTATAAATCTTAGATCCACGAAGGACTGATATAGGAGTTCTGGCCATCTTTGATTTCCTCCTGCAACTTAGTGTGCATACTTACATGCCAAATAATAGAAGTTTATGTTTGTTCGGATGTATGATTGATACAAAATTGAAATGAATATGGATTGCAAATCCTACTTTGACTTTATTAGGGCCAGAGAGTGAAGCTGAAGAATGTTTCGTGGGCTATTGCTCGCTTGGCTCTAACGGCGAAGAAAGGTAGCCTCTAGCATTCTTTTTTACATTTTTGACCTAGTACAGTTGCTTAATTGGTAGACTTTTTTTTGTCTGATCAGCTATGGATGGAAACGGTGAGTTAGAAGCCAACTACAGATCCAGTTAGTCTTGATCCTAGCCAGTTTTCTGGTTCGATGCACCAAGGGAAGAGTGATGCTGATCCAACTGTTGGACATCACCAGGTGGTAATGGATTTAAGATCCGTGGAAAGACATACTTGAAAGATAGTACGAAGGTGAGTTGTTGGGTTTTTTTTTAGGACAGATAAACCAATTTTTTAGGTAATTTGACAACGATGGTTCCTCCATTTTGAATGAAAATGAAGGTAATTAAATTAAAAATTAGAGCACCAGGACTATTTCAATGTTAGCCAATTACACTAATGATTTTTAAAACTTCAGGTACCCGAGGGATCCCTTCTGAAGTTATTGCGGTTGACTGGTTTAAACTAGAAACTTCGAAGAGTTAAATGTTGTTGCATCCAAAATGCCTTGTTCAGGTACTTCAAAATTTATCGCATCTATTTTCTTGATCATGGATAAATTAAGAATCACCATACAATTTCATGAGTTGCAGATTGTGATGAAATTGAGCCATAATGTTTTTCTTTGACATTTATTAAAGATATTTTAATTAACAACAAAGGTTTGTTGTAGTGATTTTGAACAAATATTTATTTCATAATCACTAGATATGTTCTGTTCATTCATAGTTTTTTTCAACTACTGCACCATATGCCAATTACCAACAATAGTTATCTTTAAGTCTCCATTCATTAAATAGTTTGCCCACTGAAGAATTTAAAGTTTTTTGCTTAATTAATAGGTATAGAATCAATTACGTATCCTATAGAGTTCAATGAAAAAGGTGCAGCAGCCTTAGTTCTTTCTATGAGTGTTATTGAGCCATTATAGAGAACCCAATATATCAACATGGAGAGTTTATTGCAGTGCTTGCAAACCATGCCTGTTGGCTCTTTTTTTTTTTGCATACTATTGTTTTATTTCTATTGTTCTGGTGATCACTCTAAATTCATTTTCCTGTTACAGTCGGAAGCTGGGAAGAAACTTCCATTCATCCTTATCGTGAACCTGCAGGTATGCCTTGACTTTAATGGGTGTGTATATTTAATTTAGCATTATGTGAATATCCAGACTAAATGTTATTTCTTGTGTGATTTAAGTTACATCTACATAAAAGGGGTCAGCCTAAAGAGTTTGCATACAGTTGAATAATAATAAATAATAGTACGCTTCATAATTTAGCCGTAGTTGTGTGTAATATTAATGCCCTAAGCCAAGATTCCCGGTAGTGTTGCTTGACATTCTACCTTTACCTGTATTGGTTTTTGTAATAAAGCGGAAAAAATGTTTGTTTGGCCACTGTATTATCGAGTATAAATGTACAATAAGTTTTAGCCATCGTATTATAGCTGTTTTCATCCATTTTCTCTAACGGGTCATATTTTCTGGCAAAAACGTGACTCAGAGAAGGGTTAAAATCTATAGTTAATGATTTTGATTGGTTAAAATCAAAATTCCTGTTTACTTATATGTTTTAGTGCTTGAATCTTGATTTTTGATGCTTTTTTGGGCATAATAATGTCATGTTACCCTTGTTCAAGGTTCCCGCTAAACCAAACTACAGCCTAGTTCTTTACTATGCCGCAGACAGGCCTGTAAGTAAGAACTCATTGCTGGGGAAATTTATTGATGGGACGGATTCGTTTCGGGATTCAAGATTCAAACTGATCCCGAGCATTGTACAGGTATTTTATCACAACACAATATTTGTTTTGGGGGTTCATGTTATGATATTGTGCTAACAAAGTGTTTTGATAGGGATATTGGATGGTCAAGCGTGCAGTCGGGACCAAAGCTTGCCTCTTGGGGAAAGCCGTAACTTGCCACTACCTAAGACAAGACAATTTTTTAGAGGTATGCACTTCTACTTTCTTCATCTATGATATTTCACTTCAGTGATCATAAACAAGATATTAAGGGAATGATTACTTTGCTTTTAGTCAAAAGTTGCATTTATTTTGAAGATTGAATACTTTTTAACAGTAGGGCTGATGAAAACTAATGTTCTAAATGCAAAGCTTATTGGCAGAGTGACCTAGCATTCAAGCACCTAAACCAAGATAAGAGGACACTTGAGCAAAAGAATAAGAGATTGATTAAAAATATGTAAACTATAATTATTTTAATCTATATGAACAACTTGAAAAGCAGGTTTGAATAAATTTTCTGTTATTTATATTGTGATATTATAGCAAAAGGATATCCACTAAATTAGGACATTAAATTACTACTTTAAAGAGAGGTATTTCCTAGGCTATGCATTCTACAAATACAAGGTGCGTCTTATTAATTTTTACATATATACACACACGTGCACACACACACACACAACTACATACAACTCAAAATGCAACAATCAACGGTACTTTCGATTGAGGCAGAAAGGGTAGGATTTAATAGACTAAAATCGAGAACACCAATAAAAATTCAAGATTTCATATATGATTAGAAATTAGAATTTCTTCAAGATTAAAGAAGCTCTTTTTTGTTATAATATTGATTAGAAATTAATCAGCAGCTTTAGTAAGATTGCTGGTGGAGAAGATCTAAAAAGATGATAGATTTATTTACAAGATGCGAAGTTGAAAGGGTTTATTGATGAATCAAATTTTCTTAAACCTAGGTTCTTTTTGCATTTTATTATTTTACAAACCAATATTTATTGCTATTTGGTAATGGTTATTTTGTAATTGTTAATCGTTAATAACACTTGTATGTGTTGTTTTGTGTTACCGAATGTGAGTTTGATTGAATTGGTTGTACAGGTTGATGTAGATATTGGATCTTCATCGGTTGCGAGGAGTGTGATTGGTCTAGTTCTTGGATATGTAACAAGCCTTGTTGTTGATCTTGCCATCTTAATTGAGGTAGAATCTGTGTTCCTATGTTTGGTTACAAATAAGTAAGGTGATGGAATTAGTGTTTAAAAAGTGGTACTCGGTTGGTTGCAGGGAAGGGAGGAAAAAGAACTACCGGAATACATTCTTGGAACGGTGCGATTAAACAGAGTGAGGCTGGATACTGCTGCTACTCTTGAAAATTAACACAATCTTTTTTGTATATCTATCAATTGCTTCTTGTAAAATCCATATGTATGTCACTTGGTCAGTCAGTTGTAAAATCAAATATGTGCTTTTGGGTTGCATTGCTACTGCTAAATAAACAAGAATTTTTGTGTTCTTCATTCTTGTTACTTGCATTAATTTGATGCCAATATATTTGGTTTGATGGGCCCACAACTAAAATAGAAGAGATGGCATAAACCTAATCAAACTAAGGGTCTCTCTCTTTGGTAGTGGCTTAAGCTGATTCACTAAGCTCAAGAGGGTTGTTTGGTAGTGACTTAATGAAAAAGACCATGGCTTAATCGCTAAGCTGTTGAAAGTAGCCTTTATCCACATAGACGTCATATTTCCATTGCTACCCCTCTCTCACAACCTAACTCGTTGCTGCTCCTCCAAGATCCCATCCCTCTCAATTAGAACAACGTCGCCTCTATGTTCCTCCGGCAAGAGTGTTGCTGCCCTACCCCTGCTCTCTATTGCTGCTCCTACTAGCACTTTTCATCCACTTAATCAGAAAAACATTGCAGGCTGATCGGAAAAACACTGCTCCTCCGGCGAGAGTGTTTCAGATTGAGATTTATCTTTCAGATCAAGATGTATTTTGAAGATTTAAAAATGTTGTTTCTATGCTCCTCCAAACTCCTTTCATCCCTCTTAATCGAAAAACATATTTGAACTTGTATTTGACTTTTCAGATGCAATCGAGATGCATATCCAAATGGGATTGAATTAAGTTTTTTGTGTTAGATTTCGATCTGCGATATCGAGGGACATATTCATGTTTGATTTTCATAAGAGAATGATTTTTACTCACAATTTTTTGTTTGGATTTGATTCAAGGATTTATCTTTTTGATGTTCTTATAGATTTTTTTGAAGATGGGTGTTTCTTCAAAAAATTGAGATAACTACTCATTAATGGAGGCAATGGTTTTTAAAGAGATAGTAATTGATTTTGTTATTAGATAGGGTTTTCCTCGCAGGGTGGAGTGACTTTACCCAAATATAGGGGTGTAAACGAGCCGAGCCGAGTCGAGTAGTGGGTTAATCGAGCCGAGCTCAAAAAATCATGTTGGGGCTCGAGCTCGGCTCGAGCTCGATTAACTTTTACAATTTGGGCTCGGGCTCGAGCTCGAGCTCAAATAACTTTTGAGTTATCGGGCTCGAGCTCGAAGCTCGTTTATGGGTTCGAACTCGCGATCGATTAACTCGTTTATCTACTTGAGCTCGATAAATTTTATATATTAATACTATTATTAATAAATACATATGAACATGTTTGGCTCGAAAAAAGGTATGCTCGAATGGCTCGGCTCGACTCGAAAAATTTAATCGAGTTTTCGAACGAGTCGAGTCGAACATTGGTATTATAAAGCTCGGCTCGTTAATTTAAATGAACACGATTATATGTTCGAGATCGACTTGAGCTCGAGTATTATTAAGCTCGAGCTCGAGATAAACGAGCTCGAGCTCGAGTAGCTCGTTAAAAGCTTGACTCGCTTACACCCCTACCCAAATACATAATAGGTCCTGGGATCAATTCTAGGGCCCCTCTACTAGCCTCAGCTGCCGAGTGAGCCTCAAAATGCCCCTTCACATTGGTGTCCTTGGAGGCAGGTTCCGTGTGAGACCGATTAGGGTTGCCGATAAACACCTTTTGCCCATATACATATATATATATATATATATATATAGAGAGAGAGAGAGAGGGGGAGGTTCATTTGTAAACCTCAAATATCTTGTAAACTTTGTGAACCCATCGTGGCCTTTGATCAAAAAAAATCAAAGGAGGATATGGATTCATACAAAATATGGAAATGTGATAAGTCAATGATTATGGAAATATGGAAATGTGAAATATGAAAACGTTTTTGAAAATCAATGGTGTGGATTGGTTTACACGGTTTATAAGATATTTTAAGGTTTACAAATGAACCTCCCTCTATAGGGGCAGGTTCAAATGTAAACCACTTTTTGGTTGTGAACGTGAGGACAACCGAGAGCACGACACGTGGCGGATGACTAGGCGCCACGTCAGGTCCACGGCGGATGACTAGGCGCGATTCATGGGAGGACATTGAATTAAAGGGGGGGACCACACTCAAAGCCGCCTTTATTGACTAGTCTCCGCCACGTGTCGCGCTCTCGGCTGTCCTCACGTTTACAACCAAAAAGTGGTTCACATTTGAACTTTCCTCCATAGAGAAAGAGAGACAGGGATAATTAATTGTGAAAATCATGTGAACTTTATCTTTTTAGAACATAGTCAATCTTTCAAACCAAAGATAGGATTGGAATAAAATTGAAATCCAAATCCAATTCAATCTTACAAACTAAAGGAGCCCAACATAGGTTCAATTTTTTTATAACAATAAATCTTTATCTTTTAAAAAAGTATAGAAAATACTAGCTGCTTAAATATTTGAATCATGGAGAGACAAACAACTTTATATTTTTTTTTATCGCCTTTCCAAAAAGTATAGAAAATACTAGCTGCTTAAAGAGTTGATTTATTTACAATACATGCTCGCCATGGAGCGGGCCTAACATATTCTTTTGTCCAACTCGATTGAATATACCAAATCTAAGTTTATTTTTACAAACCAACTGGAGCTAGTCTGGTTGGTAGAGGGGTCAACCTCTTGGAGTAGAAGTCTCAGGTTCAAATCTGGATAGATGCATTTCTAATCTAACTAAGGTATGCTAACTACTAATTAAACTGTCGTTCAAAAAAAATATTTTTACGGGCTTAAGAGCTTGTCCATTATCGAGTCTAAAAATTTACACATGAGAATATAAAAAACTTACATAAATTGGTAACTTCCATTTATTTTGAGCAGCCCACGCTAAAGCCCGTCCACCAAATTATTAAATTTAGACCCGACCCAGACAAGGGCATAGTCGTCCAACCAGTCAAAAGAAAAAAAGAGTACTACAACTTAACGCTGCACCCCACCCACACCAGATCACTATCACTTCTTCTCTCACCATTTCCCGCCATATCCTTCCCGCCAAAAATACCTTGAGAAATAGCAAAGTAGGGCGAGGGGGGCACACAGAGAAGAAGACCACACAGAGCGTTTTCATTCAGTTAGAGATCAGAGAAAGGAGAAAGAACACCTTCGAAGAAGATTGAAAGATGTCTGGTTGGGACGAAGGCGCCGTGTACTACAGCGACCAAGCGCAGTTCCCCACGGCGCCGGCGGCGGCACCGATCAGGAGCAGGCGGCCACTCGCCACACGGTGCTCAGGAAGTTCAAAGAGTTCATCCGGAACTTCGCTCGCCAGAACGAGCCCAACGTCTTCCCTTACAGAGAAAGCCTCATTCAAAACCCTAGGTTCCTTCTCGTCAATCTCTCCGATCTTCTCACCTATGACAAAGACCAGGATCTTCGAGATCTGCTCCGGAAAAATCCTTCCGATTACCTCCCTCTGGTAAGCTAGCTACAGTTTTAATTATTCATACAAAAAACATCTGATTTCATAGATATTATGAATTGTTTAATTAGGGCAAGCCAGAGCTGATTTAATTTCATAGACTTCAATCAGATTGTTTCACAGTTTCACTTGTGATATAAGTTCAAACATGCTAAATTTAGGACATTTTTTTGTTGATAATCATGAAACCTAATATACATACTACTTATGAGGTGCAAAATATCGAGTCTATAGAGATAAGTTCAATTATTTGAGTGTATCCTGAGATGTATGCGTAATGCTAAATTTAGGACATCATTTTGTTGATAACCATAAAACCTAATATATGCATATTAGCATTGGTATGATTTTAGAATTAAGGTATGGACTTCTTATTTGAGCTATGTTGTGTTGTTAGTTTGAGACTGCTGCAGCAGAGGTTAATGCGAATTTGAAGTCAAGAGTTGCTGGGGAGACTGGTGAAATGGAGGAGCCACAGACAGGGGAGGTTCAGATTTTGTTGAAATCGGATGAGGATCCTGTATCGATGAGATCGCTTGGGGTTCGTGTTTTGCTCTTTCTTTGTAGTGGTTTTGTAAATTTTTGTGTTAGTTTGTTTATCTCAGTTGCCGTTTTAACGTGTCTTATGGATTTCTGTAATTAGGCACAATACATATCCAAACTAGTTAAGATATCTGGGATTACTATTGCTGCATCTCGGACGAAGGCAAAAGCAACTTATGTGACTTTGCTGTGTAAGAATTGTAAGAATGTGAAGGTGATTCCTTGCCGCCCAGGGCTAGGTGGAGCAATTGTGCCAAGATCATGTGATCATGTAGCACAGGTAATTATGCTCACTTGCTCATTGTTATGGCTTATTTAAAATTTCAATTTTTTGTTCATGTGGAATGTGGATTGATCACAAATTTCGCAGATGGGGGAGACGCCATGCCCCATTGATCCTTGGATTGTGGTCCCAGATAGAAGCAAGTATGTTGATCAGCAGACATTGAAACTTCAGGAGAACCCTGAGGTAAGGACTTTTGATCCATTAAGGTTATCTATCTAGATTCACTGTTGGAGTTCTTAGCATTAACTTTTTGGTATAATTTATTGTTGCAAATGGAAGGATGTACCAACAGGGGAGCTACCAAGAAACATGCTTCTATCGGTAGATCGACATCTTGTTCAGACAATTGTGCCTGGTACAAGACTGACTATAATGGGAATTTACAGCATATTTCAAGCTGCCAAGTCATCTACATCGTAATAATTTCCATGCCATCAATTCAACATTACATATAACAGGCCATATATTTGAGTGTCAGCTGAATCTGTTGGCTCTTTTATGTTTTTGTGTTTTGATATAGTCACAAAGGAGCAGTTGCAGTTAGGCAGCCATATATAAGAGTTGTTGGAATCGAAGAAACTAACGAAGCTTCTCGTGGCCCTGCCAATTTTACAACAGAAGAGGTAAATTATTTAGTCAATCACAAATTCTAAGATGCATGCTGTTGATTAACAATCCACATGCATGGCTTGTGACTAAAGGAGTAACTTGTGACCATTATCAGATGCAAAATATGTAGCACTTTAGTTTTTTTTATTAGTACATAACCCTTTTTACGACAAAAGGGATTCAAGCAGCCTTTTATCAATCACAATATACTGAGTTGGCCGAGTATATTGAGTCTATGAAATCTTTTGTATCACCTCTAATTATGTAATAGATGTGGAAATACGGATTCTATTGCTTTGTGTTGCTTGTTGTTACTTACTGGTTAGATTCATTTGTTATCAGATTGAAGAATTCAAAAAATTTGCATCTGAAGGCAATGTATATGAGAACATATGTTCCAAGATTGCTCCATCCATCTTTGGCCATGAAAACGTAAAAAAGCCGTGGCTTGTCTCCTGTTTGGTGGATCAAGGAAGGTATGTTGTCGACTTTATTTAATTTTGTTTTCTATACTTGATTACTTGGCATCTCATTCTCTATTTGTACAGACTTTGCCGGATGGTGTGAAATTGAGGGGCGATATCAATGTTTTACTCTTGGGGGACCCATCCACCGCAAAATCGCAGGTCAGTTTATAGTCTTGCTTATTTTTTCGGGGGTCTATTGGTGTGTTCAAAGCCTCTTTAGCTGCTTATGTGGTGATAATACACAAGAATATATTTCTCATGGGATCAAACTTTATACCATTAGCTACTTGTTTTTCTGCTTCAACTGAAATCGAGTTTCTCAGTCAAAATAATGTTTGGTGTAGTTTCTTAAGTTTGTTGAGAAGACAGCTCCTGTAGCAGTATATACGTCTGGAAAAGGTTCATCTGCTGCAGGGCTTACGGCTTCTGTCATTCGCGATAACAGTACTGTAAGTTGTTTTGCTCATCATTAGTGTAGGCTATCTGGTGTTTTGTTCCTTTAGCAATCTTATTGATCAATACTAACTTGAATTTGTGTATGATTCAGCGCGAGTTTTATCTGGAAGGAGGAGCCATGGTTTTGGCTGATGGAGGTGTTGTCTGCATAGATGAATTTGACAAGATGAGACCAGAGGACAGGTTAGGTTAGGTTAAAACCAGATTCATCTGTCTTTTGTATTGCCCTGAAAATTCTAACATGTTTACATATGCAAAATTAGGGTTGCTATACATGAAGCCATGGAACAGCAAACAATATCAATTGCTAAAGCAGGGATAACAACTGTTCTCAACTCTAGAACCTCTGTGCTTGCAGCAGCAAATCCTCCATCAGGGCGTTATGATGATCTTAAGGTACTTACAGAGGCCACCAAGTACCATTTAATTTTTAATATGATTTGCTCTGGATCCATAAGGTCATTTGCGAATCAACTGACAGCATTTTTGCATTGCAGACTGCACAAGATAACATTGATTTACAGACCACAATTTTATCAAGATTTGATCTGATCTTCATTGTGAAGATATTAGGATGTACAGCCAAGACAAGGTAGTTAACTGCTGTATTATATAACCATGTATTTCTGATTACCTTGAGTTTAAGACTGTTGGAAGCAAATTCAGATGATCACAACTGGGAAAATACAAATGTGGAGGCTTTCACAGCATAAATTAATTAACTGAAACAGTTTCAAAGTCGATTTTTCAAGTGCATCTAAATATTGACCAACGTTTTGTTATGGTTATGCAGAATATAGCTAGTCATATCATTAGAGTTCATGCATCTGCTAATTCAGCCAATGACCCAAGGGATACTAAAGAAGACAACTGGCTTAAAAGGTCTGCACAAAATACCTGTCATGTTTTTTATTATTATCAAGATTAGATTGTTCTTGTTGAAAAGCTAAACCATATCTCTCTTTCTGAAGGTATATTCAGTACTGTCGAACCATGAGCCAACCACGCCTATCAGATTCTGCAGCCACGTTGTTGCAGGAGAGTTATGTTAGAATTAGACAGGTATGGCCGTAATGGATGCTTGATTATGTTATATGGAGTCGATAAGATTTTTTACCAAAGCCGAGATATGATAAAATACCATGTGTTAAGTTTAATTTAAAGCCAGAAATTACTTCCAAATGTTTACTGTGTGTATTGCATGGTGTAGGATATGAGACGAAAAGCAAATGAAACTGGGGAATCAACTGCTGTTCCAATAACTGTAAGGCAGCTGGAAGCTATTGTAAGGTTGAGCGAGTCACTAGCAAAGATGAGACTGTAAGTTACTGAAAAGGCCTTGAATCTAATAGTTCCATGTGCTACCATTTCCATGGCAACATGGCCAAGCTTTTTCTAGTTTTAGTATAAATGGGAACCTTGCTCTGCTAAACAGGATAAAAGTGGCAGTTGAGTGTCGAAATATAAAACAATTGATTTATGGTGTTCTTTTTCTTTGATGTGATTTTAGGTCAAATATTGCAAATGACAACCATGTTCAGGAAGCTATTAGGCTTTTCAACAATTCAACGATGGATGCTGCAAAATCTGGAATAAACCAACATATTAATCTTACTCCAGAGATGGCAAATGAGATAAAGGTATGTGCGTTTTATTTTTATTTTTACTGGGGTAGGCAAACTCTAGTTGGATACATTTATATGATGTGTTGTGGTTGTGGTTGTGTACAGCAAGCGGAAAGCCAAATAAAGAGAAGGATGGGAATTGGAAGTCATTTATCAGAGAGAAGACTGATTGATGATCTCACGAGAATGGGGCTGAATGAATCTATAGTGAGATCCCATTTTCATCTATCTATCTATCAATCTTTCTCTGTGTTGGGTTGGCTTATAACTGATGATGATGATTATGTTTTGACAGGTTAGGAGAGCGCTGATTATAATGCATCAGAGGGATGAAGTTGAATACAAGAGAGAAAGGCGTGTGATTCTTCGAAAAGCTTGAAATATGTTTTTCTTTTTAATATTAGTTGTTGGTTGATTGATTGATGCTGAAACCTTTGTAACTTGACTTCAAGAAGCATGAATTATAGACTTATAGTAGTAGTAGTGTTGCTGCATTTTATGCTTATATTTTGGCAAGGGCGAAGGAATTGAGTACAAGAATCATAATTATAGTTTACAAAACAGAACTTCTGCTGCAAACGAAATCATCAAGGTGGATTTCATAAAAGCCAATTTTTGAAACATTTAGTCCTCGACTCCTTGTGTATGGAGCCAATTGAATCTTGAAAATGATCAATGAATTCTTACTTGAAGCAATGCATAAGATTTTTGGTGCTTTTTTAACAAGTGAAACCCAAGGATGAATGACTCATTCTAACACGCCAGTCAACTTCTTGTTTGGGGTTTAATCAAGTGAAGTAGGCAAGTAGATCAATGTTTATTTACCATTTGTTAAAATAAATATGAGATTAAACACCTTCCTAAAGGTTTTGTGGGCGTATAAAACCAAAGTTGTCACAATATTCATGTCAAATTATAGAGTCGGGTGACCTTCCACATGAACTGGGGTCATGTCAGAATTCATGACATAAGAGGTTTTAGCGAAGACGCTTCCTTTGGCTTTGGTCAGGATGGTGGCGGATCCAAAATTTATTCCTAGCAGGGGTACCTTCAAGGTAGATTAAAGGTCCGTAAAGTCGTTTGATATATTTTCAGCTCCATAAAGTCGTTTGTAAAGATTTATTGGTTGATTTCAATGGATTTCTTAGTTTTTTTTTTTTTTTGTCATTTTTGAAGACTAGATTTTATTTTATTTTGATTTTGAGAGTTTTTTTTTTGTTGATTTCGAGATAATTTTTTTGGTTGATGGGATCCATACGAGAAGTTACGACGGGAAATGTGGTAGAAAGGCTAAAAAAGTTGTATTTTACCTAAGAAAATTCATTGTTTTATTTGTAGCATTTATTGTTAGGTTTGTTGTGTTCTCGGAATTCTATTTGAAGGGATCTTAGAATTCATTTTGCCTGCATCGTTATTGTGACTGTGAAGCTTTGTTGGGTGCATAAAAGGCTTATGCCTTGACATTTTTCGCATGGCTTTTCTTACGTCTTCATCTCCTTTACAGGAAGTTTAAGGGAAACATTTGTCAAGCTACTTTTGTTTGTCTAGTGATCGTATAAACACACATTCTATCCTCCCGGTTAGTAGTATGCTGATTTTTCTCCCTGCGAATGTATATAACCCAGCTGGTAGAAGCACGTTAATTCTCAATGTCTATTTACGTCACTTTGATAATTGCCCATGTATTCCTTTATTCCTGCTTTATATACGTTTATAGACCGGTATATGTTATTAGACTGCAATATACAATATCCAGATTATATTTATCCGCGTTAGTTATATTGAATTAGTTTGCATTGTTATTCATTGACAATCGTTCGAGACTGTAATTCACTGGATGGGTATCATTATTAGAAAGTATGGAGTACATAACCTTCTATTTAGGAGAAACTAAAGTAGTAGTAACAGTCTCCAAATGCAGAAAAGGGAGGGGGTAAAAAGCAATATCTTTATGCCTTTTTCCATGGCTTTAAAAGCAATAGTTATATAACTTGAACATACACCAAATGGACAAGAATATATAGTAAAACATTCAAAAATAACATTGGCTGAATCAACTGTCTTCATAGAGGAAGCTTTGGATCCAAACACTACCATATCACTTAACTTTACAAAAATGGGCGATTAAGCCATCACATCATATAAAAACATAAATGATCTCATTAGAGGTGGTGAACAAAATTTGAGTATCTTTTTAGCATATAAAACTAGCCAACCAGCCAGCCATTAATTAAAAGATGGTCATGAGGAGGTCCAAATATAGACTTGTCCTCCAGCTGTGGCCCCTGCAAGCATCCCAGGGTGGAAGGGATGAGGATCAAAACGACATAGGATTGCACTCACGTATGGGCTCTCAAGTGTAGCAACAACTCGGTTCTCCTCTGCTGCTGTTGATATCACATCGATCCCTCTTTTCATGTTGTTTCCCACAAACACATACGAATCATCCCACCCCCATACACCCCTGCAACCAAATCAAATCAATTCCTTACATTATTATTATTAACAAAATTACGTTTTTAACTGATAAAAAGGAGGCTTATTACCTGAATGTAGAAAGCCATGAATAATTGTTGTGGTTTATCATCAACTCTTCCTCATAATTCCCTCCGCTTACCACTCCAATCGTGTTATCAAAGCTACACACAAAGATTCAAACATCAAGATGATGTAAATTGGTAACAGTTGAACGCTTTATTGTTGAATTGAAACTGAAAACCATAAGATGTATTAAGTACATTAGCAAACAAGTCTCCTTTCTCACAAGTATCAAAAGCTTATTGCAACACAAGAAAACAATCATGTATCCTCTGCCAAGTGTCCTCAAAAGACAAGCCTCCTTTCACTTTCACTGTTTCACATACCGATTTTAACTAGTTTTGGGTTTGCCCCATAATCAATGGAACATTGATTTTAAATTCAATTGATACATTGTTTAGAGCTATTTTTAAGATCAGTTATGTCTATAATGCATCATTGCTAAAATGTGGGCTATCAACTGAAGAGTGATGGCTGACATACATTTCCATGTTCCCCTAAAGTGTAGTACCCCAAGTGCACCCACCTATGTGAGAAAGAAGCTTTCTGCCATTATGGAGACTTTTGAAGATCAATGCTTACAATATATATATGCCTTAAGTTCTCATACCATGTGAGAAAGAAGCTTCCCCTGCCATTATGGAGACTTTTGAAGATCAATGCAGTCATGCAGACAATGTATGTGTATTATGTATGTATGTATATATATATATATATAGAGGAAGGTTCAGATGTGAACCACTTTTTGGTTGTGAAGGTGAGGATAGCCGAGAGCACGACACGTGGCGGCTTTGAGTGCGGTCCCCCCCTTTAATTCAATGCCCTCCCATGAATCGCGCCTAGTCATCTGCCGTGGATCTGACGTGGCGCCTAGTCATCTGCCGTGGATCTGACGTGGCGCCTAGTCATCTGCCGTGGATCTGACGTGGCGCCTAGTCATCTGCCACGTGTCGCGCTCTCGGTTGTCCTCACGTTCACAACCAAAAAATGGTTCACATTTGAACCCACCCCTATATATATATATATATATATATATGCCTTAAGTTCTCACACCACATAGATACAGAAAGAGAAAGCACCTAAATGCAAGTGCTTTAAGCTATGTTAATTAGCATCAACAAAGTGAAAAGAATTGATTATTAACTTGCTTAATCAAAACTAAATGTAAACTGCAAAAAAAGAAGACAAAAAAAAAGATGTAGTGTACCTTGTAGTAGCAAGAATGCTTCCTGAAGGAGAGAAGAAAGCAGAATGTACATCCTTCTTATGAGCAACTACCTTAAGAGATTCCGGCTTACTTTTACCAACTTTCCTCAAATCCCAAATGCAAGCAGTTCCATCCGACGAACTTGTAGCCATTATATTCATATTTTGTGGATGAAAATCTATCGTGTTAATCATAGACTCGTGAAAGTCCCATGACAACGATGTCTTCCCAGACCTTTCATCCCAGATACGGAGCACTCCATGACGCTCGCCAAAATATATGGACTTCATATCATCAGGCCGTTGAGACATAGAACAAATTGCATCGTCTGTGGAATATACTAGATCAAATATCTCCTTTTCAATATCTAACGAGCGAATAAGACCATCATAACAGCTTGTAATTATCTGCATTCAGTAACATGAAAAACATGATAGGGTTAAAAATTATAAAAACAATGAAAAAAATGCTCCCTGTGTTCTAAGGGCGTGTTCGTCTTGCGGGAATGGAATGGAATTGGAGGGATTTGGATTTCAAATCCATTCCATTCCCGTGTTCGGTAAGACATGGGATTTGACAAGGGTTGGATTTGAAATCCAGACTTAAATTTGAAATCCCATGCATAGGGATTTTGAAATCCTTGGAAGAATGGATGGATTTCGTTGGATTTCAAGCGCCCCTTCCAAATTGTTAATTTTTAATTTTTAATTTTTAATAAAAAATTAAAATAATAACTCATTAAGCTTAATTAAATTGAAAACACAATTGTTTTGTTTAGGGCAATAGATTTATTAAATAATTGAGATTCAAATTCCATTCCAAATGTTACAAAACGAACGAGGTTTATTAAGGATTTGAAATCCAAATCCCTCGAAATCCAAATCCTTCCAAATCCAAATCCCTCCTCGAAATCCATTCCATTCCAATCCATTCCCGCAAAACGAACGCACCCTAAGAGTTTTAGCCCTCAAGATTTTTTAACACAATATGCAAGAAATTTTCTACAATCAGGACTTTAATGATAGCTGATAATTGAAATACATAAGAGATAAACAGCCAATCCTTGAATCCATGACAAAACTTGTTCTCTACCTAAACTGGAGGGTGTGTTTGGAAGTGCTTTTTAACCGCCAAAAGTGCTTATTGGCTTATGGCGGTGGCAAAAAAGTTCTCAAAAAAAATGTTTGAATTAGTTTTTGTTGTAGTAAAAGTCAATAAGTTTAAAAAGTGTTTAGTAAGCCTCTAAATACACAGATTGTTTGTAAGAAAGCAAAGAAGAAAAGTTGAACCTTGTTCATTGAAAAGGGATGAATGAGAATCCCTGAAACAGGAGCTGGATGAGGATGAAAGGTGTAAATCCCATCCCCATCTTCACCTTCTGAATCCACATTCCAAAACCCTAAATCTCCCAATTTGCTCCCCACAACAACCATTCTCATATCTGGTGATGGAAAGAATTTAACAGACAGTATCCTTCCAGGCACAACTCGAGCAATATTCTCCGGTGCCAACTCCATTGACTCCAAATCAATGGACCCCCTGACCCTTAATTCATCATCTTTGATTTGGGACTCTTTGCAGGCACTCATAATCTTCTCGACAAGTACTTGATTCGATTCAGAACACGTATTTGCTTCTGCCATAGTAATCGGTCCCGATTCATGAAACAACTTTTTAGTGCTAAGTTGTGGTTTGGGGATTTCTGTAGAATCTGGCTCTTTTCCTTGGGTTCTGAGAGATCTACGGAGTGGTTTGGGGATTTCTGTAGAATCTGGCTCTTTTCCTTGGGTTCTGAGAGATCTACGGATTACAATTGGGGTTTCGGATTTTACTTTCTGTGAACTAAGTTTGTAAGATTTCGTCTGCAATCTGTTGGATGCAACATCAAAATAACACAATGATTCACCAACTGCATGATTTCCATAAGCAAATCTGGATGTGTTTCAGTTTATGCAAATACATACATACACACAGAGGAAAGTTGAAATGAAAACTCATTTTTCATTATGAACGTGAGGACTACTAACTAAAATTGCACCACATGACAATATTCACTCCGAATATCATGCATTATTCAGAGTGAATAAAGCTTACATGCCTTTGCTCCTTTGTATAATGCATGATTTTCAGAGTAAATATTGTCACGTTCACAACCAAAATTAAGTTCACATTTGAACCTAACCCTATATATACATACATATATAGAGAAAGATTCATACGAGAAACATATCTTTTTTTTTAAATGCGAAGAGCAGTCTCAACCACATAACTCGGTCAACAAAGACAGCTTTGACCGGTCCCCCCTTTAATAATCTCAACCCTCCAATTAATCGTGTCAATACATCCATTGTAAGAGCATCTCCAATGGGTAACACTATTTTTTACACCAAATGTCAAAAGTAGTGTAAGAATTAGTGTTAGTAGTAAATCTTCTCCAATGGGTAACACTATTTTTTACACCAAATCATTTTACATAGAAAAGTAGTGTTAAAAATAGTGTAAAAAATAGTGTTACACCAAATATAGTGTGATATTATTTATCACACTAAATTTAATGCGAAAAATAGTGATCCCATTGGAGATGTGAATAGTAACATTTACACAAAATTTAGTGTTTAGTGTAAGATTTGGTGACCCCATTGGAGATGGTCTAACCGCGAGATGAGTGGCTGAGATTGCTCCTTGTTTTTTCTTAAATTGACATGCTTCTCATTTGAACCTTCTCCCTATATATATCTATATATATATACACACACATATAGAGAGAGAGAATGACCTTTGGCGCTTGGCGGATAGATCGGCAAGTGTGGAATGGATCTTTAGAGAAGCGAGGAGTTCATCGTTGCGCTTGATGTTTTCGAGTCGTTTCCGCTCGTACTCTGTCGGTCTCTTAGGCGCCATTTCTAGAAAGAGAAACCACAAAGATGGTGGAGAGAGATATATAGAGATAGATATAGATATAGATACAGATACAAATATGACCCAGCAAGGCGGTAAACGGGAAAAAGCGGGAAAATTAACTCGGAGGGATTGATTTTTATTGGTTGATTTTAGCGGTAATTTTGTTTAGTTTCATTTTGGCTCCCCGATCTTTTAGTATTTTGCAAAAACTGCCTCTATTTTATTGAAATGGTAACATTCTATTCATAAAGAAAAATATTATGCTAAATACCCCCATTCCCCGTATTATCTTGGTAGCTAATATTATGTTTGTCAATCGGGGTCTTTTTGTCGGCTTTCCCTCCTTCAATTGATGTTGGTTTAGTAACATGCTTAATCTACATGCTTGTAGATTCTATGTCCTTCGCTGATCACTCGATAATCCTTTTATTTTTAGAAGTTTGGATCGGCTTCAGGTTGGTCATAGGTCGGCAAGGATAGATTTGTAGACAAGAATCAAGACATGTTTTCACGTTCGACTTCTCTAGATCAAGGATTTAGTATTTACTAATTGTTCAATTGTAGTTATATTTTATATCCAATGAGTCAAGTTGATAAATTTAAATAAAAAAAAAAACTCAATTAAAAATAAAACATGTAATGAAAAATAGAAAATCACCAAAAACGCATTGAAGTGATTATAACATTCGAAATCCTTCGTCCATTCTTGTTATATTTATAATAGGAGTTGTTTGGTACAGAGACCTGGAAACTGAGAAATAGAAAATGGATGTAAATCTCTTGTTCGACGACCACCAGCGTCGACGACGACCACCTGTGCATCTCCGACAACGAGAGTTGTCGTTCGAGGTTGCCATCCGGCGACATGAACCACCATTTCTCCGTTTCATTTCTCTAATGGCACCAAAAAAGGGATCAATTCCAATTTTGTTCCCCAATCCTATTTCTCCCGCAAAATCATATCATATTATCTGATCAAGTATGCATCCATTACAAGAAAAACATATTTCTACATGGGAATTTACCAACCATCCATAATACAACAAACCATAATCTGCATATAGCACATTCACATCTTCTTTGCCAGCTTCCTTCTTGATCATGAACGAGTTGTGAGACGGCTGTATATCAAAATACACACACATAAGATCGAAATCATAAAAAATAAGCCAAGAAAAGGAGGGTTGTGTAAGTAGGAGGGAACCATTAGCAATGAATCCCTATGAAAAAGATAAGGTGAAATTATTAATTCAAGATTATAGTTGCAACCATAAGTTTGAGCATCCCATGTCAATTGCAATGGACAAACAGCTTAAGCGCGGCGTTTGGCGATGAACCAAATTCAAACATCCAATAATGTTGTTCTTGTTGATGGCAGAAAAGGAATTTTAACTTCACATATCTTAAGCAAAGTCATTGATGATTAATCAAATGCAAACCCTAGATCAAATACACCCTCTAATTGACCACTTCAAATCCTAGAAATCAACCACAAACTATAAAATTCTGAAAACTCAAATCAACAAATAAAAGCCACTAAATTCCTTTGGCTTTGGTGAGGGATAGTGGAGGATCCAAGATTTATTACTATTCCTAATACCATCTTTAAGCTTAAGGTTCGTAAAGTCATTCGATATATATTCAACCTAATTCCTTTGTTTTGATAGACTTCTAAAGTTTTATTAGTTGATTCCATAGATTTCTTAGTTTTTGTTTTGGTTGATTTCGAGATACTTTTTTTAGTTGATGGGGTCCCATACGAGAAGTTATCATGTGCGAAATGTGGTAGAAAGGCTAAAAAAGTTAGAGTAAATTACAATTTTGGTCCTTATGGTTTACATTCACTATCAAGTTTGGTCTCTCTAATAAACTAATTACAATTTTAGTCACTATGGTTTGCATTGTATTTCAATTTTGGTCCTTTTGACTAACTATAATTAAAAAAATATTTAATATCTTTTGTCTTCTTTTTATTGTCTTATTCTATATCATATAGTTAATTACAATTTGAGTCCTTCTAGCTTGTCTCCTTTTTTTTTCTTTTCTTCAATTTAATTTTTCAGTTTTTACCCCTTATAAGATTAATTAATAATGTTTTTATTTAGATAAGAAAAAAAAATGACATTTGAACTCAATTAAAAAGCTTTTCTAGCCGTCGTTTTTTAAATAGCGAAATTAATCTGTCTATTAATAAAAAAAATTATCACTTTTAGATTTTAATTTAATTAAATGTTTATATAAATGTGTATCAAACAAAAAATTTAAAGTATAAGTATTAGATTTTTTTTAAAATAATCAACTTAAATTTATGCAGTGAAAAATGAATAACCAATTAAATAAAGTATCTGAAAATGAAATTCATTATTTTAGTCATTTTAAATTAGTGATATGATATCCTACCCATTTTCTTATAAAATTTTACAAAATAGCCATCAGGTTCACCAAATGCACCTCCTCCATTGGCAGACCTAGGTATTAATTGTAAATATCAAAACTCTAGAGACGAATTCTTCCATTGACGGAACTAGCTCCTCCATTTGACGGACATGGGTAATAATATATGTAAAAAATTGTCTTGTAGTCAGGTTCGCCAATGGAGGAGCTGCATTTGGTGGACTTAATGTCTATTTTGTAAAATTTACAAGAAAATGACAAAAAGATAAAACCAATAATTTAAAATGGCTAAAATAATGATATTTTTTATTTAAAAGGATGCATTCTTTTAATTAATAATAGATAAATTTCTATTTTCTTATAACATTATTAAGAAAAAAATGATACATTTTATGAACCCAACATAAATACATTTTTTTAGTTTAGTGTAGATGGATTTGCATACATATATGCATAAAAACTTAAAATATCCAATAATGAATTCATTTTAAAGATATTTACAAAAGTTATCTAGAGACATATATTAGAAAATAAAGTACATATTTTTAATTAAAAATATCATTAATTAATTTAATAAGAGGCATAAAATGAATAATAAAATTAAAGGAAGGACAAAATTGAAAATAGATAAACCAGAAGGACTCAAATTGTAATTTACTATATGCTCTCTAATAAGACAAAAAAATAGAAAGGACAAAACATATTAACTAGTCTTTTAATCATAGTTGGTCAAAAAGACCAAAAGATAAAATAAAATGCAAACCATAATGACTAAACTTGTAATTAGTTTATAAGAAGGACCAAACTTGATAGTGAATGTAAACCATAAGGACCAAAAAGTGTAATTTACTCAAAGTTATATTTAGATAAAAACATTATAAACACATTCCATAGTATATTTGTTGTAGATATACTTTAGAGTAAATTACATATTTGGTCCCTGTGGTTTACATATAATTGCACTGTTGGTCCCTATTCTAAAGTAATTATGGATTTGGTCCCTATGGTTTACATTTTCACACGTATTTGGTCCCTCTACCCTAACAGTGTTAGTTAATTCTGTTAAGTAGCTTTACTTTAAGGGCATTTTAGTCTTTTTCATATATTTCCTTATTTTATATTAACCCCACTAGGCCCCACCACAACCCATGTGTGTGACCCCATTCCCACCCCACCCATCTTCTTTTTCCACAAAAAAAAAACCCATCTTCTTTACAAAACCTGCAACTTTTATTTTACACTTCTTTCTCTATCCAAGAAAGACAAGACACACACATATATAACCAGAAAACATTCAGATAAATATATCTATTTATTTAATATTATTTTTATTTAATTAGTAATAAAATTAATGTTTTTTAATATTATTGCTATTTAATCAAATTCTCTCTCCCCATTTTTTGGTTTTTATTATCTCTCTCTCTCTCTAGAAATCTTGAGACCCATTTTTGAAATAATAACATGACTTTTTTCTTTCTTTTGAGTGTGTGAATTTTGTGCGTGAAGTAACAAAAGTCTTCTCTTTCACACCTCTTTCTTTCTTTCTCTCAATCCCAAACATGGTTTTCAAGAACCTTGTTCTAGGGTTTTGAGTTTGGACAATCCTCTTCAAAAAAGCTCTCTAATTTCCCCATTTTTCTCTTCAATGAATCTGTTTTTAGTCCCTTTTTCCATTTGAGGTTTGTTCATTTCCTTCATCTTGATATGAGTTCCACCCTAATCTCATTTTTCTGCACAAGAAACAGGGTAAGCACTTGAAATTGCATCCTAAAACTTGTCTTTTGTGCTTTGTTATCTTTTAATTTTTTTGTGGGTTTTTATGGGTTTTGGGTGTTTATCTTAAGACTCCACTTTCTTGAATTTTTTAGACTTTTTTGATTTTTTTGTTTTTGAAATTCCATCCAAAAACATGTCTTTTTTAATTTTTTTATGCCTTATGGTATCTTAAGTTTGTAGGTTTTAATGGGTTTTGAGTCTTTATCTTAGAACTCCACTTTCTTGATTTTTTATAATATTTTTTAGGGGAGATATATAGCTGCTGTTGAGAGTTTCCATAGAATTCTTAGCCTATTGGTTCAGCCCCAAGATTAAGTCTAGTACAAAAACTTAAAGGTACAAACAGGGGATGCAATGAGTAAGTTTAAGAAAGTTGTATCTTTCCTTCCTTGGTTTGTTAATAAAGATATAGATATATTTGTCATGCTTTCTGGTTATATATGTATAGGTGTGTATATATATATATATGTGTCTGTGATCTTTCTTGGAATAAAGAAGTTAAAAAACAATTTTGCGGGTTTGGTAAAGAGATGGGTTTTTTTAGATGAAGAAGAAAAGATGGTGGGGTTAATATAAAATAAGGAAATATATGAAAAAGACTAAAATGCCCTTAAAGTAAAGCTACTTAACAGAATTAACTAACACTGTTAGGGTAGAGGGACCAAATACGTGTGAAAATGTAAACCATAGGGACCAAATTCATAATTACTTTAGAATAGGGACCAACAGTGCAATTATATGTAAACCACAGGGACCAAATATGTAATTTACTCTATACTTTATTTAAGTGAGATCAAAAGTGTTCCTCGATATTCAGTAGTGTTCCAGAAGAATTGTCTGTTGATCATGGATCTTAAGATCCTTGTCAAACGCTTTGTAATTTTTCTTGATAGAAATAATATTCTTACTTATCTGGCGAACGTACACTATACCACCGATATTGGAACCGCCTTAGATTCATGTGTTGTTGTTTGTCATATAGTAAGATTCTAACATATATTGATATTATCTATATTTGGAGTTGTTTATTTCGATAGTCGTACAACATCTACATCATTGTTATTAGCATTTATTCGTTGTGTCCTTGGTTCTATTTGAAGGGGTCTTAGAATTCATTTGCTTGCATCGTTATTCTGAGACATCTAGCCAAACAGTGTGATTGTGTGAAGCTTTGTTGGGTGCATAAAAAGCAGCCTTGACATTTTTCGCATGGCTTTTCTTATGTTTTCATCTCCTTTACAGGAAGTCAAAGGGAAACATTTGCCAAGCTGCTTTTGTTTGTCCCGTGATCTTATAAACATACGTTGTATCCTCCCGATTAGTAGTATGCTGATTTTTCTTTCTGCAAATGTATGTAATCACCCAGATAGTGGAAGCACGATAATTCTCAATGTGTCAATTTACATGTCATTTTGATATTTTGCCTATGTATTCCTTTATTACTGCTTTATATACGTTTATGGACCGGTATCTGTTATTAGACTACAATATGCAGTATCTACACCTTATTTATCCGCATTAGTTAATATTGGATTAGTTTGCATTGTCGTTTATTGATAATAGTTTTGAGACAGTAAATCACTTGATCGATGTCATTATTAGAAAGTATGGAGTACATAACCTTCTATTTAGGTAATAACAAGTCTCCAAATGCAGAAAATGGAGGGGGTAAAAAGCAATATAAACATATGCCTCTTTTTCATGGCTTTAAAAGCAGTAGTTATAATTTAAGCATACACACCAACACAAGTATATATAATAAAACATTCAAAATAACATTGGCTGAATCAACCGTCTTCATAGAGGAAGCTTTGGATCCAAACACCACCATATCATATAACTATACAAAATTGGGCGATTACGCCATCACATCGCATGGAAACATCTGAAATCAAATGATCTCATTAAAGGCGGTGAACAAAATTTGAGTATCTTTTTACTAAATAAAACTAGACAGCCATTAAAGATGATCATGAGGAGGAGGATGTCCAGATATAGACTTGTCCTCCAGCTGTGGCCCCTGCAAGCATCCCCGGGTGGAAGGGATGAGGATCAACACGTAATGGGATTGCAGTCATGTGAGGGCTCTCGAGTGTAGCAACAACTCTTCTCTCCTCCGCTGCTGTTGATATCACATCAATCCCTTTCTTCATGTTTCCCACAAACATATACGAATCATCCCACCCCCATACACCTCTGCAACCATCATTTCCTTTTAGCTATGGACTTTCGTTATTATTAACAAAACTACAATTTTTTACTATTAAAAGAGGCTTATTACCTGAATGTAGAGAGACATCTGCCTGTAAAATTGTTATGGTTTATCATCAACTCATCCTTATAATTCGCTCCACTTATCAGTCCAATTGTGTCATCAAGACTACACATAAAGATTACAAGATTTAAACACCAAGAATGACAAACTCCTTCAACAAGTATCAAAAGCTTATTAAAACACAAGAAAATCGAAAGTGTTAATCAATTCCTATATCCTCTGTCAGGTGTCCTCGAAAAACAAGTCTCACTTTCACATATCAATTTTGACTGTTTTTTAAGAATGGAACTTTGATATTAAATCCAATTGTTGAGAACTATTTTTAAAATCAATTATGTCAACAAAGAATCAGGGTTAAAATCTGGACTGTAAAGTAAAGAGCTTGATGGCTGACATACATTTCTATGTTCCCCTAAAGTTTAATACCCCAAGTGCACCCACCCATGTGAGAAAGAAGCTTTCCCTGCCATTATGGATACTTTTTATAAAGAGTTAAGTACACCGAAATGTATCCAAGTTGTCACCTTTTATCATTGTGTGTACTCAACTTAAAAACTTACCATTTAATGTACTGAACCTACTAAAATTGTCATTCTATGTACTAAACTATCATTCTATGTATCCATTTAATGTACTTAAAAACTTACCATTTAATGTGCTGAACCCTTTATTTAATAATGCCTTTTAAGTTGAGTACACACAATGATAAGTTTTTAAGTTGAGTACACAATGATAAAAGGTGACAACTTAGATACATTTTGGTGTACTTAACCCTTTTATAAATCAATGCAGACAATAAGCTTTATATATATCCCTTAAATTCTCATACCACATACAAACAACAAGAGAAAGCAACTAAATGCGAGCTCTTCAAGCTATGTTAGTTAGCATCAACAAAGTGAAAATAATTAATTTTTTACTTGCTTAATTAAAACTAAATGTAAACTTAAAAAAAAAGAAGATGAATTGCACCTTGTAGTACCAAGAATGCTTCCTGAAGGAGAAAAGAAAGCAGAATGTACAGCCCTCTTATGAGTAACCACCTTAAGAGATTCCGGCTTACTTTTACCAACTTTCCTCAAATCCCAAATGCAAGCAGTTCCATCCGAGGAACTTGTAGCCATGCTATTCGTATTCTCTGAATTAAAATCTATCGTGTTAATCCTAGACCCGTGTAACTCCCATGACAAAGCCGTCTTCCGAGACCTTTCATCCCAAGCACAAACCACTCCATGACCCTCGCCAAAGTACACGGAATTCTTATCATCAGGTCGCTGAGACATAGATAAAATTGCATCGTCCGTGGAATATACCAGATCAAATATCTCCTTTTCAACATCTAACAAGCGAATAAAACCATCATAACAGCTTGTAATAATCTGCATCAAGTAACATGAAATACATGACAGGGTTAAAAATTATAAAAATAATGAAATAAATGTTCCCTATGTTCTAAGGTGGCATCTGGTTCACAGAATGTTTTGGATGGAATGGAATATGTCAAAGAAATTTGACTAAATTTGACTTTGAAGAAATTGGAATGGAATATTGTCAGGTTTGACCACCTGTTTGGTTGACAGAATTGAAATGGAATCTGTCTGCTTGGTTCAAGATTTAAACACAATGTGCAAGTACTATTCTACAATCAGGACTTCAATAATAGCTGATAATTGAAATATTTAAGAGCTAAACCAAATACACAGATTGTTTATAAGAAAGCAAAGAAGAAAACTTAAAAGTTGAACCTTGTTCATGGAAAGGGATGAATGAGAATCTCTGAAACAGGGGCTGGATGAGGCTGAAAGGTGTAAATCCCATCACCATCTTCACCTTCTGAATCCACATTCCAAAACCCTAAATCTCCCAATTTGTTTCCTGCAACAACCATTCTCATATCTGGTGATGGAAAGAATTTAACAGACAGTAACCACCTTCCCGGCACAACTCGAGCAATATTCTCGGGTGCCAACTCCATTGACTCCAAATCAATGGAGCCCCTGACCTTCTTCGGACAGCCTTCATAATCATCTTTGATTTGGAACTCTTTGCAGGCACTCATAATCTTGTCTACGAGTGCTTGATTCGATTCGCAACAGGTATTCGCTTCTGCCATAGTAATGGGGCCCGATTCATGATGCAACTTTTTAGTGCTAAGTTGTGGTTTGGGGATTTCTGTAGAATCTGGCTCTTTTCCTTGGGTCCTGAGAGATCTACGGATTACAATTGGGGTTTCGGATTTTAGTTTCTGTGAACTAAGTTTGTAAGATTTCGTCTGCAATCTGTTGGATACAACATCAAAATAACACAATGATTCACCAACTGCATGATTTCCATAAGCAAATCTGGATGTGTTTTAGTTTATGCAAATACATACATACACACAGAGGAAAGTTGAAATGAAAACTCATTTTTCATTATGAACGTGAGGACTACTAACTAAAATTTCACCACGTGACAATATTCACTTCGAATATCATGCATCATTCAGAGTTAATAAAGCTTAGATGCCTTTGTTCCTTTGTATAATGCATGATTTTCAGAGTAAATATTGTCACGTTCACAACCAAAACTGAGTTCACATTTGAACCTAACCCTATATATACATACATACATATATAGAGAAAGATTCATGCGAGAAACATATCTTTTCAAAGAAAATGCGAAGAGCAGTCTCAACCACTTATCTCGGTCAACAAAGACAGCTTTGACCGATCCCCCTCTAATAATCTCTATCTACCCTCCCATTAATCGCGTCAATCCTCCACGATCACATCCATCGTAACCGCGAGATAAGTGGTTGAGATTGCTCCTTGCTTTTTCTTAAACTGACATGCTTCTCATTTGAACCTTCTCCCTATATATATATATATATATATATATATACACATAGAGAGAGAGAATGACCTTTGGCGCTTGGCGGATAGATCGGCAAGTGTGGAATGGATCTTTAGAGATGCGAGGAGTTCATCGTTGCGCTTGATGTTTTCGAGTCGTTTGCGCTCGTACTCTGTCGGTCTCTTAGGCGCCATTTCCAGAAAGAGAAACCACAAAGATGGTGGAGAGAGATATATAGAGATAGATATAGATATAGATATAGATATAGATACAGATACAGATATGACCCAGCAAGGCGGTAAACGGGAAAAAGCGGGAAAATTAACTCGGAGGGATTGATTTTATTGGTTGATTTTAGCGGTAATTTTGTTTAGTTTCATTTTGGCTCCCCGATCTTTTGGTATTTTGCAAAAACTGCCTCAATTTTATTGAAATGATAACATTATGTTCATAAAGAAAAATATTATGCCAAATACCCCCATTCTCCGTATTATCTTGGTAGCTAATATTACCCAGATAGCAGAAGCACAATAATTCTCGTTGTGTAAATTTACATGTCGTTTTGATATTTTGCCTATGTATTCCTTTATTACTGCTTTATATACGTTTATGGACCGGTATATGTTATTAGACTACAATATACAGTATCTACACCTTATTTATCCGCATTAGTTAATATTGGATTAGTTTGCATTGTCGTTTATTGATAATAGTTTTGAGACTGTAAATCACTTGATCGTTGTCATTATTAGAAAGTATGGAGTACATTACCTTCTATTTAGGTAATAACAAGTCTCCAAATGCAGAAAATAGAGGGGATAAAAAGCAATATCTTTATATGCCTCTTTTTCATGGCTTTAAAAACAGTAGTTATAATTTAAGCATACACACCAACACAAGTATATATAATAAAACATTCAAAATAACATTGGCTGAATCAACTGTCTTCTTAGAGGAAGCTTTGGATCCAAACACCACCATATCATATAACTTTACAAAATTGAGCGATTACGCCATCACATCATATAGAAACATCTGAAATCAAATGCTCATTAAAGGCGGTGAACAAAATTTGAGTATCTTTTTTACTAAATAAAACTAGACAGCCATTAAAGATGATCATGAGGAGGAGGAGGATGTCCAGATATAGACTTGTCCTCCAGCTGTGGCCCCTGCAAGCATCCCCGGGTGGAAGGGATGAGGATCAACACGTAATGGGATTGCAGTCATGTGAGGGCTCTCGAGTGTAGCAACAACTCTTCTCTCCTCCGCTGCTGTTGATATCACATCAATCCCTTTCTTCAAGTTTCCCACAAACATATACGAATCATCCCACCCCCATACACCTCTGCAACCAACATTTCCTTTTAGCTATGGACTTTCGTTATTATTAATAAAACTACAATTTTTTACTATTAAAAGAGGCTTATTACCTGAATGTAGAGAGACATCCGCCTGTAAAATTGTTATGGTTTATCATCAACTCATCCTCATAATTCGCTCCACTTATCAGTCCAATTGTGTCATCAAGACTACACATAAAGATTACAAACTTTAAAAACCAAGAATGACAAACTCCTTCAACAAGTATCAAAAGCTTATTAAAACACAAGAAAATCGAAAGTGTTAATCAATTCCTATATCCTCTGTCAGGTGTCCTCGAAAAACAAGTCTCACTTTCACATATCAATTTTGACTGTTTTTTAAGAATGGAACTTTGATATTAAATCCAATTGTTGAGAACTATTCTTAAAATCAATTATGTCAACAAAGAATCAGGGTTAAAATCTGGACTGTAAAGTAAAGAGCTTGATGGCTGACATACATTTCTATGTTCCCCTAAAGTTTAATACCCCAAGTGCACCCACCCATGTGAGAAAGAAGCTTTCCCTGCCATTATGGATACTTTTTATAAAGAGTTAAGTACACCGAAATGTATCCAAGTTGTCACCTTTTATCATTGTGTGTACTCAACTTAAAAACTTACCATTTAATGCACTGAACCTACTAAAATTGTCATTCTATGTATCCATTTAATGTACTTAAAAACTTACCATTTAATGTGTTGAACCCTTTATTTAATAATGCCTTTTAAGTTGAGTACACACAATGATAAATTTTTAAGTTGAGTAGACAATGATAAAAGGTGACAACTTAGATACATTTTGGTGTACTTAACCCTTTTATAAATCAATGCAGACAATAAGCTTTATATATATCCCTTAAATTCTCATACCACATAGAAACAACAAGAGAAAGCAACTAAATGCGAGCTCTTCAAGCTATGTTAGTTAGCATCAACAAAGTGAAAAGAATTAATTTTTAACTTGCTTAATTAAAACTAAATGTAAACTTAAAAAAAAAGAAGATGAATTGCACCTTGTAGTACCAAGAATGCTTCCTGAAGGAGAAAAGAAAGCAGAATGTACAGCCCTCTTATGAGTAACCACCTTAAGAGATTCCGGCTTACTTTTACCAACTTTCCTCAAATCCCAAATGCAAGCAGTTCCATCCGAGGAACTTGTAGCCATGCTATTCGTATTCTCTGAATTAAAATCTATCGTGTTAATCCTAAACCCGTGTAACTCCCATGACAAAGCCGTCTTCCGAGACCTTTCATCCCAAACACAAACCACTCCATGACCCTCGCCAAAGTACACGGAATTCTTATCATCAGGTCGCTGAGACATAGATAAAATTGCATCGTCCGTGGAATATACCAGATCAAATATCTCCTTTTCAACATCTAACAAGCGAATAAAACCATCATAACAGCTTGTAATTATCTGCATCAAGTAACATGAAATACATGACAGGGTTAAAAATTATAAAAATAATGAAATAAATGTTCCCTATGTTCTAAGGTGGCATCCGGTTCACAGAATGTTTTGGATGGAATGGAATCTGTCAAAGAAATTGGACTTTGAAGAAATTGGAATGGAATGTTGTCAGGTTTGACCACCTGTTTGGTTGACAGAATTGAAATGAAATCTGTCTGCTTGGTTCAAGATTTAAACACAATGTGCAAGTACTATTCTACAATCAGGACTTCAATAATAGCTGATAATTGAAACATTTAAGAGCTAAACCAAATACACAGATTGTTTATAAGAAAGCAAAGAAGAAAACTTAAAAGTTGAACCTTGTTCATGGAAAAGGGATGAATGAGAATCTCTGAAACAGGGGCTGGATGAGGCTGAAAGGTGTAAATCCCATCACCATCTTCACCTTCTGAATCCACATTCCAAAACCCTAAATCTCCCAATTTGCTCCCCACAACAACCATTCTCATATCTGGTGATGGAAAGAATTTAACAGACAGTAACCTTCCCGGCACAACTCGAGCAATATTCTCCGGTGCCAACTCCATTGACTCCAAATCAATGGACCCCCTGACTTTCTTCGGACAACCTTCGTAATCATCTTTGATTTGGGACTCGTTGCAGGCACTCATAATCTTGTCGACGAGTACTTGATTCGATTCGGAACAAGTATTCGCATCTGCCATGGTAATCGGGCCCGATTGATGAAGCAGTTTTTTAGGGCTAAGTTGTGGTTTGGGGATCTCTGTAGAATCTGGCTGTTTTCCTTGGGTTCTGAGAGATCTACGGATTACAATTGGGGTTTCGGATTTTACTTTACTAACTTTGTTAGATTTCGTTTGCAATCTGTTCAATACAACATCAAAATAACATAAAAGGATTCACCAACTGCACTATTTCCATAAGCATATCTGAATATGTTTCAGTTTATACATACATACATATATATATATATATAGAGAGAGAGAGAGAGTGTAGAAAAACCTTTGGCGCTTGGCGAAGGATAGATCGGCAAGCGTGGAATGGATCTTGAGAGAAGCGAGAAGTTCATCGTTGCGCTTGATGTTTTCCAGTCGTTTGCGCTCGTACTCTGTCATTCTCTTAGGCGCCATTTTCAGAAAAAAGAGAGCACAAAGATGAAGATGGAGATGGAGATGGAGATGGAGATGGAGATGGAGACGAAGATGGAGATATACAGGGAAAAAGCGGGAAAATTAATTCTAGGGATTGATTTTATTGGTTCAATTTTGCATTTGGTTTTATACATATTATATATATATATATATATATATAGAGGGAGGTTCAAATGTAAACTCTATATTTCGTGTAAACTATGTAAACCCATCGTGGCCCTTGATCAAAAAAATCAAAGGAGGATATGGATTCATAGAAAATATGGAAATGTGAAATATATGGTAAGTCAATGATTATGGAAATATGAAAATGTGAAATATGGAAACGTTTTTGAAAATCAATGGTGTGGATTGGTTTACATAGTTTACACGAAATATAGAGTTTACATTTGAATCTCCCTCTATATATATATATATATACATATACATATCTGGTTTTTGGCATTTTTATACATATATATATATATATATAGAGGAAAGTTCAAATGTGAACCATTTGTCGTTGTTAACGTGAGGACGGTACTTTGAGTGTGGTCCCCCTCTTTAATTCAATGCCCTCCCATGAATCGCGCCTAGTCATCCGCCGTGAATCTGACGTGGCGCATAGTCATCCGCCACGTGTCGCGTTCTCGGTTGTCCTCACGTTCACAACCAAAAAGTGGTTCACATTTGAACCCACCCCTATATATATACACATATCTGGTTTGGTAGGAAGTATGAATTATTAACCTTATATTATCGTTTTATAGCGGATTGGTTATCGCTCATAGCGCCCTAACCGAGTTCGAGATTCTTTCCCGTACGCATCTCCAGGGACATTTAAGTGGGGTCATGTTTACTCCCCAAAATTACCAAGGATTAGTCGGGCTTTGGCCCGGACACCCTTAGAAAAAAAAAACATGTTTAATTTACATGGTTGTTGATTTTATATCTTCAGACATTTGGATCAACTTCAAGCAAGCTGGTAATAGGTCGGCAATGATAGATTTGTAGACAAGAATCAAGATGCATTCACTTTCAAGAGTTGCCCTTCGCAAAGGCATGAAATTTTGATCTATTTACTAATGAGTCTAGTAGTGTAAAATTTTTGAAAACTCTAAATTAAAAATAAAATAGAACATGTTAAGAAGAAAAGAAAATTCAACAAAAACGAATTGATATGATTAAAACATTCTAAATCATATCATATTTATCTGATCAAGAATGTATCCATAATACAAAGAAAAACATAATCCTACATGGGAATTTACCAGCCATCCATAAACAAACCATAATCTGCATATAACACTAAATCAATTCAATATCTCATACAAAACCATCATTAACAACAATACTAAAAATGAACCACAGTCACAGCAATATGATCAAAATCCCTCACTTAACCTAAAACACAAAACTAGAGAACTAAAACTGTTGGTTGGATTTGATAAAACTGCAAAAGCAAAGTATCAGAATCCAAGCTTGCCTATGCTTAGCATTGTACCTGAATCATACAAGAAAGTTGCATCAACAACAGGTCAGAAGCGAAATCATAGCCGGTAGCAGAAGCAAGATTCAAGGTTATTCGTTTTTTGACCTGATAGTGTCGTCGGTCCTCATGCAGATCCAGTGAGGAATGGGCCGGTTCTGCCTCATCTTCTTTGCCAGCTTCTTCTTGATCATGAACGACTTGTGAGACGGCTGTATATCAAAATACACACACATAAGATCGAAATCATAAAAAAAAATAAGCCAAGGAAAGGAGGGTTGGGTAAGTAGGAGGGAACCATTAGCAATGAATCCCTATGAAAAAGATAAGGTGAAATTATTAATTCAAGATTATAGTTGCAACCATAAGTTTGAGCATCCCTTGTCAATTGCAATGGACACACAGCTTAAGCGTGTGGCGTTTGGCGATGAACCAAATTCAAACATCCAACAAAATTGTTCTTGTTGATGGCAGAAAAGGGATTTTAACTTCACATATCTTAAGCAAAGTCATTGATGATTAATCAAATGCAAACCCAAATCAACAATGTGGTCTTGTTGATGGCAGCAAGGGGATTTTAACTTGAGAAGTTGTTTAAAAGAGGGATTAAACCAGAATTATCAAAATGTAAATTTCTTTAGCCATAAATAGCATCAATGGAAACAATTATAAAAATAACAATAAATTGCAAATGGGCATGGATTAAGATGCATATAATCTAAATCCAACTTCAATAATCTCCAACAGCAGACGCTAACAGAACAATGGTCATAGTTATTCGTTTTTTTGGTTGATTTCGATATACTTTTTTTAGTTGATGGAGGGTCCCACACGAGAAGTTACCAGGTGCAAAATGTGGTAGAAAGGCTAAAAAAGTTATATTTTACCTACAAAGGTTAGCTTCTTTAGATAAAAAAATTATAAACACATTCCATAGTATATTTGTAGTAGATATACTCTATTTAAGTGAGATCAAAAGTGTTCCTTGATATTCAATAGTGTTCCAGAAGAATTGTTTGTTGATCATGGATCTTAAGATCCTTGTCAAACACTTTGTAATTTTTCTTGATAGTAATAATATTCTTACTTTATCTGGTAGAAAGGCTTTAAAAGTAGTATTTTACCTAAGAAAATTCATGGTGCTTTGTTGGGTGCATAAAAGGCTTATGCCTTGACATTTTTCACATGGCTTTTCTTATGTTTTCATCTCCTATACAGGAAGTCAAAGGGAAACATTTGTCAAGCTGCTTTTGTTTGTCCCGTGATCTTATAAACACACGTTGTATCCTCCCGGTTAGTAGTATGCTGATTTTTCTTTCTGCAAATGTATGTAATCACCCAGATAGCGGAAGCACAATAATTCTCGATGTGTAAATTTACATGTCGTTTTGATATTTTGCCTACGTATTCCTTTATTACTGCTTTATATACGTTTATGGACCGGTATCTGTTATTAGACTACAATATACATCATCTACACCTTATTTATCCGCATTAGTTAATATTGGATTAGTTTGCATTGTCGTTTATTGATAATAGTTTTGAGACTGTAAATCACTTGATCGTTGTCATTATTAGAAAGTATGGAGTACATAACCTTCTATTTAGGTAATAACAAGTCTCCAAATGCAGAAAATGGAGGGGATAAAAAGCAATATCTTTATATGCCTCTTTTTCATGGCTTTAAAAGCAGTAGTTATAATTTAAGCATACACACCAACACAAGTATATATAATAAAACATTCAAAATAACATTGGCTGAATCAACTGTCTTCTTAGAGGAAGCTTTGGATCCAAACACCACCATATCATATAACTTTACAAAATTGAGCGATTACGCCATCACATCATATAGAAACATCTGAAATCAAATGCCCATTAAAGGCGGTGAACAAAATTTGAGTATCTTTTTACTAAATAAAACTAGTCAGCCATTGAAGATCATGAGGAGGAGGTCCAGATATAGACTTGTCCTCCAGCTGTGGCCCCTGCAAGCATCCCCGGGTGGAAGGGATGAGGATCAAAACGACATGGGATTGCAGTCATGTTCGGGCTCTCGAGTGTAGCAACAACTCTTCTCTCCTCTGCTGCTGTTGATATCACATCAATCCCTCTCTTCATGTTTCCACAAACATATACGAATCATCCCACCCCCATACACCTCTGCAACCATCATTTCCTTTTAGCTATGGACTTCCGTTATTATTCACAAAACTACAATTTTTTACTTTTAAAAGAGGCTTATTACCTGAATGTAGAGAGCCATCTGCCTGTCCAATTGTTATGGTTTATCATCAACTCATCCTCATAATTCGCTCCACTTATCAGTCCAATTGTGTCATCAAGACTACACATAAAGATTACAAGATTTAAACACCAAGAATGACAAACTCCTTCAACAAGTATGAAAAGCTTATAAAAACACAAGAAAATCGAAAGCGTTAGTCAATCCCTATATCCTCTGTCAGGTGTCCTCAAAAAACAAGTCTCACTTTCACATACCAATTTTGACTGTTTTTAAGAAGGAACTTTCATATTAAATCCAATTGTTGAGAACTATTTGTAAGATCAATTATGTCAAAAAGCATCAGGGTTAAAATCTGGACAGTAAAGTAAAGAGCTTGATGGCTGACATACATTTCTATGTTCCCCTAAAGTTTAATACCCCAAGTGCACCCACCCATGTGAGAAAGAAGCTTTCCCTACCATTGTGGATACTTTTTATAAAGAGTTAAGTACACCAAAATGTATCAAGTTGTCACCTTTTATCATTGTGTGTACTCGACTTAAAAACTTACCATTAATGTACGAACCTACCAAAATTTCATTCTATGTACTAAACTATCATTCTATGTATCCATTTAATGTACTTAAAAACTTACCATTTAATGTGCTGAACCCTTTATTAGTAATGCTTTTAAGTTGTGTACACCAATGAAAGTTTTAAGTTGAGTACACACAATGATAAAATTTTAAGTCGAGTACGCACAATGATAAAAGGTAACAACTTAGATACATTTTGGTGTACTTAACCCTTTTATAAATCAATACTGACATAAGCTTTATATACCCTTAAATTCTCATACCACATAGAAACAAGAGAAAGCAACTAAAGGCATGCTCTTCAAGCTATGTTAGTTAGCACCAACAAAGTGAAAAGAATTGATTTGTAACTTGCTTAATTAAAACTAAATAGTAAACTTCAAAAAAAAAATGAAATGTACCTTGTAGTACCAAGAATGCTTCCTGAAGGAGAAAAGAAAGCAGAATGCACAGCCCTCTTATGAGTGACCACCTTAAGAGATTCTGGCTTACTTTTACCAACTTTCCTCAAATCCCAAATGCAAGCAGTTCCATCCGAGGAACTTGTAGCCATGCTATTCGTATTCTCTAAATTAAAATCTATCGTGTTAATCCTAGACCCGTGTAACTCCCATGACAAAGCCGTCTTCCGAGACCTTTCATCCCAAACACGGACCACTCCATGACCCTCGCCAAAGTACACTGAGTTCTTATCATCAGGTCGCTGAGCCATAGAAAAAATTGCATCGGCCGTGGAATATACCAGATCAAATATCTCCTTTTCAACATCTAACAAGCGAATAAAACCATCGTAACAGCTTGTAATTATCTGCATCAAGTAACATAAAAAAACATGACAGGGTTAAAAATTATAAAAATAATGAAATATAGGTTCCCTATGTTCTACATGAATTAACGAATTTGATTTTAGAGGAATTGGAATGAAATGTTGTCAAGTTTGACCACCTATTTGGTTGACAGAATTGAAATGGAATCTGTCTGTTTGGTTCAAGATTTTAACACAATGTGCAAGTACTTTTCTAGAATCAGAACTTCAATAATAGCTTATAATTAAGAGCTAAACCAAATACACAGATTGTTTATAAGAAAGCAAAGAAGAAAACTTAAAACTTGAACCTTGTTCATGGAAGATGGATGAATGAGAATCCCTGAAACAGGGGCTGGATGAGGATGAAAGGTGTAAATCCCATCACCATCTTCACCTTCTGAATCCACATTCCAAAACCCTAAATCTCCCAATTTGTTTCCTGCAACAACCATTCTCATATCTGGTGATGGAAAGAATTTAACAGACAGTATCCTGCCAGGCACAACTCGAGCAATATTCTCCGGTGCCAACTCCATTGACTCCAAATCAATGGACCCCCTGACTTTCTTCGGACAACCTTCGTAATCATCTTTGATTTGGGACTCGTTGCAGGCACTCATAATCTTGTCGACGAGTGCTTGATTCGATTCGGAACAGTATTGGCTTCTGCCATAGTAATCGGGCCCGATTGATGAAGCAGCTTTTTAGGGCTAAGTTGTGGTTTGGGGATTTCTGTAGAATCCGGCTGTTTTCCTTGGGTTCTGAGAGATCTACGGATTACAATTGGGGTTTCGGATTTTACTTTCTGTGACTAAGTCTGTAAGATTTCGTCTGCAACCTGTTCAATACAACATCAAAATAACATAACGATTTCCATAAGCATATCTGGATATGTTTCAGTTTATGCAAATACATACATATATATATATATACATACATATGGGTGGTTCAATGTGAACCACTTTTTGGTTGTGAACGTGAGGACAACCGAGAGCACGACACGTGGCGGATGACTAGGCGCCACGTCATGTCACGGCGGATGACTAGGCGCGATTCATGGAGGATTGAATTAAAGGGGGACCACACCTCAAAGCCGACGTGGCGCCTAGTCATCCGCCACGTGTCGCGCTCTCGGTTGTCCTCGCGTTCACAATCAAAAAGTGGTTCACATTTGAACTTTCCTCTACGTACATATATATATATAGAGAGAGAATGAATAAAACCTTTGGCGCTTGGCGGAGGATAGATCGGCAAGCGTGGAATGGATCTTGAGAGAAGCGAGGAGTTCATCGTTGCGCTTGATGTTTTCGAGTCGTTTGCGCTCGTACTCTGTCAGTTTCTTAGCCGCCATTTCCAGAGAGAAGAAAGTTGAAGATGAGATGGAGATAAAGAGAGATATACAGAAACTGCTCAATGGCGGCGGTAAAAGGGAAAAAGCGGGAAAATTAATTGAGGGGATTGATTTTATTGGTTGATTTTAGCGGCAATTGTGTTTAGTTTCATTTGGCCCCCAATTTTTTGGTATTTTTGCAAAAACTGTCTCAATTTTATTGAAATGATAACATTTTGTCTATAAGGCAAAATATTATGCTAAATACCCCATTCCCCGTATTAGCTGTTGCTAATATTGTGTTTCTCAATCGGGAGATTTTTTGGTCGGCTTTCCCTCCTTCCATTGATGTTGGTTTGGTAGGAAGTATGAATTATTAACCTTCATTATATTATCGTTTTATCTTTTTATAATGATTTGTCAATTTCATTTGTTAATATTTAATGTAGTCTTCTAGTGTTGTGGCGGATTGGTTATTGCCTCGGGGGTTCATAGAGCCTTACCGAGTTCGAACCTTCCCGTGTGCATGCTTGAAGACATTTTAAGTGGGATCATGTTTAGTCCCTAAAATTACCAGAGATTAGTCGGGCTTTGGCCTAGACACCATTAAAAAAACATGTTAATTACATGCTTGTTGATTTACATCTTCAACGTTTGGATCAACTTCAAGCAAGCCGTAATAGGTTGCAAGATGGTTGTAGCAATAATCAGATACATTCACGTTCAAGACTGCCCTTCACAAAGGCAGAAAATTTTGATCTATTTACTAATTGTTGAATTGTAGTTATATTGTCACTAATGAGTCTAGTAGTGTAAAAATTTTAAAAACTGTAGATTAAAAATAGAACATGTTAAGAAGAAAAGAAAATTCAACAAAACGAATTGATATGATTAAGTTTATAACATTCTAAATCATTTCGTCTATTCTTGCCCTATTTTATAATTACTTTTAAAGAATTTTTTTCTTTACCCACCAACCAGCATTCATACAGAAACCAAGCATTTTCTACCCTGCAAAACCATATCATATTATCTGATATACATCCATAATACAAGAAAAACATATTTCTACATGGGAATTTACCAGCCATCCATAATACAACAAACCACAATCTGCATATAAAACTAAATCAATTCAACATCCCATATAAAACCATCATTAACAACAATACTAAAAATGAACCACGGTCGCAATAATATGATCAAAATCCCTCATTTAACCTAAAACACAAAACTAGGAACTAAAAACTTCGATAATGGTTGGATTTGTTAAAACTGCAAAAGCAAAGCAGCTCAGAATCCAAGCTTGGTTCTGCGCCAATGCCTGCGCTTGGCATTGTACCTGAATCATACAAAAAAGTTGCATTCAGAAGCAGAAACCATGACACTAACAAGTAGAAGCAAGTTTCAAGGTTATTCGTATATTTGACCTGATGGTGTTGTCGGTCCTCATGCGAATCCAGTGAGGAATGGGCCTGTTCTGCCTCATCTTCTTTGCCAGCTTCTTCTTGATCATGAACGACTTGTGAGACGGCTGTAAACCAAAATACACGCACATAAGATCGAAATCACTAAAAAAATTAAGCTAAGAAAAGGAGGGTTTGGTATGTAGAAGGGAACCATTAGCAATGATTGAATCCCAATGAAAATGATCAGGTGAAATTATTAATTCAAACACAAACATCCAACAAAGAGGACAAGATTGTTCTTGTTGTAGCAGAAAAGGGATTTAACCTCCACATATCTTAAGCAAAGTGTTTGACAATTAATCAAATGCAAACATTCAACAGAGACGAAATTGGTACTTGAAACCAAATCAATAATGTGTTCTTGTTGATGTGAGAAATGGGATTTTAACTTAAGTTAATAAAAAGAGAATCAAACCAGAGATTACCACTAGGTCATTGTTTGGTAAAAATAAGCTAGCTTATAAGCTAGTACATGTTAGGATGGACGACAATAAGAGAGTAGCATTTGGTGACTTAACGAACTTTTTATTTCTTTTATTCCAAATATACTCTTGCTGCTTTTTACGCTACCAATTTTTAAACTGCATTTTTTTGTCATTTAATAGTCATATCTATCTTATTAGCTAGTTTTTCCCAACCCCATCTAATTCATCAGCAAGCTTATAAGCTACCTTATCAGCTAGTTTGCCAAACATAGCCCATTAACCGGTTCATGGGAGAGAATCTAGTATGATAACCATAATTATGCTAGCATCAGGGCAGGTAGTTTGCATAATCAGCTTATTATACATGAAAATGTAGTTTCTTTAGCCATAAATCGCATCAATGAAAACAATTATTAAAAAAAACCCAAATGGTCTTGGATTAAGAAGCATATAATCTAACAAGGAAGAATGTATAGAAAGATGGGATTACCATGGCGTTCGCGGCGGCGTTCTTCTCCTGTTTTTCTTTGTCCAGTGAAGCTGCTGAGAGACGCGGAAAAGAAACTTATTTAGCTAGGTCTTCTTCTGCTGTGGGTGGGTTAGGCCCCAAACCCAAACCCAAGCCCAACAAATTTTCATACCCGGATCCGGATGTTAGATTTGGGTCCAGCCCAATATTTTAAGGAAAAAAAAAAGACTTCTGATGATTGGGGCCCAAAAACTGAAATATTTGATTTTATACTCAACTTTATAATGAATGCATATTATAGGTGGTCTTGAGTTGGTTGGATTGGGTTAGGTTGATTAGCTTGAATGTATTTGAATAACTCAATCAACTTTTTTATAGTTTGGAAAGTCTTAACTCAACACAAATCATGAGAGGTACGTTGGATTGGGTTGCTCGGATTGAAGCTTCGATGCATCAATTGATGCAATTTGCTCTTATTTCTTCTTAAGTAGATCGATCACATTCAATTACTTTTCTAATTGGCACCACAAAACATCACCATGCCATGCCACTAATGGTGCCACAACGGACTCCCACCCCACCTACCACTATTACCGTCACAACTCAAAACATTCATCCATCATGCCACTGCTGTCATCTTCATAGTCGCAATCCGCGCCACCAGTTTAATATCATTATTATATTGTATTTATAGTTTAAGAAAGAACTATTAAAATGTAGTAAAATGGGAATTTAGGCCACATATAATTATTATTTCCAATTCCAAACAAAACATATAGAGATTCTAATATCTTTGAGAGATGCCATTACAAGTCATGACAACCGAACTCAATTTCTTCAAAGTTAAGTCCTTTGGACGATTTCCATTTCCACCAAATTACATTGTGTGAACGAAATACTCCTTGGACCTTGTCATGCATTGTGGATTTGATTTTGTTTGAAAGCAAGTATTTGAACTTATCTATGCATTCAGTTTGCCGTTAGTATTTTAAAACAAATCAAAAAGCTTTTGATCTATTGGTATTGGTGTTACAAATAGATCGCAACTTTTCAGAGGGTCCAAGGTTTAAACCTTAGCCAAATATGAAAATATATGTACGTTTTATCTATAATTGCCATACACTCCATGTAACAACTTGAACGATTGTACTTCCTCGCCAAGGCCAAAGCTAGAAGTTAACTAAACTCCACACTAAAACATCTTTCTTCATCTTGTTTCAAACCTCAATTATGGAGTCATGTGTCGTCTTATGAAACAATAGGATTTGATTATGTGTGGTGATATCAGTCTTAAATGTATATCATGTCAAACTTTGGATAATTCAAGCACACACTACACACAATCTTCAACATAGGAATTTAGTCAATCAAATACCACGTTTGACAAAGAAAAACATCTTTTGTACACAAGATACAATTCACATCTTTGTATTGCTTCTATTCCATAAAAATGTTCTCATTTTGTCATTACAAAATACGTTTCTAGACATATAATTTAAAAAACACACATTTCAGTTTTTCAGTGATCCCTCGGTTTCAAAGAGTCCATGTCTCGGAAGCTGCACCAAATTCCAAACCGATCGTTAGCATCAACATAAATATTATTGGCTTTAATTGAATACAAAAGCGATTAAGTTAATTAATCTAAAAAACAAGATATTTATATTTTTAAAAGATTAAATTGAATTTGCACCTTTTCGAGAAATTTTCCAGTCTTGATCCCCACTAACGGCCCAGAAAAAATACCCACCCAATTTATGAGCTCGGGCATACGCCACCTTTGATGTCACGGATCTAACATCATCTACCCGATCCACGAAGTCCCTGAAAAAGAATAAACCGATACCGTTGACAAGTCAAACACCACCGTGGCATTGTTTTTTTGGTTAAACTTTTCCACGTCAGCATACACATTTGGCCATCAGTCCCTGGTCCAATATCACAGCCGGGGCTCCGAACCATATAGAAGCGGATCCTTTTTGGGCATGATGGGAAGAATCCAGGAATTGGTGGTACGAGAAAATGGTGAGATGAAGATCCCAAAAAGGAAAAAGGGATGGTTTAAAGGGTTTTCCAGGGTGTTTTTTCTATAGATACTTTTTGATTCATTGGCTACATTTTGCTTTATAAACATTTAAAAGGAATTGTTTGTTAAAAATATTTTTTATTTTTTTATATGGGGGTCAATAGGGGGGTTGTGTGATTTTTTTTTCTTTTAAATTTTTGTATCAATGGTTTGGGTTAATCTCTCTTTAAATTTTGAGAAAGTTTTTTTTGAAATGGGTTTTTCATAGAGGGAAAAAATTTTTTTTTAATTGGGAGGGTAAGTTTTAAAAAAATTTAGTTTATTTTCCCGGGAAGTTTATTGAATAAGCTATTTTTTTATATCATTATGTCATACCAAACACTCTCTTAGTTGTTGAAAAATTGTCTCTTTAAGTTTCTAAAACAACAGGCCCCTTGGTTTTTTAAAAAAATAAAAAAGAAATAGTTGTTTTTATCCAAATATAGTTTAAAATAAAAAATGATGTGTTTTATGGTTTTTTTTTGTGGAATAAAAAGCAAAAAATTTAAGGGGGGAAATTTTTATCTTTTTTTAAAATTTTTTCTTTGTATTTTTATTTTGGTTTCAAGGTTTAAAAAAAAAAAAATAAAACCGGTACAAATATCAAATTTTTGGGTTTGGATGGAAGTGTTTAACTTTTATTTTAGTCAGATTTAAGGTTTAAAAAAAAGAAGAAATTTTATTATGAAAATGGTTTAATATTGTCACTAATTTTGGGTTTCTTGTTTTTCATCTCTTCTACAAATTTTTTCCATTGCAATTAAGTTTGTATTTTAAACTCATAAAAATTGGATGTAATCATTATTTTAAAAAGTACTTCTTTTTTTTTGAGGGTTTTATAAAAATTTTAATAGCTTTTATAAAAAAAACTTTTTATTTTTTCAAGATTATAAGTATTTTTTTTTTTTAAAAATAAAATAACATATATTTTTTATTAAATAAAACAAGAGGGTTTTGGTTGGTTTTTTTAAATTTTTATGGAAAAAATTTTTATTTTTAATCATCTATAAAAAATTAAAAAAAAATTTGGGGTTTTTAAAGGGTTTTCCATTGTTTGGGGAACCAACAAAAAAATTTAGGGTATTTAAAAACATTAATCGGGGTTTTTCAGAATTTTTGGTATGCCCCTTTCCCAAAATAAGACAAGGTAGCTTCCCAGTAAATGTTTTTGTTTACCAGGGTTCCCTTTTTCCCCAAAAAATTTTCATTAAAATTTCCAAAATTTTTTTTTTCCGGGGTAATTTGATATTTTTTAATTTTGTTATTCTTTTCCATAACTTTTTCAAAATTTTTTAATTTTTTTCCGTAATTTTTTTGAGGAAAAAGGTTTTCCCCTTGGGGTTGGTTTTTTACGGATTTGTCCAAAAATTTTTTTTCAATGGTCTTATTTCATTTTTAAAACTTTAGTTCACAACTCCATCTCCCATTGAAAGAGGGCCCCTTTTTTTCCAAAATTTTTTCAAAAAGGACCAAACAAAAAACCAAAAAAAAAAGGAAAAATGAAAAAAAAAACTTTTTTTTTTTTACCAAAAAAAAATTTTTAACAAAAAAAAAAATTTTTTTTTTTCTTTTCATAAAAAATTTACTAAATATTTAGATAAATTTTTTTTTTTTATTCTAAATTTTTAAATATAACTCATTCTATAAAAAAAAATTACAAGTTAAATTTTTTCAAAAAACTTTTTCAAAAAAATTTGAAACATTTTTTAAATTATTTTAAAAAATAATTTATATAAAACTATTTTTTTTAATATTTATTTAAATTTTTAAAAATTTTTTAAAATAAATTTAAATTAATTCAAAAAATAAAGATTGAAACCATTAAAAGAAAGTTTAAAATTTTTTAAAACAAAAAACTTAAAAAAATTTGGTGAAAAAAAACCCAAAAACCAAATATTTTTTACTTTTTTTGTTTTATTTTTTTCCATCCTTTTTTTTAGGGTTTTTTTTTTTTCCACCCCCTTTTTTCGGAAATTTGGGTTTTTTACTGTTTTTTTTTGGTTTTTATTTTTGTGTTAGGAAAAAAGGGGAATTTTTATTCAAAGCCTTTTAAAAAAATTTGTGTTTTTTTAATGCGAAATAAATAAAAACCAAAAAATAAAACAAAAAAAAAAGGAAAATTTCTTTAAATTTTAAAATGATTTAAAAATTTAAAAATTAGTTTTTATTTTTTTTTTTGAATTTTGAAAAAAATATTTTATTTATAAAATATGTTTTAAAAAAAAAAATTTAAAATTTAAAGAAAAAGGGGGTGTTTTTTTTTATTTATTTTTTACCCTTTTTTGGGGGAAATTTTTATTTTTTATGGTTTCCCCTTTCGCGGGTTTTTTTTAAATTATTTATTAATCCATTTTCATTTTTCAATTTTGAAAAAAATATGAAGCCCCCTTTTTTCCTTTTTCCTTTTTCTTAAATTATTTTTTAATTTTTCCATTAAATTTGGACTTTTTTGGGGTTTAAAGCCATTAAAAACTGTTTTAATTTTTATTACCCAAAAGCGTTTGGGATTTTTCAAGCTTAAAGTTTTTTTTGGGATTTTCCAAACCCCCAAAACCGGGTTTTTTGTTTTACATTTTACTTGTTGATTGACAAAAAGTTGATTTATTCTTAAATAACCCGTTCAGATTTAAATTTTCTTTAAAAAAAAAGTTTACATTTTGTTTAGTTTAAAAAATTAAAACAAAGGGGAAACAAAAATTTTGTTAAAAAAAAAAAAATTAATTTTTTAAAATTAAAATTAAAAATTTTAAAAAAAAAAAAATTTAAAAATTTTTATTTAAAAAAAATTTGGGTTTGGATTGCGGGGGTTTTTTTTAAATGGTTTAATGCTAAAAAAAAAATGAAAAAATTAATTTATAAAAACTTTTGTTATAAATACAATGTTTTGAATAAAAAGGTTAGGAAAACCTAAAAAATAAAAAAGGAAAATTAATTATTATTTATTAGAAAAAAAATTACATGAAGGGAATTTTGAAAATTTTAAAAGGTTTTTTTTAAAAAATAATATAAAAAATTCCGGGGGTTTGATTTTTTTATTACCTTTATAAATAAAAATAAAAAAATTTTATTTGGCTTTAAAAAATTAATTTGAAATTTCTTTTTTAAAAGGTTTGGGGGAAAGACTTTGGGTTTTGGCCTTGGGAAAAAAAACCATTTTAAATTTTTTGGTTTTTAAATGGTTTTGTTAAAAAAATGTTTTTAAAATAGGGAAAAATAAAAAGTTTTAAGGCCCCAAAATGAATTTTTAAAACCTTAAAAAAATATAATTTTCCCAAATTAAATTTTGTAAATTTTTTGTTTTTGTTGCCCCAAAATAACAATTTTAAAAATTTTTTTATAAATTGGTATAATAATAACCAAAAATAGTTTTTTTTGGACTTTTTGGTTTTCCCTTTGGCTTAAAAAGCCTCCCCTTTTTTTAAATTCCCCAAAAAACCCCATTGGTAGGGTGCTTTTTTAAAAAACCCCACAAATGAAATTTTTTTTTTTTTTAAAAACATATTTTGAAAAAAAAAAACTTTTAAAAAGCTCTCTTTTTATAATTTTTTAAAAAATTTATTTTTGTAAAATCTTTTTATAAAATGTTTTTAAAAAAAATTCAAATGGGTTTCTCAAAAAACCAAAACTATTTTTTTATTTTGATCAAAAAAAACTTTTAAAATTATTAATTTCCCCAAAACAAAATATTTTTTTTTTAATAAAAGAAATTAATAATAAACACCCTTTTTTTTTATGCATAAACAAAAGAATTGGGGGAATAGTGTTTTAATACGAAGTTTTACTAAATTTTTTATTACCGTTCAAAAAGAAAAAAAAAAAATAAAAAACCCTCAAAAAAATTCAAATTTAATTAGAAAATAAAAGACCGGAAAAAAAAGTTTGGTTTTGGGAAACCCCAAATAAGCACTTCTAAGGGGGTAAATTTTGGAACTTAATTAGAGGAAATCTAATTGAGAAAAAAATTTCAAAGCTTTTTTTATAATTTTAAAATTTAAACTTTTATTTTTGGGAATTCAAATATAAATTTTTTTTTAAGATATAAAAACTATTTTGAAAAAACAAATTATAAAAGCTAACACTAAATTAAACTTAAAACAAAATTTTATAAAACAAAAATTAAAAAAGATTTTAAAACAAAAACTTAAAATTCAAAAAAAAATTTTAAATTGAATTGTTTTTTTATATAGTGTTTGTTTAATATTTAAATTCAATCTTTTTTTTTTAAAAAATCGAATTTTTTTTTTATTTTTTATTTTTGTAATTTATCAAAAGTTTTTATTTTTTTTATTTTAAAATGCCTAAAATTTAAACAAACCAAGACGGTAAAAAAAAAATAATTTTGATAAATTTTTTATTTTTTTCAAAGTTTTTATAATATTTATAAATTTTTGTTTTTTTTTGGGGTTTGTTTTCCCCCAAGGGAATTTGGCAAAGACAAAACACTTGGTGGGAAAATGGGCAACCATTATTTAGAAAGACAAAAAGGGGGGGGTTTAGGGAATTTTTTTAAAAAATTTGGGTATTTTTTTTTTATTAAAATTTTAAAAAGAAAAATTTTTTTTTTCCCCAAAAACAAAGGCTAAAAATTTTTAAAAATAAAAAACAAAATAAAGGGGAAAATTTCTTATACCGCAAAAAAAATTTTTTATTTTTTTGTAAATTTTTTAAACTAAAACATTCCCAAAAAATCTTAAATAATCATTCCCTACCTTTTTTTTAAAATTTATTTTTTTTTAAATTTATTTAAAAAAAAATTAAAATTTTTAAGTAAATATTTTTAATTAAACTAAAAACTTTAAAATAATAATTAAAAAACAAGAATTTTTAAAAAAAAGGGGTTTTTACCTAAAAAAAACCCCAACCCTCCCTCTCATGAAACAAACCCTATTTACACCAAGAAGTGTTTATTGGTGAAAGCCTTCTTTCTCTCTCCTTTACTGACTTTTTGGTTTTTGCCTTTCCCCCTTGAGTTGGGTTTTCAAAAAAAATTCGTTTTTGGGGTCATTTTTTTTTTTTTTTTTTTTTTTTTGGGGTTTTTTTTTTTTTTTTTTAAAAAAATTTTTTATTTTTTTTTTTTTTTTTTTTTTTTTTTTTTTTTTTTTTTTTTTTTTTTTTTTTTTTTTTTTTTTTTTTTTTTTTTTTTTTTTTTGTTTTTTTTATTTTTTTTTTTTTTTTTTTTTTTTTGTTTTTTTTCCCCTTTTTTTTTTTTTTTTTTATTTTTTTTTTTTTTTTTTTTTTTTTTTTTTTTTTTTTTTTATTTTTTTTTTTTTTTTTTTTTTTTTTTTTTTTTTTTTCCCAACTTTTTTTTTTTTTGTTTTTTTTAAAAATTTTTTTTTTTTTTTTTTTTTTATTTTTTTTTTTTTTTTTTTTTTTGGGGTTTTTTTTTTTTTTTTTGTTCCTTTTCCGCGTTTAATTTAAGGGGAAACCACTTTCTTTTGGGGGGCCCGGTATGGCCCGCGCAAGTGGGTGGGCCGGTCCCGGGTGTGGGGACGACTGGGGGCCCATCAGCTGTGGGAAACGGTGTGCAAAAGGTTTATTTTTCTTTAAAATTAAAATTTTATCTTAAAACAAAATATTTTTTTTTTTTCAATTTTTCCTTCCGCCCCCAAAACTTGGGGGTTTTTTTTTTAAAAAAATTTAGTTCTTTTGCTTTTAAATATAACTTTTTTTTTTAACAAATTTTAGTTAAAAAGGGGGTTTTGCATTTTAAAAACCATAAATTAAAACAAAATTTTGGGGTTTTTTTTTATTTTTAAATTAACTTTAAATATTACAAAATTTTGTTTTTGTTTAAATTTTGTTTAAAAAAAGTCCCCAAAAAAAATAAGTTTTTTTTTTATAATTTTAAAAGAAAAAGTTTTTGCAATATTTTGGTTCTATTTTAAAAAATTTTGCAAAAATATTTAAAATAAGGGGTTTTTAAAATTTTTAATCCCCATCCAATAAGATTAAATAATAACTAAATTTCCAATTTCTTTAAGCAAAAAAATTTTTGAACAAAAATTGCGCCCCAAAATAATTTGGATTATTTATTTAAAAAAATTTTTTTTAAAAATTTTTTAAAAAAAATGGGTTTTTTTAAAAAACAAGTATAAGGTTTTTACGAAATTGTGTTTTGTTGGAAAACATGATTGTAATTTAAATGACTAATAATTGTAATAAGTTATTTTTTGGAAAAAAAGGGGCTTTACTTTTAAAATACAAAAGAGACATTTAAAAAATAATTTAAAAATGTGGGGGTTTTATTTTGGTAAAAAATAAAATTTTCTTATAGTAAAAAAGTATAAAAGGCTTTCAAAAAGAAATTTATAAGTAATTTAAAGGGTATCCCAACTTATTTTTCCAAAAAGTTATTGTTATCAATTTTTCAAATTGATAAACTATGGACGGGAAAGTAAAAAAAATTGTAGGGTGTTTTGTTTTGGTTCCGCCCTTTAAGAGACAAGTCGAGCTGTCCCCGGACTCACTTATTCGGGATTTTGTTGGTTTTTTTTATACGATCCAAACCCAAGTTATTTGAATGTTCCCGTCTTTTTTTTTATAAAAAGATTGAAATTTCTTATTTTGAAAAATTTCGTATAAACAAAAAAATCAGGGTTCCTTTTATCTTAAAAACTTTTTAAACCAACAAAAAAAAAAATTAAAGAAAAATGAAGTAAAAAATATTGGGGGAGTTTTATGTAAAATTTCTAAAACTTGTTTCAAAGAAACCATCTTTAACTTTTTAAGACGTTGGGCACATAACTTTTTTGCTTTGTGCCAAGCGTTTTTTTTTCTTTTTTCTTTTAAGCTTTTTGCCCCACTTTTCCCTTTTGGGTGAAAAAGAAACTAAAAAAAATTTATATAAAAGAAATATTAAACATTTTTAAATCAAAATCATTCTTGGTTAAAAAAAAAAATGTGAATTGCTACATAATTTGAATAAAAAGTTTTGGTTAATATTGAATCTTACAATACCTTTAAATTAAAAAAATTGAGAATTTAAATGGATCAAAATATTAAACCCCCCTTTCTTCTTTTTAATTCTATATGAGAATATAATTTAAAATTTTGGGGGTTACAATTTTCATAACCAAAATTACATCAGTAAAAAAACCTTGATGTTTTAGAAAAACTAAAAATAAATTCAAGCATTTATTTTTTGGATCAAAAGGCTTAAAAATGTTTTAATCTAAAATGTGAAAAATTTTTTTTGATCCTTAGATGCCAAAATGTTAAATCAAGTCTCTAAAAAATATTAATTTTTTTGGTTTTAAAATAACCTAACTCAAAGTAAATACATTAAAGGGGGTTTTTTTCCTAACAAAAAAATTATGAACAATCATGCCCTTATAAAATTTCCTAACTAAACCTAATACTTTTCCCTCTTTCATTGACCCACAAAACACACAAATCTCAAGGGGAATTGGCTATTTTGAGGGGACTATGACAGTTTGAAACCAACCATCATAAATACCCGGAAAATTCAATCTCTTGAAAACCCATTTTTAAATCAAAACCAAAAAAATGCAAAGCTAGAAACTTGAATAAAAAGGTTTGATATGTTTATATTCTAAATTTCAAAAAAAGAATTGGTATATTTGAAAAAAGCAAAAATTTTTTTTTAATTTTTTTTGGGGGAAAAAGGTTTCGAAACCAATAATTCAAAAACTTCCTAGGATAAAAAGTACACTTTTTTGGCTCTTTTCCTAAAAAAAGGTTGTCAATTCTACTAGATTTTGAGCTAATTGGTTTTAGGCCAACTCATTGGTTATGCTTGGGTTTGCAAAAGTATAGAGTAAATTCTTGACAGTGAAATGGGCAAACCTTTTTGAGCTTAAATCCTTGGGGGGGGGGGGGGGGGGGTTATAACATTTAATCACATAATTTTTGCCTTTTTTAATCTTATCCCTGTCAACAAATCCTTACCCTCATTTTATTCTCTTTGCTTGAGCCCATCATCCTCTAATTTTCTAACGGTTGGGATCGATTTGAGTATTTTTGTTTGCACAATTGTCATTTAGGAGGAGATGCGTTTCTTTTAAATTTAAAAAACGGACAAGGTGAGCGACTTTTTCCCCTTTACTGATAGGCACTGAAAAAGGTTAACAAGCCCTTAACTTAAGCTAATAACCCTGAGGATCAACTTCTTATGAAAATAAAAAGTTAAAGACCTTAACATTATTAATACAAGTCAATTAAAATTTTTGGGAAAAAAACCCCATAAGACCAAAAAAAGTTTTTTAAAAACTCTTTTAGATAAACATTTATGGAAAAAGGATGGAAAAAGACAAAAGGCGGACCTAGCATTACCAAAAGTTTTTACTAAAAGCCGGGTTAATCATAAAAAAAAAAGAAAGAAAAAAAAAAGATCTTTGTTTTTTTTTTCATTTGGGGGAAGCACTAAATTTGTAATCACACATAGAGGGCTTATATAAATGGTAACCGGTATCAATGGGCAAATTTATAAAGTTTTGGGGGCAATCAATCTTTTCCCCCAATAATAAGGCGACAATTAGTATTGTAATAACAGAAGGGCCCCGCCACCTTTTGGTTCACCTTTCTCCATTGTATTTTTTTTAGTAAGACTTTTAATGATCTTTGGGTTTTTTGTTTTAATATTTTATGTTAACCCTTTAAAAAAAAAAAATTTGATTTAGTTATCTTCTTGAAAAAATTTTTAAATTTGACATCGAAGTTTTTTATTAGGCCTTCATACCAGGGGCTAGGGTTTGGGCGGGGTTTTAAGCGCCGGGTTTTAGCGGCTTGGGCGGCCTCATACCCTGCCCCGGGTTCGGGCGGGCTGGGGTTGGAGCGGTGTGACCACACCCTCTAAACGTCTTTTTGTGTGTTTGGTGGTTTGTGTTTTTGTTGGTGTGTTTATAAATAAATTGGGGGGTTTTGAAGTGCTATGAACAAAAGTAAAAGCCATAAAAGTAATAATCATTGTTTCCCCAAAGAAAATAAGTCATAAACCCCACAGATAACACTCCCAAAATCCCCACCCCCTTAGGCTCCTTTTTTTAGGGACCTGCTCTCATTGGTAGACATTAAATTTTATAAAATTTTTTTTTTTTTTCCAACCCTTCATTGAGAGCCATACCTCCTTTCCATTTAGCGGATAAAGGGGTAATATTAATAAACAAAAATTTCTTGTAATAAATTTTAAAAAATAAAAAAGGAGGGTTGCATTTTGAGGATTTTTGGTGATTTTTTTTTAAAAAAACTTTACAAGAAAAGGGGTTAAAGATAAAACAATTTAAAAAATATTCCCAAATTAAATTTTTACTTTAAAAATATACAAAAAAAAAAAAAAAAAAATATATAAAATTTTAGGTAAAAACCCTATCACTATTAAATAAAATTTATTTGGAGGATTAAAATTGGTGTATAAATGTTTTCGTATAAAGATGTTTTTTTTGTTTTATAAATTTTTTTTCAAAAAAATATAAAGGGAGTATAAAGATTTTAATTTTAAGTTTTTTTTAAACTTTATAGTTTTTTAAGGAAAATATAACATCTTTAAATTTTTTGGGCCCCTATATGGAAAAAAAATTTTTAAAAAATTTAAATTTTAATTTTGTTTTTTTTTTTTTTTTTTAATAAAACATATTTTTAAAATAAAAAAAAAAAAAATTTTTTTTTTAAAAAAAAAAGAATAAAAAAAAAAATTTTTTAAAAGTTTTTTTAAAAAATTTTCATTTTTAAAAAAAACAAAGTTTTTTTTTTTTTAAAATTTAAAAAAAAAAGAGAGGGTTTTTAATCTTTTTTTATTTTAAAAAAAAAAAAAAAGTTTTTTTTTTTTTAAAAAAAAAAAAATTTTAAAAAAAAAATAAAAATTTTAATTTTCCAAAATTTATTGGAAAATTAATTAACCAATTTTTAGGTTTTTTTCGTTTGGGGTGGAAAAAACAAGATTGGGGATAAAATTTTTTTGGGGTTTTTTATAAACTGCAATTTAATAAAATAATTTTTAATATATATTTCTTTAATCTTAAATTTTTTTTTCTTTTTAAAATATATATTTTTTTATTTTTTTAAATAAATTTTTTTATTGAGATGCCTCCTATTGTTAAAATTTTTTTTTTAAATCATTTCAAAAAAACATAATTTAACGGTAATAAAGGGAAATAATAACCAAAAGTTCGGAAATTAATAATTTAAAAAAAAAACAAAATTTCCAAAAAAATTGGGTCCAAAAAAATTACTAATTTCAAAAAATAATTTTATTTATTTACAACACAAAAATTGTTTAATAAAAAAAAAAAACCAATTTTTAAATAAAAAAAACAATTTTTTGAATCTTCCCAAACAAGTGAAAAATGATTGGTCCGACCCCTAATACTTTTCCTTTTTCTTTTCCTTGGTACCTTTTACTGAAAACATGAACACAAAAAGGGTTGCAAAACTTTTGAGCACAAAAACCCAGGTTTTATGCTGAAGTTTCATAATTTGGGAAACATATATGAAAAAATTTTCATTACAGAACCAAAATCCCGTTTTTTCCAAGAAAACATTTTATACTAAACTTAAACCGGCCTCTGAACCCAACTTTAATATATACCCCCATAGGTTCTTCGTGAAAATTACATCCAGTTTTTAATTAACCACATAAACATGATAAAGGTACATTTTTTTTAAACCATTTTTCTCCCTTATTCCTTTAAAAAATTTTAACTAATTTCCCCCCAAGGGTTAAATCAAAACCTTAAACACATGTATGCACACATAAAACTTAAGTTTTTTTTAAAAAAATCTTGGTCCCCAAAATGATTTAGTTTAAAAGGGAGGTAATTTTTTAATTAGAAACCCAAAAGGTTCCTTTGAATAAAATCCTAAGACCAAATTATGGCCCCAAAAATTTTCTACACAAAACAGGGGCTAGCGGTCGCTAGGCTTATACTAGTGCTAGCTGCCATTCCCCTTTTCTATCAAAATACATCCCTAATGGTGTAGAAGGTTTCAGGGGGGCTTAGCGGGCCTACCCTTTTCCCCTAGCTCCTAGGATACAATCATCTTAAAACCAAAAAAAACGCAAATTCTTTTTTTTTGGCAAACTTTCACAAAAGAAAGTGATTCGACCGATTCAAAAAAGCCATGGTTTCTATTTCCAACTCTAAAGACTAACAAAAAAAATTAAAAAATTTTAAACATCATAACCTTTTAATTTTGGTGATTTTTCCAAAGATACCAATTTCATCCCAAAAAAAAAACAAAAACCCTAACCTTTGAAAAAATAAAACCAATACTTAAATTCAAAAAACAAAAAAGGGGAAATTAATACCCATTTTTGGGGAGTGGAAAATAGTTTTTAAGTTTTAAATTTTAACGATCGGATCCACCGAACAAATTTTTTCCCCAAAAGCACCCATTCCCTTTTGAAATTTTCCCAAAATTTTTTTTTTCCAAGTTTAAAAAATGATCAAAAAGAGGGGATCATAGTAACCCTTTTATACATAACTTACACACAACATCCTCACTTTCCCCAATTTTTTTATCCTAATTGAAAATTTTTCAAAACTTAAAAAAATCTTATTTAACAGAATTTTTTAAATTTTAACTTTGGGCGGGGGTTAAACCCTTTCTTCATTAAAAAGGGGTGACATAGTTTTTTTTAACCAAAATAAAATCATATGAATTTTTACTTTAATCCATGATTACACACAACCTTTTCAGTTTTAAAAAATAAAAAGAAGGTTTAAAATTTTTCGATTTCTTGTTTTTTAAAAAAAAAAACATTACAATAAAAGTTTTTTCCATTCTTTTTCTTACCCTATTCATTGGAGAGTTTTGAAAAAATTAGGTCATTTGACTTGGGACATGGTAGCACGAAAACCCATTGCACCAACCCCAACCTTTTAAAAAAATTTTTGAAACTTTTTTTTAATAATTATAAAAAATTTTAAAAAGTATTTTTTAAATAAAAATGTAAAGTTTAATTCTTTTTTGTTAAGGGTGTGGGTTGGTGGTTTTGGAGCCCTTGGGCGGGGGGGGTGGGGTGTAGGGGGCTGGGCGGGGGTGGGGGAAAAAAAGGGGGGGCGTGGAAAGTCTTGGGGAGTTGTGTTGTGTTTGTGGGGGTTTTTGTGGGGGTTGAGAGGGTTGGGGATTTCGGGTTTAAAAGTCTGTGGGGTTTTTCTTGGGGTTTTTTAAAAAATTGGGGGAAAATTTTGTTATCAAAGTTTTTTTGAACTAAAGGGGTTTTTAACAAAAAACCCAAATTTTGAATATTTCTTTTTCTATTATTTTAATATTTTTCTAAATAAAATTAATTTTTTAAAATAAGAAAAAGGGATTAAAATTTTTTTAGGAACCCCATGTAATTTTTAAAAGGTTCTTACTTTATTTTTTTGATTTGGGGGAAAAAAATTAATTAGGTTTTTAAAGGTTATTATTAGATTTCTAGTAGAGAGTTTTAAAGGGTTAAATTTTATTAGTAAAACTGAGGCATAATTACATGGGGGGTTGGGGGAAAAGAGGGGGTTTTTTTTTAGAAAAAAAAAATTTTTTAAAATTCTTTAATTAAAATCCATGAAAATCTATTGGGTTTTTTTCAAGTAATTATTAAAAAACCAAATTAAAAGAAAAACAATTAATTTTCCTTTTCCGAAATCTCAAACCTATTCTATATCCCCCAAAAAAAAAAATTTAAAAAAACAACTTATTACAAATTTATTTTCCCTTTTGATAAAAAAAAATCTTTATATATTAAAAAGATAAATTACAAATTTAAATCCCATATATATGAAACTATTAAACCCCGGGCTTTCCCCCCAGAACCCTTAGCTACCCAACCCCTTTAAAAAATTTTCATCAAAAATACTAAAAAAAAGACAAAATAAAAAATTTATAAAAAAAACTAAAAGTTTTAACCGTGAATAATAAATTAAGTTTGGGGGTTTGATATTATTTTTAAAATGTGGGTTTATAGGATTGGGTCGGTTTTTTGGAAAGTAAATATTTATAAAAAAAATTAAATACAGAAAAAATTTTTTAATTTCTCATTTTGATTTACCAACGAACATTAAAAGGCGCATTTGTTTTCATTTAAAAGTTCCCTTTTTTCATTTTTTAGATTGGGATCCGTAGATTAAAGGCGTAAAAAAATTTTTTAAAATTAAAAGAATTTTTTAAGATGTTCCAACCAATAAAAAAAATAAAGTAAACGTTTTAAAATGAAACTTTAAAAAATTAAAATGTTATAGTTTTTTGGGGTTTTTTGAACTTATAAAAATAAAAATAAGTAAAAACTAATAAAAAATATTTTAATAAGCCCCTTTCTTTTATCGAGATCGAACATAAACCCCTAATTTGTTTAAAATAAAAACTATTTTTTTTTAAGCTTTTTTTAATAAATATATAAATTAAAAAGTAAAATAAATATGAAAGTAAAAATGTGTAAAGGGGGAATAAAACCCCTTATAAGTCTAAATTTTTGGGGGGTAATATTTTTTTTTGTTGGATAAGGGGTTGGATTGGGGTTAAATCAGAAAGCTTTGTTTAAAAAAAACTAGGGGAAAAAATATTCAAATATTAGGCCTTTCGACGTTCGAATACAATAAAAATCTTAAAAATTTGTTAAAATTAAAAATATTTTTTTTAAAAAGTTTTTAAATAACATTATGATAAAAGTCCGGGAAAAAATTGAAAGTTAAAAGTTTTAAGTAAAAAATTTTTTAATGGGGGGTAAAAAGGTAAAAGGGAGATTGATTATGCTGGAGAGGAGGGGTTAGGTGGGTCAAAGGGGGGTCGTATGGGGGGGGTTTGGGGTTAAAAAAATGGGGGGAAAGGGGTGGGATGGGTCGTGGTCGGTCTCCATGGGTGGGTTTTTGTTTGGAACGGGTTCCTGTTGTTTTTTTTAGTTTATAATAATAAAATCATGGGGTTGATCCTAAGCAAAATTTTACAATATGTAAGTTTTTTTTTAAAATTTTATTTGGATTGGTCTTTTCTAACTGTTAACTTAGCTCTATAAATTAGGGGTCTTTTGGGCTTTGATTTCCTTTAGTTTTTTTTTAAAAAAGAAAACCCTTTAGCATTAAAAACCCCATGAAAAACAAATCCAAAACAAGAAATTTTAGAGTTTTTGAGGAGAAACTAAAGCAGTTGAGAATGACGGGGTTATTTGGAGGTTAGAAGGTTCCCTGATATTTGGAATTCAATGGTACGGTTTTTACAGTCTTGTTGTTTATGGAATATATAAGGGGTCGTACCTTACAAACCGTAAATTTTTTCAAACTATCAAACAAAAACTCAACCATTCAGTACATGATCAATGTCTCAACTACATTTTAAAACTACCTATAAATTTTGGAGATAAAAAAAAAAAAAGAAAATCAAAGGAAAAACAATGGGTTTAAAATTAATTTGTAAAGTTGTACAAATGTTTGGGTTTTTATTTATATTCCCCCTTTTAATATGGAATTCTTATAAAAATACAAAAATAATCTTAACCCTTTTATTTTGTTTCTTTTAATTTTAAAACGGTTTTAAATGTATTGAGAAATATTTTTGGAACCGATTAACCCACCTTGATTATAAACATGTATGGGGGAGAATATAGTTTTACCGTTGTAAAAATTCATAGTTTGAGCGGGGTACAACCCCATTAAACACACAAAGTTTTTCTTACACCTGCTTTTAAATTAAGAAAAAAAACATAAACCGTAATGATGATGATGGTTGTGATTGCAAGATGAAAAAAAAAGATCGGGGGAAATTCTATATTTTTTTCCCCAAAGGTGGGACTTATTAAGTTGATTCATTCGATAAACCCCTTGCTTTTTAGCAGTGGGTTTCGGGCCCCAAAATTTTCCAAGGATTTTCTGGGCCCTAGTGATCTGGGTACTCTTCCTAAAAAAAAAAAATCCAAGGAAATTTTTTTATTCCTTTAATGAAATTTTTGTTATTCGGTTTTTTTTTTCCAAGACTTTTTTTAACAACCAAAAAACTAAAAGTGAAGTTAAATAAATTGTTAGTTTCTCATCAAGATGGAGGGATTTGTCTTTGGGGGTATTTTGCCCTTTTAATAATACACCGGGATTTAATAAATTTAGATATTCGACAATGGAGTAGCAATGATCTAAATTTTTTTTTATTTTCCCAATGAAATTAAAATATGGATTGTGATAAAAATGTTTGCCCAAAGGAGACAGAATTCTAAATTGGAGATGATTTTCAATGCTTCCAAGTTTTCCCAAAGGGGAAGACGATGGTTTTGTTGGGGAGCAAGCTTGTTGGAGGGATTTGGGATGGGGGGAAGGGTTTGGGGGTAATGTACTTTCTTTCGATTTCTATTTTTTGGTAACCTATTTTAAAACATTTGTTTGGTACTTTAAAATGAAAACTTTCAAAACATAAAAATCATGAATAACTTTTTAACCCTTTAAAAAGTTATTTTGCTGACATGGCACATATGGGCCTCAAGTATTATTATTTATTAAAATAACAAAGATGAAACCACAATTTATACCTAAGACATAAACCCCGATAACTGAGTGGCCCCAAATTTTTGTGTACGCAAGGATTCAAACTCTGGGCAGATGAGATTTTCACCACATCCCCCCGGGCTCAACAAGTACCCACAACCCTTGTTTTATATATATATTTTATTTTTTAATTTGTAAATAAATATTAATTCTAGAATTTTTTAGAAAAAGTAAGTTACATATTTTTGTAGCTTTAATTTTAAAAAAATTTTTTTTCAAAATTCAAATTATTATTTTAAATTTGTTATAACTTTATTGGTATGTTTATTTTTACTATTTGTTTAAAAAAAATCAATATAAATTTTTTTTATCTATTATTAAAACTAATTTTAAAAAATATAATTTTTTCAAAAGAGAAATTTAAAAAAAAGCCAAAAAAGGGAAAAAATAAAAAGTCATGGCTTCAAAAAAATAGTTTTATTTTAAAAAAATATCATAAGTAGTTATTTAACTTTTTTTTTTTAAAGGCAGCGAAAATTTTTTAGAACAAAGCACAAACAGCAAAGGGCTAGCGAAAAGAAACTTACAAGCGAGGAAAGGAAAACAAACAAACCCCAACTTGACCAATCTAACTAGAAAAAGATTCTTTTAATTTAATCCAAAGAACGTCAAAACCTTTGGGTTTAAAAAAAACATCCCACAATCGGACCCTCCTTTTTTGCATAAACCCTCCGTTTCCTCCTTTTCCCCCCCAAAAAATACTGAGAATGGTTGCCTTGAAAATATAAGCTTTTCGCCCTTGAGATGTTTGTTCACCCCACGTGAAAACTGACTAACATATTCCGGAGGGGAAAGTTCCCCATTTTGCAATCTCTAAATCAAACTTTTTGGGAAAAAAGCACTCAAAGAAAATTGGCTTCGGGCTTGGTATAACTCACAGAAAGGACTATTTTGGTCAGAAATAATGCCCCCGTTTCAAAAAAAAAATTTTCAAAATAGCAAGCCTTTTATGTGGGCTTTCCCCCCCATGCAAAATGATTTTCCCCGGGGGTTAAGGTACTCCAATAATTTTAAAACCAAGGGCTTGTGGAGGGGTTTAAAAACCAAAAATCGGGTTTAAGCAACGGGAAAAAGCAATTTTTATCCAAAACCCAAAACCAGGCGCGTTTCCAACAATAAAGAGGGGAAAGAAGGTTATATCATGAACCCGTACTGCTTTTTATTTAACTTTTTTAACCAAAATTAGGCTTTTTTAAAAACATTTTAAAAAAAATATTTTTTTATTTGTCACAAAAAAGAACACAATCAAAATTTTTGACAATTTTAAAAAACAAAATATTATTAAAAGATCGTGGATTTAATATTCTTTAAAAATTCATAAAGGGCTATGGATCGCTCGTGGAAGCCTGAGCCGCCGTTATTTTTTGGTTAGGGGGGCTTGACGGTTCGCCACGGGATTGACAACCTGGGTTTCTCAATGATTTTAAAAAAAAGTAAAAAATTTTCGGGTTTTAAAACATTATAATTTTTTTTAAATAAAATTTTTTGGAGTAAAAATAGAATATAGTGGATAAAAAATTATTAGTGCTGATTGGGAAATAAAAACTTCTAGAAACTAATCGATATCAATTGTTTAAAAAAGAAAAGAAAAATTAAAAAAAATTTAAAAGGTTTTTTCATAGCTTTTAATGCAATCCCCTTTCTCCCCCTCACCACATTGATGAAACAAAGGGGCGTGTCTATCCAAGGGGGGCGTCAATTACGAAAAGACCTTCCCCCCTCAAAACGTGCTCTTTATAGTTTTTTAACATTCTTTATTAAAAGAAAACATTAAAAAAATAAAGAAAAAATATAATCAACAATCACCTAATTTCTGCTTTTTTAAGATTATGTCAAAAAGTAGTTATAAATAATTAATCAAGATAGATCAACCGTAATTTGAAAGTTAATCGTTTAATAATAAGATGATTTTTAGTTAACAAGTTATTTGATAATTTAATCATGTTTGAAATAAATGAGTTGATGCAACAAATAAAAAAGGGTATACAACCCACTTTTTCATCGATTTATTTTGGAGGAGGAGAGTTTGATTCACGTGAGATCATTTTATTTTTTTATGATCAATTTTTTATAAGTAAACTTCAAAACAGAACATTGTAAATGTAAAAAATCGAACGTTTGCAACAACATCTTTGTGAAGCTTTGCTGTGAAGTTTCAACTGTAAAAATATGGTCTAACAAGTCTCACGAAAACATCTTGGTCTCACATGATACTAAGTGAGGAGGCTGGTTGTGTGATATCAAAAGCCTTGAAAAGATGAGTTGTACTTGTACCTTGTTAGGAAAGTGATGGTGGCATTTCAAATTTGACCTCCAAGTTAATTAGCACTTTATATGGGCCCGATGGTGGTCTTCGCTTAAGATGGGTAGATATCAATAGAGGTCGAGAGAGCACTAGGGGAAATATCATTTGTGTGGGCCAAACATTAAATTCTTATGGATTGGACTCCGTTTATTCAACGCTAATGTCTAGGGGACGAGTCATCCATTTCATTTTGTTTAGACAATTTTGTGTGATATTTTTTTAAGGTTATTTCGCTTGGAAAAGATAAAGAGGCTTAAGAGAAGGACATAACATGTTCGGTTCACGACTAGTGGGATTGGATTAGGCAAGAGGTTATGGCATCAAGTGATTGTTAAACTTAATCAGTTTGTTACAAAATATGCATCCTCTTATGGATGGTAGGGAAACATGGTGGTGGTTCTAGATGACGACCAAAGGTTCATGCTAAAAAAGCTAAATAATTTGGCTAAAGAAAAATGTCACATAGATGATCTCCAATAACACGTTGGAACAAGCTTGCACCAAAAAGATTAACATCTTTGTGTGATGTAACACCCATGACCAACTCACGCTTAGAGTTGTGTAAGATAATCAAAGAATAAAGCTGGATATAGTTCTTTGGTTGTAATGTAATGAGTACGGTTGATCATTACATTGTGAAATGGTTACTTGTTAGAAAGGTTTGGGATATGTTTTGAAAATAGTGAAATAGACAAATTCATTTTTTTAAAATGTGTATTAGCTACGTATGCAAAAAAATGGACCTACAATTTGCGAATGTAGTGATATTTGGGTAAAATGTAAGGGAAATGGTTAGGAGACCAATTTGTCTATGTGAAGTGGATAGTTGAGGCGATTTTCCTATTATCAAACATTTGATAAAAACTTTTAAGAACTGTTGTGGTCAAATTCTAAACGCCCGACCGACGAAATTATAAGATCAAATATTACAGGATGTATCTTGTATTTAAACAGGGTTCTTAAGACCGAATACAGCAGACACATTTGTCTTACGATTTTGTCGTTCGTCTTACGTTTTTGTCGTACGTCTTACGTTTATATCGTACGCCGTCTTAAGATTTCGTAAGATGGTGATTATCTAACCTATAACTGCTGGTTTAATGTTTATTTATGCAGGATTAAAGCTCATGAATGCTTAGTATATGTAACCGACAATGGACATAAAGCACAATTAATGGTGATCGACCGTTACAAATGTCGCCATTAAGAGCATTAACTAGCGGTTACAAGTTTTCCACTATATAAGGAACACTCCGGCACATTTGGAAGGCCCCCGACAACCGATCATTCGAATTATCTACGTTTTCTCTCAAATTCATTTATACTTTCATATTTACATATGACTTTTGTACTTACGACGCACGTTACTTTCATATGTCTTATGTTTATCTTTACCTTGTAACGTAAGACGGACTATTGTACTACGAAAGGCATCACCCCTTATTGGTGATACATAGTTCAACGTCGACTATTTCTTAGTCGGCCGCGGGTTTTTTCCTTGGTTGAGGTTTTCCCGAGTCACCAAAATCTCGTGTTTTTTTCCTTATATGTTTTGTGCACGATTTATTGAAGTTTCCTTTCTCTCGCCGGATAACAATCATAAGCGAACCTTAATTCGTCCGTAGATGCGATTTTTAGCATCAACAAGAACCATTTTTATACATAACCTACTCTTTATTGATAAATGTTACTTAAAATTCAAGATTACAAGTAAATTGATCACAAATACAATTTATTAAAGCTCCAAATTTAAATTTGTATACAGGATAAACATGTCAATTTAAATATAAAAAGTCTATAGTATAAATTAAGATAAATATAATTATTTATTTTTATAAAGAATTGTATTAATAAACTAAAAAACTACATTAAGCTTATACTAATACTAAGATATAATAAAATACTGAATTAGATACAAAACACGATAACTTCTAATCAGTCAATTCAATACTAATATTAATATATTTTCTTCATATTTTTATAAGATTTTTTTAATTTATATCTTATTTAAAATAAAAGTATTTTTTAAATTACATAATAAAGACAAAATCTAAAATAAAAAACTAAAGTTAGGATGTATCTAGTTAAATTGAGTTTATTGATTCAAAGAATCTCCGATAGCTTTTCTATAATTCTTCTAAAATAAAGAACGAAAAATCAAAATCTCTAAGAGCATCCACGATGTATGAGTTTTTCATCAAGCTTTTTCACGGTTTTTTTCTTACGCATTATTACCACATCAACAATCTAAAAACCTCTACATATTTTCACTATTTGAAAAACCTTATCCAAGCCTTTTCAGAAATTTCAGGGTCCCACCATTTACATTTTAACTTTATAGCATTTATATTTTTATTTATAAAAATAAATACAATGAAATTATACAAATACGTATTTATTTATATCAAGAAAATACTATTACATTAATTATGTATTTAGTATCTCGGAATTTCTTTGAAGGTATTGTTGAAACTCCTTGGTGGAACCTTGAAATACTCCTTAATTTAATATTTTTATTAATATATAATAAAATTTAAATCTTAAAAACTTTATATAAAAAATATAACTGATTAATACGAGATTTTTATAAAGTTAAAATAAATTAAATACGAAAAAATCTCTGAAAAAGCAGGTCGTGCAGTTACGACCTATGACGCAAAACCTACGAAAAACCTAATCCGAAAAACTTTTACACTATGTGAAAAACCTCAAAGTGATGTTTTTGCTTTTTGAAGAACCTCTAAAAAACTACATTGTGGATGCTCTAAAACCTTTCTTTTTTATTTCCAACCGCTTTTCTTTTTAAAGATTCTATCAACCCTTATATTATTAAATATACACTATATTTATTTATCTTAATAAATTTTTAAAAGTTTTTTAAACAAGTCATTAGATTATTGATGGAATAGATTAAAAAGATATATTTGTGTCTCCTTATTTAGAGTTTTTTTAGAAAAATCTCTCTATTTAAAGAAAACTTTAATTTTTTCTATTTTAGCAATAGTATATTTAAAAAAAAAAGAAACCCAATTTTTTTAATTATAGTAATGATTTTGTGAGATGCTACTATGCTCCTGGTAAAATAAGAGATGATTGTATTGGGGGGCAAGGTTGACATTTCAACCATATTCAACGAGAGGGGAGACCATCATAAATGAACACTTATTTAATTTTAAACAGATGTATACAGAATATGTATATATAAATATAGATATCATCACCATCACACCCTTTGTTATTATCTATTCAATGTTCATCATCATCAATATCAACATCATTCTTCTTTGATCCATCTTTCTCTTTTCCATTTTTTCTCATTAATCTTTCTTTTCACTCCATTTATTTCCATTCATAAACCAAGTAAAAATAATATTCAAAACCCAGATTCAAAATCCTCTTTCTTTCAATGAAATAGAATCAAGTTCCAATCTTTTTGTGCAAATTAATGATCTTTATGAGGTGGGGTTTTTGTTTAGTTGTTAAATGGGAAATGTAACCTCAAATATAGCTGCAAAGTTTGCATTTTTTCCACCAGAGCCACCAACATATGATGTTTACACAGATGAAGAGGATGCACCAAATGGAGAAAAAAGGTATTGCTTTACAGGTATAACAGCTGATAAGAATGTTGATGTCCATTTGCTTGATACAAAGGTTGGAAACAAGATTGTTGCTACCTTCTGGAAACACCCTTTTGGGAGATTTACCCTTTTGTACTCCCATGGAAACGCTGCTGATTTGGGTCAGATGCAAGAACTCTTTATTGAGCTCAGAGCTCACCTTAGGCTCAATATCATGAGGTATTTTTTTTTTCAACTTCTGTTCCATTAGATTTTGGTTTGAAATTGGGTGTTTTAAGAGTTTCTTGATGTTTCTTTTGATATGTGTTTGATCTTTGTTATTATGTGCTATATATAATCAAGAATCTTTGGATTCAAACTTGTGGATTATGTTTTTAGGGTGTCAATATTTTGACTTGGTGTTTTATAGCATTTAATTTGTTTTTTTTTAAAAGTAATTTATACTACTAGGGTTTGGTTTATCTGAAATGTATAGGAACATTTTGGTGTTAAAGTAGCTAGCTGCTAGGCTTTTGATTATGTTGAATACAAGTGTTTTGGCTGTTTGTTTAATTCTTAACAGTTCCATTAAGAGGGAGCATCTGAATCTTAAGAGGGAAATCTTGTTTGGCAAAAAAAATGGATTGCCTCTTAATGGTTCCAAAACCCTCTGAATGATTTTGAATCATGGGTGTCACTTAACAATTTAGCAACTGTCAAACAAGTTTCATGTGTTCATTTTTAGGTGTGTTCCCATATTAGTTCTACTACTAGATTTGTTTCTTTGTTTCATTAAAAGTAATATTAGGGGAAATTAATTAAAATAGTAAATTTTTTCAAGGTTGGTTTCACCTCTTGGCCGGTTCTGACTCCGCAAGTAGACCTAGGTAATTGATTTTTTTGTTTCAATTTCGACCCCTGTCCGTAGATTTTGAAACTCCATGGGGGCAGGTTCGCAATTGTGGAGGTTGAATATCGTGGACAGGGGTCAAAAGTTGAAAATATTTTTTGTTGTTTAGATTGCGGGCCTAATTTTTTGCGGAATTGAAGCTATTTTTGTAAAATATAAAGAGAAATGTCTAAGTTTTATTTGATTTCACTAATATAAGAATTTGGTTCTCAATTCATTAATTAGTGTTTTGAGCTCATCAATAGTGCAAAAATGTGCTCCAATTTGGTCTGTTTTCATGGGTCTCTAACAAACCCTTCAAGCAATTTACATGTGAAACCAACTTCTTAGTTCCAATATGGTATGGATTCTGTAAAACTCTGAATTTTAATCTAGATGAACTTCATATGAAGTGCTAAAAGTAATAGATTTCCTAATCACTCTTGAAAATTTTCATCTTTAAGGATGAATCTTGTAGCTACTTGTGTTTGCCATCCAAGCTTCATCAATTCTTAGTTTCTTTTGATCATGTTTTAAAGTCATTGGTTTATTTGGTATTAATTGTTGCAGTTATGATTACTCGGGATATGGAGCTTCAACGGGCAAGGTAAAACACAACATAATGGCGTTCTTTTGATTAGATAAAATGAAACATATTTGAGATGGGTTTCTGAAGATTGTTTGTTGTGTTTAATTAGCCGTCGGAATTCAACACATACTACGACATAGAGGCTGTGTACAACTGTTTGAAGGATAAGTATGGAATGAAACAGGAAGATATCATCTTGTACGGCCAATCCGTTGGCAGTGGTCCCACGTTACACTTGGCTGCTCGACTACAGAGGTTGAGAGGCGTTGTTCTACATAGTGCTATTCTTTCAGGAATACGAGTTTTGTACCCTGTCAAGATGACTTTCTGGTTTGATATATTCAAGGTCAATTTTCAAAAATTCCCTTTGTTTTCTCCATTTTCATCCGTAGCTTTTCACAAGGTAGAAGTTAGATCTGTGTACGTCTTACCCTCAAACCCCATCTAAGGGCTCGAGGTGACTCTTTAAGGTAGAGGTTAGATCTACGTACATCTTACGGTCGGACTCAGGGCTCAGGGTAACTCTTTGTGGTAATCTTTATTTCTCATAGGAACCATATAAATGGGAACCCACTAAATACTAATAAATGACGAAATGCAATAGCTAGTATTGGTTTTGTATCAATGGCACTCACTTGTTCCTTTGCTTGTTATGTCAGAATATCGACAAAGTGCAGAAAGTCAACTGTCCGGTTCTTGTTATACATGTAAGTTTCTCTTTCTACCTAATTCTTTCTTCCCTCTTTATCTTCCTGCGCTATTATTACTATGCTCGTTATGAATTTTGGAGAAATTAAGGTCCAACCATCTTAACATGAAAGATTTAGGGGCTGTTTGTTTTAAAAAAAAATGCCTCTTAAAACCAAGAGGTTTGAAGCCTTACGACTTTTTGTTTTATTTTTAAGAAAATGTCTGAAAACCTCGTAGTGTCTTCTGATATTTTAAGAGGTGCGCACCATCCACCTCTTTTTTTTTTTTTGAATGTGAAATCAGACTTCGGACCTCTTAAAAAACAAACGACACCTTATTGTTATGGGATCAATTAAAGTCTATGCCATCAATGAGATCTATTTTCCTAGAAACAACATCCCACAAATCTTGGAAAGTTTTTTCTATGCACATTTTAAAAAATATTGTTGATTTGAAATGGGTGGGGGGACAGGGGACAAACGACGACGTTGTTGATTTCTCACACGGGAAGAGATTATGGGAACTGGCGAAGGAGAATACGAACCATTGTGGGTTGAAAGTGGAGGCCATTGCAATCTTGAAACATACCCAGAGTACATAAGACATCTCAGAAAGTTTATAAGTGCAATGGAGAAGCTCTCCAATTCAAGCTCCAAAAGATCTTCTTCAGGACCAAGTATAACAGAATCAGTCAAACACAACAAGTGCTTGAGCTTTGGTTAAAGATCATAGATACAAGATAGTTTATGTGTTCAAGAAATCTTCTATGGCTACATGTTTGATCCATTTTTAGTTAAATTCCACTGAGTTTTCTTGTTTCTATTTGATTGGGATTTGTAATTAACATTTCTTCATTTTTTTACGTAGATGTTAGAGATTGTAAATTCTTGTCTTGTGCTTTTGGGTTCGTTTGTTGTTCTTTATATGTGGTCTGTATGCATAGATTTGGCGATTCGTGCTTGTTTAAGTACATATTTGAATGCTTGTTTATTTCGCCTGATTTTCTTTTGGTAACTATGAGTGCTTGGGTCAACTTTTGGGTATTTTGGCTAATTTTATAAGTAACTTGTTGATTTTTTGGGGATTAGTATAAAAAACCAGCCTCATCATATAAACAAATAACTATAGAAGTAATAACCAACTCATTACTTTGCATTTTCATTTATTTGCTCGTGAACTCGTAGCTTTACCAGAAGCTACGAAAGGAAAGGAGACCCCCTTCCTCCTATGTTGTAAGAGGGAAGTGCAGATCTTTCTGAAACTCTTTCAGCTTGGATCCCCTTAATATATTTAGTATTTGAAGAGAGACTTGGGTTTGGTGATTGCTCCCAGCAAAACCTTCCAATGGTGGTGGAAAAACTTGGCAAGCAACCGTTGTTACGCGGGCGAAAATATGCGTGGAACGGATCGACAAGCGTCAAATCCAAAAGGATAACGAGTCTAACAACGAAGAACTCGGAAAATAAGATAAAATTCTTAAAAAACTCGCAAGGAGGAATTATATTGATTGATAAAAAAAACTTAAACTTGATTACAACTTAAACCTAATAATCCTATTTAGCCTAAATAGAATAAGATAAATTTGAAAAGTAAATAATCCTAATTCTACTCAAGCTAGGAAACCAATTAAAATAATTACCAATATATTTAAAGCTAAAAGAAAACTAAATAATAATAATCCAAATAATAAAGATAATTATTCTTAAATTAATTAAGTAATAAAATACTTAAATAAACAAATAAAGGCAACATCTTCCGATTTGCTTTGATTCGCGAGTTGACCAACGACAAGTCATGCCGCGAGGTCTCTTCTGCCTCGATGCTTGATTTCTCTTCTTTCGAGCCCCTTTTCTCGGTTCCTAAAAACCTCTAAAAATCTCCGATATATATGTCAAAACCAAACTGTATCACGTTGATATTTTTATGATTTTCAACGCATAAGGGGAAAGCTACTCGGGCTATGCCACCTAAGGTCGTATGGCCAGGTCGTCAGAGGCATATCCAAAAAGATTTCCTAATAAGGGTACAAAATTAGCATAATACTTAATAAAACATAAATTAGTTAGAAAATACGATTTCTTTAAAATCTAATAGAAGATACAAGTAGTTATTTTTTCTTTCTTATTTGTTAACTAATTACCAGAAACTAAAAAAGAGTAAAAAAAGACTCAAACTAACAAATTGTAAAGCCGCATGCAATTTTACTACTAGTAGACCACGTACATTCTTTTCTTAAATTTAGAAGAAACACGAATCAAATGAAAATTGACACACCTTTAAGACCTATAGAAGATTTCCGTTACAATGACACCATTGAATGGTATCATAGGTACTCTTCTTATCAACCCTTGGAGGTCGCATATAGTATTAAAGTGCTTCAATACAAGTTTGATGATTTTGACTGTGCTATTTGAGGTTCCACGATTAGGTCATATAAGAGTAAAGAAGTGTTGTATACGAAACACTCATATAAAGAAGTTCCACTGACTTGTAACTAACAACCAAGTTTCAGTTTAACTAAATATTTTGTTGTAAATAAGTGAATAAAAGCCATGTAATGTATTTTGGAATGTTTATATAATAATTAGAGGACTAATGATTTGTTTATTGAGAGATACAAAGATAAAGAATATCATCATAGTCGTATTCATATCAAATATATTCGAATTATCTATACAACATTGTGTATACTATAATCACAAGGCTAGTATTAATTTTGGAGCTTTTTGATTGGTTTTAAAACTATTGTTTTGCCCAACAAACCGAATTTATTATTACAACATTTTTGAATAACTACCATCTTGTTTTGATCGTATAGACGATAATATATTAGTGTGGTGTTTAGGTTGATATGTAAGCGTTGTGTTTTAAAAATGCCATCATCTTATTCTTCAAAGTTCCAAATAATACATAAAAACCACAATGGTGTTATTTAGAAGAATTCTATGGATGTGGTTATGGTAGTGTGAGGAATATCAATTTTAGTAGGAATGAAAAATAACTAGCAATACATTTGCGGATGCCTATAATTGTATATATTTAGATTGAAATTAGAAAATAATTTGATATTGATAAAACATGATGTTGCTAACAAAGAACAAGGACCTCATACATTAGCAAAATCAAATATGTTGTATCATTCTAAAGCATAATTAACCATTGGAGACACTATTAAGGCTTAGGAGGATAGAGTCAAAATTTCATTTTCTTTGGATTTGAATCCAAGTGTTACCAATACTCTTGTGATCATGGAGGTTCACCTAAAATAACCTCTAATCATACTCGGTCATTAGGGGGATTAGATAGTGTCCCTAAGTTGACTTGGATGTCCATGATTACGAGAAAAAGAAATACAAAAAATGAAGCATAATTTGTTTTGTTGGAATAAATTTTTCATAAATTCAAACTATAATGTAAAAATTTCAAAATTTGAAATAAACCCTCATTAAAAGTTGAGATTCTCAAGCATCCAATAGAGGAAAATTATTATTTGCGAGGCTTTAAATGGTTTTTTTTTTCTTATAAAGAAAATTTTGAGATCATTAACATTTAAAACCTAATAAAAACCATTATGTGCAGAATCATTTGTAGAATATTTCCCACCTATAAAATTACCGAATTACCCCAAAACATGTCCTTTTGTTAAGCTATCTACAATCAATTGGGGGGCATAATGTGTCAATCTCATAAGAACATCATTTGAAACCAACCTCAAAACACTTCAAAAACAATGATGTCTTTTCACTGTTCTGAAATGCATCTGATTAAATGAAGACCAAGAATATTAACTAAAAATAACGGCCAATGATTAATAAGCATTAACAATATACTATTTGTGTATATTTATGTACATATGGCTCCATTTTTCAAAGAAAAAGAGTATGAAAAGAAGTATATACTTACCAACCAAATAATGTAGCGTTTAATTGGTATTTAAGATTCTTTTCGTTTTCGTTCAATTGGTATTTAAGATACTGCTGTTTTTGTTTTAAGACTCATCACAAACAGTCGTCATGCATAAGACTTATGTCTCATGTCATGTTAAACTCATGGCATACATGGTTTGTTTATTACCATTGACTCATTATATGTATAATGTATAATATTATATATGAACTAGAAATTAACACATGTCACGCATTGAAGAATGTCGTGGCTCCTATCTAGGACTGAGGCTTGGCTTTGCTAACAAGCCAACCTCACTCCATTTAAAACCTTGATACAAACATAGAGAGAGAGAGAGAGCAATAAACTCATGGAAGACTAAACTGTTTTTGTAAGACTCATGAGATTACATTTTTCCACTTAAAATTTCATAGCAAAATCTTGTCTAAGTAAAAAAAATCTAAACATTCACATAAAAAAGACTGTCAAAGTTACTTTCACATTGCTTTATTATGAAGTTTCAAGTGTAAAACTCGATTTCATAAGTCTCATAAACAGTTTAATCTTACATGATCCAAAGTCTCGGTATATAATTTTTTTTACCCTTTTGCTATAAAATTTCACTTAAACTTACCTTATGTATATATATTACTGTATTGAAAGGCTTTGCATTCAGGCAAGGTTCCTATGATTGTCCCTTTTTGGTGAGCTCTATTCCAAGTTACTGTCTTCTTCTCTCTTCCTACAATCAAATTTCTCTCTCTAAGATCTTTGAATTCCTTCTTCTTTCTTTCTGGGTTTGTCTTCAAGAAAGTTACAAATAAAAATCCAAACTTTGTGAATCTTGTTTGCTCTAATTTTATCATCTGGGATCCTTTGAAAATATTGTTTTATAAAAAAAATGACAGTAGAGGAAATTAGAGGGGTTGTGGGGGGTAATAATGAAACTGATAGGTTTCCCATTGGGATGAGAGTTCTGGCTGTTGATGATGATCCAACTTGTTTGAAATTATTAGATGGGCTTCTAAGGAAATGCCAATATCAAGGTTAGTTTTTCTCTAATTTTCCCTTTTTTGTGTTTCAATTTTTACTTCATGAACAATTGTACAAATTGGTTTCATTAGTTCTAGATTCTAACAATTCAAGATTAGGGTTTTAGTTTTAATTCAATTCTGTGAATATATGAAAACTGTTTTACAGTGATACTGTTCACTGTTGTAATGTGTACTTCTGGTCAAGAGTCTTCTTAAATGGATGTTGACCTCAGATTGTTGTTTTGTTGATTACCCACTAATGGTTTTGACCCTTTTCTTTTAGGATTTCAATTCTTTGACCTTATGAATTATGATTGTAAATGGAAAAAAGGTTTAAACATTATGTTTGTGTTCATAATTAATGGCTTTTTTGACAGTTACAACCACAAACCAAGCAATAACAGCACTGAAGATGTTGAAGGAGAATAGAAACAGGTTTGATTTGGTTATCAGTGATGTTTATATGCCAGATATGGATGGTTTCAAGCTTCTTGAACTCGTTGGCCTCGAAATGGACTTACCCGTCATCAGTAAGCTCTAATTGTACCCAAATTTTCGCATTCTTACGTAATTCTGTGTGCACAAATTGTACCACAATTTTGTGGTCAAACAGGCGGGCGGACATAGTGTAGCATACGCGGTGGCATGTGACACTGTTTCGTTCGTCCGTTAGTGTAAAAAGTTATAGGGTCATGATATATATTTTGAAACTATTATAAGGATACTAGTTTTCGCTTGGTAGAGTTGGTTAGATTTTTGCTTTTCAAATGTGAGGTCTCGTGTTTAAGTCGTGTTAAGAGTCATTTTCCTAGTTTGAAGCTTTAATGTCAGATTTATTATGTTTCCATTGCAATAACAGGACTCGAAACCTTACATTTGAAAAGCAAGAAACCAACCACGAGACCAATATTGATTTTGTGAAAAATATCTCTATATTTGTTTCTTATGGTCAAATGGTGCCATTGTTTGGAAAAATTTCTGGGTCCACCACTGGTCAAACAGATTTGTTTTTTGTAGAAACTGATGAAGTTTCTTGAAATGGTGTTAGTGCTATCGGGAAACAGTGATCCGAAGCTTGTAATGAAGGGGATCACTCACGGTGCGTGTGATTATCTTGTGAAGCCGGTTCGCCTTGAGGAGCTTCGCAACGTGTGGCAGCACGTGATCAGGCGAAAAGTGAAGTCAAAACCGCAGTCAAGGTCAAACAACAACCATGAGAAGTCAAATCAAGGGAACGAAGGTGGAGAACAGAATGTGAAGATGAATAGAAAAAGAAAAGATGAAGATGAAGAAAATAGACATGAAAGCGATGATGACGATGATGATGATCCATCGTCACAGAAGAAGCCTCGTGTTGTTTGGTCTATTGATCTTCATAGAAAATTCGTTGCTGCGGTTAACCAACTGGGCAACGAGAGTAAGTCCTTTGTTGTTCCAGATTCAAGTTCAAATCAAACAAACATGATTAAATTTGTCGGTCAGATTGTATCGATATGAGAGAATATTATACACACTAATTTCACACAGTTAAGCTCTCAACAATTAGGCTCCTTCTCTCTAGAATCTCTAAGCTATCTTTCAAACTCAAACTAACACAAGCTATTTATACCTAGGATGTTACAAGCCAACATCTCAATGCACTCTTCTAAAAAATACAGTTTGGCACTTTAAATCTTGAATACAATTTTTGCACCTAACATCCTTTTTTGGTAATTCAACATCCGGTTCGTATCTAAGATTTAACACTCATTTTTCCTTCTAAATGATGCAGAAGCCATGCCTAGAAGGATTCTTGATTTGATGAACGTCGATGGGCTTACAAGGGAAAATGTAGCAAGCCATCTTCAGGTACCATTACCAATATCTTTTCTTGAATATGCATTTTACGGGCTATTTGGGGAAAAGGTGCATTCTTTGGCTATTAAAAGGAGAAAAAGTTCAGTCTTGATCTTAAAATTTTGGTAATTTATCAAAAAGGTCCGATCTTTGCTATTAAAATGTTAAAGTTCAGGTGGGAAACAATCGAATTATGCTTTTGTGTAGAAATATAGGCTTTATCTAAAGAGGATCAGCCATCAAGGTAACATGGTGGCGCCATTTTGGGGCAGCAAAGATGCGTCTTCTTATATGCAAATGAGCCCTCTTGATGGGCTTGGAGATTTTCGGATGTTATCAAGTTCAGGAAGATTGTCGAATGCTGCATATGCGCCACCTGGCATTCTCGGTAGACTAAACAGTGCGACTGGTGTGACCCTTCATGGCCTTACGGTGCCACCATTGCCTCAGCCAAACCATACACAAAACAAGTTACAACCAGCTTATCATCAAAACACGAATCTTTTTCCGTCATCTTTTGATCAATGTAGCAATAAACCGAATACCCAACTCACAGATTTCAGTTCCGTTGAAGAATCTCGAATCTTTACAGGTACCCATTTCAATTCCATGATGAATATTAGAAAATTTTATGGGTACCCAGAAATGGGGGATTTCGGTTCATTGATGAGTCCTGAATCGTAACAGGTTCTAATCCGTTGATGGATCCTAGTGTCGTGCTGGGGAGTAAACCATCGTTTAATCTTCCTTCAAGTAGTTCTAACTTTCTTGACCAGAATGGTAATAAGCCATCAACCTTTTCTTCAAACCAACCACCACTTGGCGATAAATATGGTTATTCTGCTACCGTTGATGGGGGGACTTGTTCTAACATCACCACTACAGCCGATGTACCTCTTGAAGCTCATGGTGGTGGTTTTGTTGGTGAGATTGTGCAGAATGTTAACAACCAGTCCTTGTCAAACCAGAAAAACAGACAATATGGTAAACAAGATTATAGTCAATACTCGCAGAATGCTTTTAGCACCCTAGCCTCCTTGGCTCTAGCAAACGGTGGTGGTTTGGGTGGTCCGCTGAGCCATGGTGCATTAAATGGTGGTACTTCAGCTCTTTTCAAATCAGATACGCTTAGTTTGGAAACGAAAATGCATTCCAATGAAGATGGTGTTGTTGTAAACAATGGTTATGGTTTGTTGGACGAACTTATGACTGGAATGACGAAAAGGGTATGATCTTTTTCTCTTTGTATCTATGTTCATGTTAAAATTCGCAAGTCCCACACTGTACATTGATAGCAAACAACTTGATATTTTTGTACACATTCACTAGTGAATCAGTCTTTTCCCCATTGCAAAATTTTTAATCAGAAGATCCTATGCTATGCCAACAAAAACTCACTGATTCCGTTAACCGAGTCAACTCAGTTGCGATGAAAGCTTTTCCAAACCTAGTTAAACTTGCTTGCATCTTTTTGTGAACCTTTTTCATTTTTATTGGGTTTTTAGCATTTTACTTTGGTGGGTTTTTGCAATGCAAATGCAGGATGCAAGGATCCTAATGGATGAAGAATTTGGATATGATCCTTATGGTTTTGGGCCATGTGCATGATACAAGAGCCTGCAAGGCTGCAACTTCAAACAACTACTTAGCTTTAACCATCAATGGAGGCATTTGTATTTATAATGTAATTTATTTATTTTGCCCTCCCTTTTACTTGGCATTTCATCTGGTTTTTCATCAAGATGATTTAGTTTGGCTTTCATGTGTTATAAGAATGCCTATTTTACTTACGGTTTATGGCGCGATAGTGCAACCTCTTTTTTATATTGTAATTGATTAAAATCAACTTTTAAAGTTGATATAATGCGTAATATAAGACAAGTTCAGCATAATTGCTAAAGCTGGCGTGACATTGTAATACAGAGAAGAGAGGGGATACAACTTGAGCCTATTTGGCTACTCTATTGAGTTAACACAATCACCAATAATGACCTTTTTCGTACAACATTTACGAAGAAAAGGAATAGTTATTCTAGTTCCCAACCCAGTTGTCGAGCACGGCGCTCCCATAATGAAGTTATCTTTCTTTCCTGTCTCATCAAAGCCTCGGCTTGCTCTCTTGCTTGTTCGCATGTTTCTGTAGCAGTGTTGCATTTTTCGGCCTCCTTTTGATATTGAGAAGCAACCCTCCTTGCTTCCCCAAACGTTATGTTCATATGGCGTATGTGTTCTTCACTCACCGTTTTCTGCAGTTTAAGCTCTTCCGATAATAAATCAACAAACTGCTTTTCCATCTCTTCTTTAACATCTGGATCATCCTTCCCACAATCTGCAACAAAATAATGGCAAATAGGTAACTATATTCATTTATATGCAAGGCTGTAAATATGATTGCATTAATACGAAATGAAGCAAGTCAAGTAAGATCTTACCTGTGACAGAAAGATTGACCAAACCTGCAATAAAATGAACACGATGCAACCTTTTTAGTATAATTCGATCCTATGTATGTATACGAAACATAAATTGACAGAAAGGCATCAAAAGGATGTATAAATATATGGTTTTTACAGCAACCAAGGGATTGATGACGAAAAAAGGCTCGCTCTTTGTACAATTTTAAGAATAAAATGATGCAAGATGAATATACATTCATAATGCGTGATGACAACGAGCATCAATCTACCATTCATTGAGCCAGAAAAGTTAAGCCATTTTACAGATGATGCATAAAGAAAAAACTAGTTTGTCCCCAAAGATCCAACTAATGCAACCCCATAGATGAGGTTGGATCACTAACCATATCAAAGGGAGCATATGGGATTTCCTTATGTCCAATGTGAAGAAAAATTGTAAATGTGGAAGAGTATTTTGATTTCACAAAAGGGTGATCTTTCCTGCATACATCATCATGAGACTTAATTTCTACAAGAAACCCTCAATATTGAAGTTTTGTTGGCAATACAAATGCAGCAATGGATGTGCTCAACAAGCACTAGTAATCAAATTTGGGATTTTTGCATACCAACTACATAATAAGATTGGCAAATTTCCTATTCTAGTTATGTATATATCAAGAAAAATGGCTACTTTATAGCAGCAAGAACTCAGATCTTTCTCCAAATAACAAAAACAAAAATGAACCAGATATGCTCTAAATCAAAAACTTTATATAAACCTCAGATCTAATTGAAAAAGGAAACCCTAATCAAGAGTGAGAAATGGAGAAATTACCAGGAGCAAGGTTGAGAAGGGAGAGAGGAGGAGGGCAATTACAGAGGCATGGAGTACAAGAAATTGTGGGGTTGAAATGAAAACCCCTTTTAAGCTTGGAATAAAGAGCTGGGCCTGATACACACAATGCTGAAATCACTGCCAAAATCACCAAACAACACCTCAAACAAGACCCCCCAGATCTCCTTGTCATCTTTCTTTCTCTCTCTCTCTAAAGATCTCTATCACAGTGGATTTGTATTTGAGATCTCATGGGAGTTGGATTGGAATCCACCACCGTGTGAGAGAAAAGGCTACGATTTAGGAAGAAGAAAGGCGGGTTTATTTGTTGACGAGCTCCTTTTTATGGGATTTCTTATTCATCAAATGTTTATTTTTTTTAAAAAAAATTGATAATATCAATTTAGGGGGTTGAGGGTATTGAAGGGTCAGGAATGAGAATGATAATGAAAATTGCTGTTTGGTTTGATATTATATAGTGGAATCATTCCTGCAGATCCATTAATTTCCATTCCAGACCAAATTGGGGGGAATGAAATTTTTATTTTTACTTGGTGCTTTTTTCCATGCATTGTTCCATCTATGGATGTTAAATGAAACATCTTTTGTATTTTCAAGTTGGAAAAACAAAAGTTTTTTAATATGAAGCAATTTTTCATTAATTATATTGGGTTAACCAAACAGCATCAATGCAAGGCTCATTCCTATTCCCATTCTCCTGCATTCCCATTTACATTTTCATTCCCGTTCCCTGAAATGCACCAAACGCCCCCTTAGTTAAACTAGTTATTATTAATAAGCTAGCTACTGTTTGATAAAGCTAAAAATAATTTATGTTTGACAAAAATTAGGTTATAAGAATATGTAAAATGACAAAAAAATGTTTTAGAGTATATAATAATTAATATTAATAAGAGTTCAATTGAAAAAAGCTACAAAAAAACTTTTGAAATGCTACTTCAACTAGCGTTTTAATAAGCTAGCTTATGGTCCATCCAAACATGTAGCTAACCTATTTTTGGCAAATACAACCTAAGAAAATGTTTGGTAAATTAAAAAGTCCTTTTAGAACAACTTTTTATAGCCTATTCAAAAATGACTTTTGGAGGGTGTTTGGGAGTGTTTTTTAAACTCCAAAAGTGTTTATTGACATTTATCACCACAAAAACTAATCCAAAAACTTTTTAAAAAACTCATTTTACCACCACGATAAGACAATAAATACTTTTGACCAAAAACACTTTTGAAGTTAAAATAACTCCCAAACTGCATATTAGTGGCATGCCTTGGATGCGTGATACTACCAAGGAGGCGTTCATACGTGTTTATGGTAGTCGTTCGTTGGTTCAATGTCGCTATGCCTTCAAAAAAAAAAAAACTACGGTTGTAGAGCAGGCGAGAAAATGATGTGGCATTGGGTAAAGGAAGGGGAAAGACTAAAGAGTGAGTATAACTCATGGGAAGAGACCATGTTGATGCTTTTATAGTTCTATACGCAATTTAATATCGTTTCGTTGATTTGATCCATAATTTATTTTCACGAAGTAACATTTTTGTCTTTGTTAATTGTTTGCTTGATTTTAATATTATTGTTTGTAGTCCGAGAATCCACGTATAGCTAGTAAAAAAAAGGATGCATATACAGAAACAAAAGTGGAGTTGAATATTAAACATTTATACTTATATTGCTGGCAAACAAACACAACAAATACTGAAATTAGAAGTTTAGAAGATGATAATATTGTGATATATAGATGTGTAAATACGATATATTTATGGCAATAGATATGCATATGTTACATTACAATAAGAAGAAATTAAAGGAAAGGAAATTTAAGGACGTTAAAATAAGCCATTTTTTTGGCACACTTTGTCGACTATTAATAACTTCCATACAAAACATGATAATGTTGTCGACTATTTGGCGTACGTCCAAATTCACCTTATGTTTTTGCACCCCGTGAGTTTGAACACCAAAACCCTCGATCCCCATTTTCAGATTGATCGATTTCATTCCACTATACAAATTATTATTTGCCGAAAATGGATTTAATCCACCAGATTCCTTTGGTATCTGCAGGTGCACCGTCCGTTTCCGGCGGTGGGTCTGTGTGTGTCGTCTTCTTGAGTTTACTAACATCGTAGCCTTGTCCCGTGGCCTTCTCCAGCAGCTGATTGTATATCTCCTCATCAAGATGGCTTTGCCTGCTCAGTATCTACAATAATTCCAAAATATGATCTTCATATATACATACGTTGTGTTTTGGCAAACTAGCTGATAAGCTAGTTGGTAGCTTATAAACTAGTTGTTGACTAATAAGCTAGTTAGTAGGCGATAAACTAGCTTATGAATAAATTATGTTCGATAAAAACTAGATTACGAGTATGTAAAATGACAAAAAAGGGTATCTTAGATATAGTAATTAATAATTAATAATGGTATAATTGAAAAAAGCTACAAAAAACTCCTGAATCGCTACTCCAACAAGCTAGCGTTTCAATAAGCTAGCTTACGGCTGTGTTTGGCAAAAATAAGCTAGCATGTTTGCCAACCACAGCCGTAGGCTAGCTTATTGAAATATAACTTATAATTAAATGGAGTTAAGCATAGATTATATACCCATAAAGACTTCTTGGAAGGCTGACCAATGAGAGCATACTGATAATCTTCATCAAGATACAAAATCCAGTAATCACCAGTAACCGGTATGATTGGAAGAAACGGCGGAACGTAGAATTTGACCTTCAATTTGGCCTCATCGCTCTTGGGATCGGCCTTGTAAGCACTGCCTTCGATGAATCCTCTCTTTCCGTCACTCCAAGTCTCGTTTAAAACATGGACAGTGCCATCTTCGTTCAACTTGTAAGTAGCCCGTGTGTCGATGCTGTTTTTCGGCTGATTCCGGGATGGGATTGAAGCTATTTCGTACCACCTTCCCATGTATCTTGCTAGATCAACATTCTTCTCAACTTCCATTTTGTTAACTTTTTTTTTGAAAACTATATTCAAATTTTCTATATGTTCAATGACAAGGTTGGATTGAGTTGAGAATGAATTGAATATATGCGATAGGGGGTGTGGATAATTTATGGATGATCGTGGGAAATTAATAACCATACAGGTGTGTCAACACTTATAAAATGTAAACATATTTCGTCCCTAAGGTTTTGTCAAAACTCTAGTTTTCGTCTCTAACTTCTGAAAACTACATGGATCGTCATTCAAGTTTGAGTTTTGTTACGAAATCGATCATCCGTGGCCCTAATTAACTTCCGTTACAATGTGCGTTTTAGTGCCTTCGGGTGCATGAGAGGTGTTTTGGTCATCTCATCGAGAAAAAAAATGTACAAATTTTCAAAAGTGTACATGCAAGTTGTTGATTAAATTATAAGGCCATCCGCAGCCCAACGGTTAGGCGAGCGGTGCAGCCGGCATACCGGCGGTAACACCGCCGCGGTATGCCGGTATGTGGGCGGTGAGGCACGCCAACGGTGACTCCATGCCGTTGGTTTGGGAAGCCACGGATTTCTCTAACACACACACACATATATACATACAATGTATATATATATAAAGTAATATTTTAGTATTAAATATATATAGGTGGTATGAGTGGTACGGGTGTGGGTGAATGGTATGGTAATGGTAAGATAGTGGTAAAGCTGATGTGACGCTGAGGTGGCAGCCTATGCAGGTGGTATGGGTGGTATGGCTGGTATGGCTGTGGATGGCCTAAGAACTGAAAATCTGAATTGCCAATCTTTTTGTCTTCTTCCTCATCCACAACACCAACAACTTCCCCTTCTCCCATCCCAATGACTACAACCCCCGTTAGGCATGAGCTAATCACCCGTGCATCTCTTTGCGCTCCTCCAATTAATGGAAGTTGCATAGTTTTTGAGACATACTAAGATACAACCATTCAACTTTAACTATTTGGATTTTGGTAAACCATAGGGACCAAAATTGTATTTTACACTAGTTATTTAAAAATTACATATTATTTGTATTCTCTGTCGACACAAGTCGTCAACGTCAATGCCACTCCCAATGAAGTTGATGTAGTTCGGTAACATAACATAGGTTCTTAAGTTCGTTTATTTCTCACAAATATCAAAAATCAAGGTTTATCTTTTATTTTTAATACCTAATCTCAATATTAATTGAGGTGAACATAGAAACATGGGGAAGGATCAAACGAGAAGCATATCAATTTAAGAAAAAGCGAGAAGCAATCTCAGCTACTCATCTCAAGCCAATCATATATGAGAATGACTTTTGTGTACAAAATCACATATGATTAACAAAGGAAAAGTTCAGGTACAAAAAACATGTACAAAATCATATGTGATTCATATAGTAGATCATATAGAAAATCACATGTGATTAACAACGTCAACGAGTTGCGCGACTTGCCCCGCGACCAGAGGTCGCGCGTGTGCTTTTTCTTGTGTACAAAATCACATATGATTAACAAAGGAAAACTTCAGGTACAAAAAACATGTACAAAATCATATATGATTCATATAGTAAATCACATGTGATTAACACCGTGCGCGACTTGCGCGACCTTCCCCGCGACCTGAGGTCGCGCGTGTCGTTTTTTTTCATCAAAAATCGAGTCGGATGGCTGAGATTGCTCTCTCACCTTTTCTTAAAAAATTATATTTTTCATATGAACCTCACTCTAGAAACATGCTCTTCTATAAATAGAGTTTTTATATATCTTTTTATTAACGAATACTATTTTATTTGTTCTTGATAAGAAAATTATTTTTATGAAAGCTTAGAAAAATAAGTTATAGGATTATTTTGAAAAAAAATCACAATTTAACAATAATATTTCTAGAATAAAAGTTGTTTGTCCCGAGGTGACTTGCCAATCACGTAAAGCCACGTTTTGGGGAAATAATTTTCTTGTATCGAAAGCCTTTTCTTGGATCCACAATAGGAGTTCGTTTGGTTGCAGTTGGAATTGGTTAGATTGGTGTTGTAACCCCAACTTGTTGTAGTCTTTCCCTCTTGGGTTTTAGCGCCTTGCTATACCCATTTTGAATAAAATTTGTTGTTTCCGAAAAATAAAAAAGACAAAACAATTTATTGTCTAGGTTAAGATAAGTTTTCTTTACCCTTCCTCTCATTAGCTTCCACTCAACCCTATGAGATGAAAGCCATGATCCCCCAATACTAACCTCACTCAACCGTCATTGTTTCCCTTGCAAACTCGACTCCATACCGGCAAGGTCGCCATCGCTACCCAGGACCTTCTCCTGTATAGTCCGTAGGCCCATTGTCCACATTTCTTGGTTCGATTTCAAGTTTGTTCTTGGATACCTTCTATTTCTTTCTTTCTTGATTAGTTAGTTGCATAAATAAATTTGTTGAACGGGATCTGGCTTCGGCTTTGTTTGATCGTTTGTTGTTAGCTCTTTAGATTAATTTGGGGATCTAGGGTTCTATATTTACATTTTTTGTTTATAATTGACTCATCATCTCCATATTTTAATTTGTTGATTATGGTGTTTATGGGGGTGTTTGCTATTGCGTATTTAAAACAATTTATGTTTTTTTATTTGTAAAAATGTTTGTCAATTTATATGGTATGAAAAACGTAATCTAACACAAGGTGTTGCTCAGGCTAGATTTTGTTTAAACCAAGTAAAAATTGAAATTGAAAACATACAAACTAAGAAAAGCTTCATTCAATCAATCATCCAAAACAAAATGTACAACTCAGGGCTATGTTTGGTAAACTAGCTCATAAGCTAGTTGTAGACCAATAAACTATCAAATAGCTAATAAGCTAGCTTATTAACAAATTATGTTTGGCAAAAACTAACCTATGAGTATGTAAAATAACCAAAAAAGATACATAGATTATCAAAAGACTAGCTTATAAACTACTTTTTATTCATCCAAACATATACAAAAAATAAACTATCTTATAAGCTATAAAAAAAAATCTTATTAAGCTATTTTGAGTTTAGCAAACAATGCCTTTATCAAATATCTAGATATCACGCTGTAACTTTTCAATAATACAATTGCTTTTTAATGATCAATATGTATTTAAAAAAAATAATTTTGAAGTTTTCATCATGCTTTGAGCGTAACTCAATTTTCAACCTTTGTCCCAATTTTTATATCGATTAAGTGGTAGGTTACTTCCGTTAGAATCTTCTTAAACGCCCCTGATAACAAAAGATCATTTATTTCATTCGCAATACAATAATATACTACCATAATAACCACATTCTTACTCACTCTTACACCACCCTAATTCAATAAAACTTGTTCTTGTTGCTTATTTGCCGAAAATGGACTTAATCCACCAGATTCCTTTCGTATCAGCAGGTGCAGCGTCGGTCTCCGGCGGTGGATCTGTTTGCATCGTCTTCTTCAGTTTACTAACATCGTACCCTTGTTCCTTAGCCTTCTCCACCATCTGATTGTATATCTTCTCATCAATATGGTTTCGCCTGCTCAGTATCTACATCACACACCAAACCGTTTTCATCAAAAAAACATGTCTAACACAATGGTAAGGTAACATCTTGGGTCCAGTGGATGGTATATCCTTCTTCACTACCCGGTTCGAATCCCGTGGGGAAACATGTGACAATATCCAATCCATGATCATAGGTCTGCCACATATTAAGAGCATCTCTATCTTAAAGAAAAACCACTTTTTGTTTTCTTAAAAGGTGTTATATGGACCTCCTTAGACATATCATGCACCCACAAAAATATAGACCCTCAATATTGGGTCCCATCTGTACACATAACTTACCAATACCGGGTCCCATTTGTACACATAACTTACCCAATACTGGGTCCCATCTGTACACATCACTACATAACTTACCCAATAATGGATCAATGGATAGTGGATGGTATATCGGACTACCAAGTTTGAACCCGGTAGAGAGCATGTGAGCATGTGGCGATATCTATAATTATGATACCACCACAAAATAGTATTTCTCAATTGGGCTGGTTCATAGTCAATAGAGATTAGTTGGGTGTCCTTGGATCCCGAGTATCCGTGAAGGTGTCTTAGCTTGTCATTAAAAAAAACATACCAACCGATTTTAGAGGGTGTTTAGGATTGCGTTTAGAAAAGGCTTTTTAGCTTATTAACTTCTTGAAGAAGTCAATAAGCTAAAATGCCTGTTTGGCAAATACAAAACTCCATTTGGAGAAGGAAGCAAAATGGAGTTTTCATAAGTTACAAAAACCTGACTTATTAAGTTATTTCATTCACCATCTCACACTATCTCAATAAGCTAATCCAAACATCATTCTAAAAACTCCTTTTTCTCACCACATAAGTTAACAAGCATTTTTGGTAAAAATCGCTTTTGAACTTAAAAAGCAATCCCAAACACCCTCTTAATTAGATTACAACCCCCAGATCCCCAAATTAAAACCAAACACTAATTAACAAAAATTAAAAGCTAACAGAAATGAAAACATACCCAGAGATATCTCCTGGACGGCTGACCGATTAAAGCATGCTGATAATCATCATCAAGATACAAAATCCAGTAATCACCAGTAACCGGTATGATTGGTAGAAATGGCGGAACGTAGAATCTGACCTTCAATTTGGCCTCATCACTCTTGGGATCGGCCTTGTAAGCACTGCCTTCGATGAATCCTCTCTTTCCATCACTCCAAGTCTCGTTTAAAACATGAACAGTGCCATCTTTGTTCAATGTGTAAGTGGCCCTGGTGTTGGTGCCATTTTTGGGCTGAAAGCTGGATGGGAATGAAGCTATTTCATACCATCTGCCCATGTATCTTTTTAGATCCACCCCCTTTTCAACTTCCATCTCTTTGTTGGCCATTAAATTAATTGATTGAATTATGAGAGATTTGTTGAGATTTTATAGAAATGGAGGGTTATTGAAAAGGGTGATATGGAGAAGGGATAACCTCACACCTCTAAAGTGAATAATATTTGGGCTTAGATGATTCTAGAATCATCTAAGATTTTTTCTTTATTTCTTTCTCTCCAAGGCTTTAATAGGAATTTTCAATTTTTGTTACTCTTAACAGTAAATTGCAGTTTTGGTCCATGTGTTTTGTTGTCTTTTGGTTTTTGAATTTTGATATTGTTACACAAAAAAAGTCTCAAGTACAAAAAATATAAGGGGTTGTTTGTTTTTTTACAGACTACCTTTTAAATTTTATTAAGTCTGAAAACTAAGAGATTTATAGACTTAAAATCGTTTTCTTTTTTGTTTAGGAAAAGACTTGAAAACCTCTTATCGTCCTTGAAGTTTTAAGAAGTGTACCATCTACTTTTGTTTTTTAGACATAGATTTAGACTTCAGACGCCAAGGCTTTTCAAGAACAAATTTGAGGAAAAGGACCCCTAAGTTGTAACACTGGAGGATGACATATTTCACATTGACGCAATCATTGTAGGGGGAACACATGCAAGGGTATAAGAGTCAACATCTAGAGCAAAATATATGCATGAAAAGATTAATATTGAGTATCTAGACTTCATGATTCATAATGAGGGAGAAGTGAAAGACAACGTTCCATATTGCATTGGAGATTTGAAATTGGGTGGTTAAAGTAGAGGGATGCAACATAAGTGTTGTTTAAATCCTTGTTAAAATTAAATGAAGAAATTTAAAGTCGTGGGCGATAAAGAATGTGCATAAAGAGGAAGTTGGAATAATGAGTATGTATGAATCATAGCCGAACCATGTTGCATAGGATGTCGAATGAGACGTCTCAGGCAAAACTACAAGTAGTAGAAATCATAGATAAATTGAGAAAATTTGGGATGTTGGAGAGCCCGATGGTTGAGGGGTGAAGAGGGCAAACTAATGAGGATGTAAGATTGGCAATTGAGGTAATGAGGTTGTTGGCCTTAAACCTCTCTAAGGTATCAGTTTGTTTTTAATAGGTCTGAGATCTAAAGTATGACTTTACATCTAAAAAAATATGAAGTGGATAGTGCAACTCTTAAAATTTCAAAGGATGGTAAAAGGTTTTCAAACCTTTTCTTAAAAATTAAAAATAAAACAAATAGTTTTTGTGAGACATGAGACTAGGATAGTAAATTAGTGGTATGGATATATACCAGTCTAGATTTGAGAATTTTCTAGCAAAGTAGCATGTCGTAGCCAAAATTTTAATTTGGGGGAGAGAGGGGGGGGGGGGGGGTGAAAGTTCAAGTTTAACTTGTCAGTTGAAGTTATTTGAACAAGAGGCTAATGTGAGATATGCTATTAATATTGGTTCTCTTAATGTTTTTTAAATGGCAGATAAACTCACACATACGTTCCCAGGGTATCCAGATCTATTCAGGTACCTGACTAATCCATGTCGGTCTCAAACCATCCCGAAGGCTAGGCTGAGACCTGGGTAACGCCACTTGCAGCCGCAAGATTTCGAACCCGAGTAGTCAGGAACTATCCGCTGACTTCCCTACCCCCCTTCCTAAAATGTTACCATTGTCACTAGGTTAGACAAGCTTAGTTTATTAGTTCTCTTAAATTTCATGAGATTTTGGAAGAAAAATGAATTGTGATGGATGTGTAGATTAAAAAACAAAAAATGTTTGTAAAATGTTAATGGAAATCAAAAACATATATTAGTCATTAAGTGAGCCATTATTTTTTATAACTTAATAGATGTATTATAAATGACATCAATATAAATATCTATACTATGGACGCAAAAAGTAGTAATATAAAATCTATGATCCAAAAAGTGATAATCTGAAAACCTTAATATATATACTTTTAGAATTTATACAAAGCTATTAATACTGTTTTAATTTATTGTGATTTTTAATGTAATAGTGTGTTTTGTAAAGTATACTGTAGATCGAAAAAAGAATAATAATTTTTTTTTCTTAACGACAATATAAAAGGCAAACAATAGAATCATATACTTAAAATCCCTTTTAGGCCCATGCAACCATGCAAGTGCATAAGTCATTTAAAGGTGCGCTAGAAGATAAAAGGATGGCTGTCATTTTTAACGCGGTTTGTTTTTTCTTGCTTTGGATAATTTGGGCTTGAAAAAATAAAATTACCCACACAAGTGAGGATAGAGTGAAAGACAAGGAGGAAAACATTTTTCTAGGATTCAAAGATTTCAAGCTGCTGGAAGAAGAAAATTCAAGTTTCTTGGGATTGTTGGATTCCCCAAACTAGATGGCTTATTGTGGATTAAGTTGTTTTTCCGGTTTTTGGTTTGGATTTTTGGGCTTTGGGGATTCTTCCCCTTTTTAATAAATGTTGCTTTTCATTAAAAAAAAAAAGAAATTAAATACTTTTGTGATTCAATAAAAAAGAAATAGAAACCACATATAAGTGTTTAAGATATATCAAAAGATTTTAGAGAAATTATTATTTTAGTCATTTAAAAATACTCGTACCACCTTCTAACCATTTTCTTTCTAAAATTTCCAAATAACCAACTTCTCCGCTAAAAGGAGAACTGTTAAAATTAACCTCTGCTATTGGCTGAAAAGGCTTGAAAACGAAAAGTCCATCACTCAAGGGGCCAAAGATGTATGTCGTTAAGTGACAAAATGTGTACTTTTAAGCGGAGAAGTTCTATTTTTAATGGAGAAGTTGGCTATTTTGAAGGTTTTGACAAAAAAAACTCGTTAGAATATGTTAAGGGTATTGTAAATGACTAAAAGAATTAATTTTCTCGAAGATTTTATAAGCATCTATAATGAAAATTTTATGTTATTTTTTAATCATGGATGGAATTGAATTTTTGATTTCTTATGGAATTGAATTTTTGATTTTTGAAGTAGGTGTGTTTGTTTCTTTATTTTGCAAAAAAGTGGAATTTAGTGTTAAATATAAAACAAAGAGTAAATAATCATTTTCACCCTTCACATTAATTATTCACCCTACCAAATAAACAATAATTTATCAAACATCATAGATACTATCTAATCTATCCATATAAACAACTATATATATATATATATACATAAAGAGGTGGGTTTATACGAAAACGATGTTAATTAAAAAAAAAACGCAAGGACGATTCTCATCCACACATATTTATATTACGGTGGACGCAATCACGGAGGATTGATGCGATTCATGGAGGGTGGAGATGATTAAAGGAGAGTGATCCGGTCAAAGTCGCATTTATTGACCGGATGAGTGGTTGAAAATCATCCTCGTGTATTCTTAAAAAGTTATGTTTCTTGCAGAACCTTTCTCTATACATGAAATATCATACATACATATCTATCATACATATATACATATCTATCAAGAATTAGGTTCAAACAAAAACAAAACCAATTTGCAAGAATGAAGGAATCATGTAAATCACAAGTGATTTTGTACTACGCTCGCCCACTCGCACCGACCCACGCGCCTTGTCGGCAAGTGTACGACACTCGCTTTTTCTTGTTTAGTACAAAATCACATGTGATTTACATGGTTCATTTGTTCTTGCAAAATGGATTGTTCTTGTATGAACCTCCCTCTATCTATCAATACAAACAATTATATACATATATATAAAATAAGGAAAGTTTATTTGCAAATTATTAAAAGTGTATAAACCATGTAAACCTACGAAATCCTGTAAAATTATATGAAACATATCCATATTTCATATTTCCAAATTTTCATAATAATTTTCTTACGATATATTTCATATTTCCATATTTCTTATGAATCTATAGCATCCCTTGATTTTTTTGATTAACGGCTATGATTAGTTTATATGGTTTATACTCTTTTAATAGTTTACAGATGAACTCAGACTCTACAAAAAATATCATACATATATATCTAGGGGAATGTTCAAATGAGAAGTATGTCAATTTAAGAAAATGTGAGGAGCAATCTCAGCCACTCATCTCGCGGTTACGCTGGACGTGGTCACGGAGGATTGACACGATTCTTGGGAGGGTAGAGAATATTAAAGGGGGGGGGGGGGACCGGTCAAAGCCGCCTTTGTTGACCGGATGAGTGACTGAGATTGTTTTCACGTTTTCTTAAATTGATATGTTTCTCGTTTGAACCTCCCTATAATCCTCTCTATATATATATCAATACAAATGCAAGTGATAGCCAACTCAGTTGGCTTGATGCGTGGGTTATAGGACCTATGTGGGGGAAGTCAGGAGTTCGACTCCAGGTGGCCTCCATGTGGGGGATTTTCCCTGAGCAGCAGGCGTGTTTGAATCCCAGTACGATATGATGCCTTGAATCCCCAATATGGGAAACTGGATGGCTAGGTGGTCACTTCTCTTCGTGGAAAGATTCGAACTCGGATTGAGAGACTTGGCGCCTCGATGACACGCAAGATACTCCGCTGCACCAACTGTTGTTAAAAAAAATCAATACAAACACTTGTATCGGTCCTTAGACGTAATCATACAGAACCTCGTGGAAAACGACTCGAACAAACCTAAGTGCATGGGGCCTCTCTATCTCCTTTACCATATGTACCTGGTTTGCATTCACATGTGGCCTTACAACAATTAATCATTTTCTTACTTCACTATTGTGTTATTGAACACATGCATTACACATTGAAGCAAATCACATATTATTATAACAGAGGATCAATTATCAAACCCGTTCATTTTACATGATTCCCATTACCATAATAATAACAACTAACAAAGTACAAACCATAACCACAATTCTACAAAATCAACAACTTAACACCAAATTCAATAGAACTTCTTCTTGTTTAATTGCCGAAAATAGATTTAATCCACCAGATTCCTTTGGTGTCCGTAGGTGCACTGTCGGTCTCCGGCGGTGGGTCTGTCTGTGTTGTCTTCTTGAGTTTACTAACATCGTACCCTTCTTCCTCAGCCTTCCGAACCAGCTGGTTGTATATTTCCTCGTCAAGATGGTTTTGTCTGCACAATATCTACATCACAAACTACACCTTTTAATTCCCAAATCATCTACTACCAAAATACTTTCAATAAAATCGCCAAAACTAAGGGGCCGTTTGCTCAGTGTTTTAAAAACCGGTTGAACCGGCCCGGTCAAACCGGAACCGGTGAAAGAAACGGTTCAATTGTGACCGGTTTTATGGCGTTTTAAGAACCAGATTGAATCGTTCGGTTTAGTTGTTGAACCGGTTGAACCGATGGATCGAACCGGTAAAAAACCAGTTGAACCGTTTAAAAAAATATATATTATGTGTAAAACTTGTTATTATTATTATTATTTTAAAGTTTTTGATTAATGTAAAACTTATTGTAATATATATTTTTAATGTTTTTTAACTTGTAGTTATCAAATTGTTGGTTTTATAAATATATGACTGTAAGAAAATGGAAAAAAACATAAAAATACGTGGAACCGGTTCAACCGGCAATTCAACCGGTCGAACCGTGAACCGGTCATCACACCGGTTCAACTAAAAAACCAGTTTTTAAAATATCGGTTTGCTTACCTGATAAGATAAAATTCGACATTATAACTTACTTTATTGAATAATTAAATTTGTAGTCTTTTAAGACGATGTCGCATGCACTAATTTATCCTGTAAATATTTACTGGGTAACATATATAATTCGTCACTATGACTTGCAAGTAAAATTTTTAATCCTTGTTTTCTTAAGTTGTATTTTGGAATAAGGAGGGAATAGAAAGGAAAGGAAGATAATAGAATTTAAAAAAAAAGGAAAGTAAAATTTTCATTTGTATCATGTTATTTTTTCCGTTTATTTCCTTTCGGTACTAGTCTTCGGTAGACGCTTGCCAAAGCAAGTGTTTTAGTAAATGGCCTAATGCCATGCATACATTACATGAACATTTTTTTATTAAGGGAATTGAAAGCCGGAAACAAAAACATACCCATAGATATTTCCTGGAAGGCTGGCCGATTAACGCATACTGATAATTATCATCGAGATACAAAATCCAGTAATCACTAGTAAGAGGTACAATGGGGAGAAACGGGGGAACATAGAATCTGACTTTCAATTTGGCCTCATCGCTCTTGGGATCGGCCTTGTAAGCACTGCCTTCGATGGATGCTCTCTTTCCATCACTCCAAGTCTCGTTCAACACATGAAGAGTGCCATCTTGGTTCAAGGTGTAAGTAGCCCTGGTGTCGATGCCGTTTTTGGGCTGAAAGCGGAATGGGAATGAAGCTATTTCGTACCATCTCCCCATGCATCTTTCTAGATCCACGCCTGTTACGACTTCCATCTCTTTCTTGGCCATGATATTGGTTGATTGAACGAGAGTAGGACTAGGATGGGTGATCGGTAGAGAAAGTGGAGAGATTTGTTGAGGTTTTATATAATGGAGGGATGGGGGGTGTTGATAAGGGTAAGATGGAGAAGCCATAACCTCACACCTCTTAAGGTGAAACATTTTGGTGTACATCACTCTAGAATCATGCAACATTTTTATGGGTTTTTTTGGAAACAAATCAAGAATTTTATCCATATCTATTAGGGTTCCCTTACAAAAATTAAATGAAAGAAGTTCAAGAGAGGACTTCAGGTGATTCCCCCACTGACCATTTCATTAATAAAGCACAAACATTACATTCGGACTGTTGATTGAAAATAGAAAGCATCATATGGAAAAGGTGCGGAATTAATAAAAGAAAAAAAAAACAATTTAGGAAATCATAATAGAATGGAGAACAAGGTTTCTACTACAGTATTTAATGTACAATAGTCCTTCAACTTTGTAGTACTAATATATATGAGTTGTAACTTTAACGTTTTCCTCGTGGTGGAATTGAGAAAAATTTAATTGGAATTGATTCGGTTCTTCCTAGGGGTGAGCATTGGACGGGTTTTTCGGGTTTCGGGGGGAAAATGGAGGCCCCGATACCCGACTTTTCGGGGGTCGGGGTTTTCGGGTTTCGGGATTTCGGGGCATCCGATTTTATTCTGACTTTTTTTCCCTATTACACTTTCAAGTTTCAAAATAAAAATAAACATTTAAAAGTAACAAAATAAGATACCAACAAACGAAAAATAACAAATACCAAGTTACCAACATTAAAATCAACATCTAAAAGTTGATGGTGGTGAGAGCGCCGATGAAGCAATGAGAGAGAGAGGGAGAGAGAGAGAGAGAGAGAGAGAGAGAGAGAGAGAGAAAAGCCGTATTTGATTTTGATGAATTGATTTGGGCTCTAATTTAAGTCTATTACAACTTTAGAAGCATTCCAAACAGAAACATTTACTACCATATTTAAAAAATAATGAAACATTAAGGGTTGTTTTATAAATACACAAAATATATTTAAAAAACATTAAAAAATCGGGTTTCGGCCGGGTTCGGGTTTCGGGGCACAAATTTTCACACCCGACCCGACCCCGATCAACCCTCGGGGATTTCGGTTTTCGGGGAATTCGGGGTCGGGTTTTTTCGGGGTCGGGTTTTTCGGGTTTTTTCGGGTCAGATCGGATCGGGTTTTCGGGTTTCGATTTTTTGCTTACCCCTAGTTCTTCCCATGTTGCGTTGTCAGGAGTAATTTGTTACCAATGAACTAATAATTGAACTTCCCACTTATGGTTCACGACTTGAAGAATATCTCCTAGAAGGAACAAAGGATGATTTAAATTACTATTATATATATTAATAAAAAATTAATCAACTTTACATATTTTAAGTAAATAGTAATTTAAAATTTGTATATAATTAAGAGTTAGATTAGACATTTTTATTAATATTTAGTATGTTTTAGTTAATTATATCTATGAAAAAACTATAACTTTAATTTATGTAACTTATATAAACATTTTAAAGATTGTTATATTTGTTTTTTGATTATTAAAAATTTAAATAATAATTGTTTTTTAATAATTATAAAGTAATATTTATAAATGATAAGTAGTTATTTTTAATTAATAATAGTTAATTAATATTAATAATAAATAATTGTTTCCATTTCAATCGACTAATCCTATGGTATCTTAAAATATAGTCACAAAAAGAATTATAATGAACAGGGCCGGCCCTGGGGGTGTGCCGATGATGCCGCCGCACAAGGCCTCCGTTCACGAGGGGCCCCAAATAATTTTTTAAGTTTTAGTATAATATATATATATTATGTGGTGAAACGAATAAACTAATAACACATTCAGCGTAGTGGTAGGAGGCCTTTTGCTATTTTAGACAATCCAGGTTCGAGCCTCCTAAGCGGCTTTTTTTTTTATTATGCTTTTTATTTTTTCTGTTTTAAGTTTAATGTATATAAAACCTTTAATGATTTCTTAATTCCAAAATTCCTTTTAGACATATAATTTTAGTAATTACTTTTTTTGTTTCTTGATTTTATTTTAATACGAAGGAGTGATTTGATTTTTTTGTTCCTTTTATTTTACTAGATATTAGTATAAAATTACATTCAATAACTTAATTATGTAATGTTCTTTTGTTTTATTTTCTAGTAATTTCTTCAACTATTTTTTCTTTGATTATTTAATAGAATTTAATATTTTTAATTGTTGTTGATTTTTTCTATATGTTCTATAGAACACTTTTAATTTCAATGTTAACATTTATTTAATGACAATTGATTAATAAGCGTTTTTATTCTTTGATTATTTAATAGAATTTAATATTTTTAATTGTTGTTGATTTTTTCTATATGTTCTATAGAACACTTTTAATTTCAATGTTAGCATTTATTTAATGACAATTGATTAATAAGCGTTTTTATTGATATTTCTTTCTGTAATATCGATAATGACTTATTGCTTCTTAATAGAAATTGGTTCCAACTACAAAATTTGAATCCATATTTTAAACATTAAAAAATAATGAAAGATGATTAGTTTGTTTATAATTAAAGAATATTTGTTGATAAATTTATTATCAAATAGACGTCAAAATATAACGGAAACAATTTGCAAATTAGCACAAAAACTAAGGGCCACTTTTTATATTTATTTGCACAGGGCTTCCAAAATCTCAGGATCGGCTCTGATAATGAAGAGAATTAAATTATCAGTGTATGGAAAAGAGTCCTAAGGTCTAATTATCTTAATATGTCAGTTGATGTTTATAGATTTGAATGCATGCATTTTGCTAGAATATGTATATGTGAACAAAATTTGTGTCAATACTTTGTGTGAGATAGTGTGTGTGGGTGGTGGAAGTAGGCTTGCATTAGAGATCAAAACTATGCTCATTTCTCTTTGCAATGATTTTGGATGAAATTTCCAACGGGATTTGGAGTAGTGTCCCATGATATATATATATAGGGGTGAGTTCAAATGTGAACCACTTTTTGGTTGTGAACGTGAGGACAACCGAGAGTGCGACACGTGACGGATGACTAGGCGCCAAGTCAAGTCCACGGCGGATGACTAGGCGCCACGTCAAGTCCACGACGGATGACTAGGCGCGATTCATGGGAGGGCATTGAATTAAAGAGGGGGACCATACTCAAAGTCGCCACGTGTCGCACTCTCGGTTGTCCTCACGTTCACAACCAAAAAGTGGTTCACATTTGAACTTTCCTCTCTCTATATATATATATATATAGAGGGAGGTTCAAATGTAAACTCTATATTTCGTGTAAACTATGTAAACCAATCCACACCATTGATCAAAAAAATCAAAGGAGGATATAGATTCATAGAAAATATGGAAATGTGAAATATATGGTAAGTCAATGATTATGGAAATATGAAAATGTGAAATATGGAAACGTTTTTGAAAATCAATGGTGTGGATTGGTTTACATAGTTTACACGAAATATAGAGTTTACATTTGAACCTCCCTCTATATATATGTATATACTCTATATATATATACTCTATATATCTATATATAATAAAAGAGTAACTGATTTGACACGTGTCGTGCTCTGGTGAGCCGAATTGCCACGTGTCGCATTCTGGTGAGCCGGTTTCGGTTATCAAAACAATAAATAAAATAATGTAAAAGATAAATATCACTTTCAAAAATCCTCTACATAATTAAATCAAACCTTTTAATCCAAACTATAGATAAATATAAAAACAATAAATAAAATAATGTAAAAGATAAATACCACTTTCAAAAATACATAATTAAATCAAAGGGTTTAAAAAATCCTCTACATATATCTATATATAATAAAATAGTAACTGATTGACATGTGTCGTGCTCTGGTGAGCCGAATTTCCACATGTCGCGTTCTGGTGAGCCGGTTTTAGTTATCAAAACAATAAATAAAAAAATGTAGAGCCGGTTTCGGCTATCAAAACAATAAATAAAATAATGTAAAAGATAAATATCACTTTCAAAAATCCTCTACATAATTAAATCAAACGGTTTAAAAAATACTCTAAATAATTAAATTTTTCATTCGTGATATAAAGAATTAAAAATATTCTCTCTATTTTCAAAGTACAATTTTCTAAGAGTTTTCCAAAGTTGAAAAATCTTACTTTTCTCCTATTTTCTTAATTCTTAAGAAAATTCCATATAACTTGTTGGAACAAAAAAATATAATCATTTATTATTTTTTATTTTATATATGTATATATATTTGTGATTTAACATATAGTATTAAAAATGATTTATTAAAATGATATATATATAGGGGAAGGATCAAACGAGAAGCATATCAATTTAAGAAAAAGCGAGAAGCAATCTCAGCCACTCATCTCAAGCCAATCATATATTAGAATGACTTTTGTGTACAAAATCATATATGATTAACAAAGGAAAAGTTCAGGTACAAAAAACATGTACAAAATCATATATGATTTATATAGTAAATCACATATGATTTGTGTTGTTAATCATACATGATTAACAACTGCGCGGGTAAATATGATTCATATAGTAAATCACATATGATTCGTGTAGTTAATCATATATGATTAACACCTCCGCGGGTAACATGTGGGTAATTACCCGCGGGTTTACCCGCCCTTTCTCCCCCGAAATTTTTTTGATCAAAACTGAAATTGAATGGCTGAGATTGCTCCTCACCTTTTCTTAAAAAGTTATGTTTTTCATTTGAACCTCTCTCTATATATATATATATTTATTTAGTTTAACATTTAAATTAATTCATTTATTAAAATGATATAGATATTTATTAAAATTGTGATATTATAATTTATTATTGTTATAGGAAAAAGGGATAAAGATAAAAGAGATTTATAGACCTCAATCTCAATCTCTCAATCACAATCTATAAATACCCCTTTCAATCTCTCAATCTCAATCAATTGCTGCAACTCTCTTAATTAAGTCACTACCAATTACACATACACACACAAAGGTAATTAATCAAACGCTTTTTAATTTTTATTTTTTCCTACACATGATGATATGATTACGATGATTCTATTTATGTTTATAGTCTAAGTTGAAGTTGTTGATTTCTCGTATGTGACTTTGTATTTATGGTCATTAATTTGATATCAATTGAATTAAATTAAAAATAAATAAAGTTTGTAGTTTTTTTTAAATAAAATTAATGTATTTATAGAAAATAATATTGATGTTAAAAGATCAATAGCATAACAATTCATATTTGTAATATAAGGTTTTTGGCATAATTTAATTTTTAGAAATTATCCCGTGTATTATACGGGATCAAAACTAGTATATATATATATATAATAAAAGAGTAACTGATCTGCCACGTGTCGTGCTCTGGTGAGCCCAATTGCCACGTGTCGCGTTCTGGTGAACCAATAAATAAAATAATGTAAAAGATAAATATCACTTTCAAAAATTATCTCCATAATTAAATCAAACGGTTTAAAAAATCCTCTACATAATTAAATCAAATCTTTTAATCCAAACAATAGATAAATATGAAAACAATAAATGAAATTATGTAAACGATAAATATCACTTTAAAAAATACATAATTAAATGAAACAGTTTAAAAAATTCTCTACATATATTTGTGTAATATTTAATATAATCAATACACGTATTATTATTTTTCATTGGTGATATAAGGAATTAAAAATATTATCTCTATTTTCAAAGTACAATTTTCTAAGAGTTTTTCAAAGTTGAAAAATCTTAGTTTTCCTATTTTCTTAATTGTTAAGAAAATTTCATATATGTTGTTGGAACAAAAAAATATACTCAAACTCTTTAAAAACTTTCATTTTTTAATCCAAACTATAGATAAATATGAAAACAATAAATAAAATAATGTAAAAGATAAATATTATTTTCAAAAATTCTCTACATAATTAAATCAAACAGTTTTAATCAAAAAATGCACACCTCAATCAATTGCTGCAACTCTCTTAATTAAGCCACTACCAATTACACATACACACACAGAGGTAATTAATCAAAAGTTCTTTAATTTTTATTTTTTTCTACACATGATGATATGATTATGATGATTCTATTCATGTTTATAGTCCAAGTTGGAGTTGTTGATTTTTCGTATGTGACTTTCTATTTATGGTCATTGATTACACTTTTTGTGTTATTTTGTATTACAAACGCTCTTCAATTTTTATTTTTTTCCTACACATGATGATATGATTATGATGATTCTATTCATGTTTATAGTCCAATTTGGAGTTGTTGATTTCTCGTATGTGACTTTGTATTTATGCTCATTGATTACACTTTTTGTGTTATTTTGTATTACAAAAATAGTTCTAATTTTTTATTTTTTTAATCTTTTGAATTTTAACCATATTACAGAACAATAGATGAAAAAAATATCACTCTTATAGACAACCTTGATATACAAAAAGATGATTTTACTGTCAAGGTTAGAATCATTCATTTATGGAGTCAACCACCCTTCAAAGATCCTGAGCAATTATATTCCATCGAGATGATTTTAATGGATGAAGAGGTAAATAATTATTTGTTTTAAAATCTTTAGTATCATATTCATAATATTTTCGTATTAATTTTTAATGTATTTCTTTCTGATTTTGATATAGTTATTCGAAGTAAACTTTTATAAAATAGTTATTTGTCATATCTTCTTATTTTTTTAACAATTCTTATTTTTCCTATATTCGTGTTTTAGGGCAGTAAAATCCATGCTAATGTTCTACAAAAATGGATTCAAAAGTTTAAAAAGTTACATCATGAAGGAGCTGCCATATTCATCAAAAATCCTACAATTGCTCGACATTTCTCCAAATACAAGTTAATTGATAATACAAACAATTAAACTTTATCTCTATTTTTATCTTTAATAACCTATATTATTTAAATAATTTAAAAATAAAACTTTGATTTGTTATTTCGAGTTTATATTGTTGGATTATAAAAATAATGTGGCGTTCGTGCTTTTGCTGATCATTTATATTTTACAATATAAGTTTTCTGACAAAAATTATCCCGTGTATCACGCGGGTTAAAACCTAGTATATATATATAGGGAGGTTCATTTGTAAACCACAAAAAATGTGTAAACCGTCTAAACCAATCATAGCCGTTGATCAAAAAAATCAAAGGAGGATATGGATTCATAGAAAACATGAAAATGTGAAATATATGGTAAGTCATTGTTTATTGAAAGATGAAAATGTGAAATATAGAAATGTTTTTGAAAATCAAGCGTGTGGATTGGTTTACACGGTTTACACATTTTTTGTGGTTTACAAATGAACCTCCCTCTATATATATATACTAGGTGAACCACTTTTTGGTTGTTAACGTGAGGACAACCGAGAGCGCGACTCGTGGCGGATGACTAGGCGCCACGTCAAGTCCACGGCGGATGACTAGGCGCGATTCATAGGAGGGCATTGAATTAAAGAGGGGGACCACACTCAAAGCCGCCACATGTCGCGCTCTCGGTTGTCCACACGTTCACAACCAAAAAGTGGTTCACATTTGAACTTTCCTCTATATATATATATATATATATATAGAGAGAGAGAGAGAGAGAGAGAGAGAGAGAGGAAGGTTCAAACGAGAATGACATCAATTTAAAAGAATACAAGAATGAATCTAAACCAGTCATCTCAGCCCAATCATATATGAGAATGACTTTTGTGTACAAAATCATATATGATTAACAAAGGAAAAGTTCAGGTACAAAATCATATATGATTCATATAGAAAATCACATGTGATTAACAACGTGCGCGACTTACCCCGCGACCAAAGGTCGCGCGTGTCCTTTTTTTGTGTACAAAATCATATATAATTAGCTAAGGAAAAGTTCAGGTATGTACAGAATTATATATGATTCATATAGTAAATCATATAGAAAATCACATGTGATTAACAACGTGCGCGACTTGCGCGACTTGCCTCGCGACCAGAGGTCGCGCGTGTTCTTTTTTTTCATCAAAACTCGAATTGAATGGCTGAGATTGCTTCTCGTATTCTCTTAAAAAGATGTCATTCTCGTTTGAACCTCTGTCTATATATATATATATATATATATATTTGTTGATGGCATTGTAACGGTAGCTAAAACGGGAAGTCGAGAACAAAATAAAACACTACATTGTAACAGTGGAGGATGACAATGGAAACACAAAGCTCACAATGAAGCAATTTTTTTTGGAAGGGTATCCTAGGTTATGCCTAGACCAATCCCGTCAATTTATGACTCTAAAATATGAGCCCCTAATAATTTAGTGGCCACAATTGTTGGGTACGTCTGGATTCAAACCGTTGACAGATGGGATATTCCACTACATTCGTCAGAGCTTCAACCAGTACACCACAACCCTTATAGTTAATGACTATAAGGAAGCAATTTTTATAGGGGGGTATGATGATGAGAGTATAAAAGTTAACATTTGCGGCAAAATACATTCATCGAAAGAACAATTTGAAGTATTTAGATTTTATAATTCATAAAGAGAAGGAAGTGAAGGAGAACGTTTCATGCCACATCAAAGTAGGGTGGTTAAAGTGAAAGGCTCTTGTTTAAGTTCCTATTTAAATTGAATGAAAAAATTATACAGAGGGGACATATAAAGTGGTGGATATCAAGAATATGGGTACAAAAAAGTTGGAAGTTAGTGGTAATGAAGGTATCAAGAAGGGTCACTGCCAAAAGCATGTTGGACAAAAAATATCAGGTATTTCACGTGAAACATCAAGTTCAGGTTTTTCTTAGTGCCAACTCTTAAACCTTGTGAAACTCAAATTCCATACGGTTGACCAATGTCCTACATTGAACACAAAGTGAACTTGTAATGTGTTTATAAAGGTACTGGGCTACTCCACTCATAGCCAATTAGGCTTGGTTTGGCAAGCATAAGCTAGCTTATAAGCTAGTCCATCCAAACATGTACCAGGAAGCTAGCTTATCAGCTAGCTTATAAGCTAGCTTTTTGAAACGCTACTTTGAGTAGCTTATGAGAAGCTTATTGTAGCTTTTTCCAATTATACCCTTATTAATATTAATTATTAAATTCAAAGGTACCCTTTTTGGTCATTTTACATACTCATAAGCTAGTTTTTGCCAAACATAATTTGTTCAACAGCTAGCTTATCAGCTACTAGCAAGCTTATCAATCAACAGCTAGCTTATGAGCTATCCGCTAGCTTATCAGCTACCAGCTAGCTTATAAGCTACGCTTGCCAAACATAGCCTTAGTTTTGAGTTGGAACCCCATAAACTTACACATATTAGCGTCAGTGCGTCACTATCATTTATTTATTCTTTTATACCCTATTTATCCTAAAGTGAAATACGACTTACTCTAACCATCCTAATATTTTTATATTTTATTATTTCATCGTGTATGTAAGAGAGAGAGAGAGAGAGAGAGAGAGAGAGAGAGAGAGAGAGAGAGGAAGGTTTGACTCGGACTTGGAAATCCGTCCACCTACCAGCTCGGCTCACCCGCATGAGACAGCTCGGCTCACCCGCATGAGACATAGCAACACCGCACCACCTGCGATACCTGATAGAAGGCCCGAGCCCCTCACCCAAGGATGTCACGAGTGGCCTTATAGATATCAATATCATATATAAATGGAGAGAACACCGGAGGGTCAAGAGGGATAAAACTCGCATATCTTTTTTCTATCCTAAAAATAAAAGACATTTGACTAAATACCTTACAAAAATCATTTCCTTACTTTACTATTGACTATTGTTGTGTACTTGTGTTATTGAACACATTACACATTGAAGCAAATCACATATATAACAACAGAGGATCGTATCAAACCCATTCATTTTACATTCCCATTACTATAATAACAACAACTAACCATAACCACAATTTTACAACATCAACAACACCAAATTCAATAAAACTTCTTCCTGTTTCATTAATTATTTGCCGAACAATGATTTAATCCACCAGATTCCTTTGGTATCGGCAGGACTGTCGGTCTCTGGCGGTGGGTCTGTTTGTGTCGTCTTCTTCAGTTTAGTAACATCGTACTCTTCTTTCTTCGCCTTCTCAACCAGCCGATTGTATACCTCATCATCAATATGGTTTTGCCTGCTTAGTATCTACATCACACACCATCCACACCTTTTAATTAATTCCCAAATCATCTTCAATTCTACCATAAAAATACTTACAATAAAACCGTCAAAACTAAGGGCCCGTTCACCTGATAAGCGTTTCACCAATAAGGCTGGATTTGGCAAAAATAAGCTAAGCTGATAAAGCCAGTACATTTTTAAATCGACAATAAGCTAGTTTACAAGCTAGCTTATTGAAACGCTTCAGAGCGGAAGCTTTTACAGCCTTTTCCAATTATACCTTTATTAATATCTATTATATATATTAAAGGAACAACCACTAAAAATGATGTGGCACTTTCTTATGCTTAGAATCACCTCTATCTTTTTTCTCATTTTTTTGATTTTTTTTAATGTTGAATTTGTTAAAGACTTTTTTACCCCTATATGGAACATGTGTCATACATTATTAACCTAGGATTTTTTTTGTAAATTTACATACATAAGTTTAACTTACAACTCTTGATTTGCTTCTTCATTTACTTTAATTTATTTCATAATAAAGTTGCTTTTCAAGGTTACAATTATAAACAAGATGAGATTCAAGAGATGAAGACATGAAAGATTTCCATTGGTTTGGGATGAAGAATACAAGAGATTGAAGAAGACATGAAAGATTTCCATTGGTTTGGGATGAAGAATACAAGAGATTGAAGAAGACATGAAATATTTCCATTGGTATGTACTAATTATATTCTCTTAAAAATGTGATTTTTTATAACATATTTCTTCTTTTCTATATTGTTGGATTTGTTATCATCATAATATTACATAGTTGTGTTACATTTGTATCATATTGATTGATTATAGTTTTGGTATTTCTATATAGATTTATTTCCTAATGAAATTTGATTTTCAAGGTTACAATAATAAACAAGATAAGATCCAATAGTTGAAGACGTGAAAATTTTCCGTTGGTGTTGGATGAAGAATACAAGAGTTGAAGAAGACATGAAAGATTTCTTAGAGGTATGTACAAATTATATTCTTTTAAAAATGTGATTTGTTATTACATATTTATTTTTTTCTATATTGTTGGATTTGTTATTATCATAATACATAGTTGTGTTCTTGATTTGCTTCTTCATTACTTTCTTTAATATCTTAATGCAATTTGCTTGTGAAGGTTGCAGCAATAATCGAGATGAAATCCAAGAAATTCGTTTTGTGTCGGATGAAGAAGATGAGAGTTGAAGAAACTATGAAAGATTTCAAATATGTATGTGCAAATTATATCTTAAAAAAATGAGTTTTGTTATTACATATTTTTATTTTCTATATTGTTGGATTTGTCCATCTTAGGAGTTTACAATTGTATCATATTGAGTTGACTAAAATTTAGATATTTTGTTATTACAATATTGGATTTTTTTTAATTTAAGTTTCATTGATAATAATCGTTAATACATCCATGGTAAATGCGTTAAATTTAAATTAATTCAAGATTTTTTTATTGAAATTAGCATTGTCATTGTTGTAAGAATATTATATTGTTTCATACTCAAACAACCATCATCAAATCTTAGTGGATTTTTTTTCATTATCAAACGTCGAAATATTTTTTGTTGGAAACTACATTGATTTAGTTTGTAACGAACAGAAACAATATTTACTTCTGGGCTTTCATTTTATCTTATACATTGTATATTTATAATTTTTAAATATTAAATTCTTTTAAAAAAATGATACAATATTTTTGGAAGGTTTTAGAAATTATTAATATTTTTTTCAATTTATTTATAGTTTATTTTGTTAGTTTAATGATCAATATGTGTTTGGGATTGAGTTTTGAAACTCCTATTGACTTATTGGCTTTTCGAAGAAGTCAATAAGTTAATAAGCATGTTTATGTAATGTAAAAGCACTTTTAAAACTCCATTTTGAGAAGGCATGAAATGGAGTTTTTGAAAAGTAACTCCTACCTTACCTATTGACTTATTAACACAAACCATTCTCAAAAAGTTGATAAACTAACCCAAACACCATAACTTATTGACTTATTTACACAAACTCTTCCCAAAAAGTTGATAAGCTAAGCCAAACAATTTTTTTAAAAGCTCATTTTTCCACCACTATAAGTCAATAAGCACTTTTGACTAAAAGCACTTTTGAATCTCAAAAAGCAATCCCAAACACCCTAAACACTTTTAGATTTATTTACTATTCAATTTTTATTTACACGTCAAATGATATAACATTATTAATATTTTATTATAAAAAGGCTAAAAGAATTTATGTTGACATTTTAAAAATGCTTGGAAGATTATTTATCCATTTTTTAATTTTTTAATGTTGAATATGTTAAAAACTTTTTCATCTTTATATGGAAGATATGTGATATATAATTAACCTAGGTTTTTTTTTTCTTTTTGTAAATTTACATACACAGGTTTAAGTTTAAATTACAACTCTTGATTTGCTTCTTCATTTACATTAATTATTTCTTAATAAAATTTAAATGATAGTTTCCCCCTTTTCATGAAATACAACTATGTATTTTTTAAATGATTATTTAACTGTGGTGCTTATACAAATTTTACGCCACCGCGCGAGCGCGGTGTAACACACTAGTTTAATTATTATACCAGAAGACAGGGGGCGGAGCCAGAAATTAATTTATGGGGGACAAACTCTAAACAACAATTTTAATTCTAAAAAGCTAGTTTGTTATACACAAAAAAACCTACAAAATGTCAACAATAATCGTAATTTCCGTGTGAAGTTGATATTTAAGGGGGCAATTACCCAAATATCCCTAATATATAAAAAGAAAATTAATAAAATTTAAAATGTTAGGACGGCAATCGCCTACTCTGCCCCCATCGTGGCTCCGCCCTTGCCTAAAGATACCTTTTTTTTTAATCATTTTACATGCTCGTAAGCTAGCTTTTTTCGAACATAATTTATTCATAAGTTAGTTTATCAACTACCAGCTAGCTTATCAGCTAGTTTGCCGAACGACCTTAATTATTAACTAAAAATTGAAAGCACAAGACCGAAAATATAACGAAAACGTACCCAGAGATATTTCCTGGAGGGCTCGCCGATTAAAGCATACTGATAATCATCATCAAGATACAAAATCCAGTAATTACCAGTAACCGGTATGATCGGGAGAAACGGCGGAACGTAGAATTTGACTTTCAGTTTAGCCTCATCACTCTTGGGATCAGCCTTGTAAGCACTGCCTTCAATGGCATCTCTCTTTCCATCACTCCAAGTCTCATTCAAAACATGAACAGTGCCATCTGGGTTCAATGTGTAAGTAGCCCTGGTGTTGGTGCCATTTCTAGGCTGAAAGAAGCTTGGGAATGAAGCTATTTCGTACCATCTGCCCATGTATCTTTCTAGGTCCACGCCCTTTACGACTTCCATCTCTTTGTTAGCCATGTTATTGAATGAGAGTAGAGAATTAATTAATTAATTAATGAGAGATTTTATATAATAATGGATTGGAGGGAGGGGTAATGTGGGTATAATATTATATGATGTTGATAAGGGTGAGATGGAGAAGCGATAACCTCACACCTGTTAAACTCAAGATATCGTGCCAGATGATTCTAGACTCATGTAACATCTTTATTAATAATTTTATCCTTTTCCTTCCGACATAAATTTTTGTTTCTTTGGATTATTATTTAAGAGTATCCACAATGGTGGAACCTCTAAGAATCTCACTTACCATATTTTTTCCTATCACGTCATTGTCATCTCAACAAACCAAGAACCTCCTTAAAACTCTACAATGAAGGTTCTTACAAAACCTCACTTCCCTCTTCTTATTTAAAATATAATGTTTATTTATGTAAACTATTGTATGACAGAAAATGAAACTATTACAAGAACCTGGGTTCTTGTTCAAGCATCCGGGTTCCAATAAGAACCTATAACTGTGCAAAAACCTCTGGCTCACAGTGGAGGTTCTTGTAAAAACCTCATGAAGAAAGAACCTCCACTGTAGATGCTCTTAATTTTCAATTACTTGTGTACGATCCACAGTGGCGGATCCAGAACTTTGGAGGACTGGGGGCACATTTACGCCATGTTCTCGAGTTTAAAAATTAAGGAAAGGAAAGGGAAAGGGAGGAAGGAAAAGAAACGGAAGGGGAGAGTTATCCCTTTAAATCATCCCACTTTTGGAAAAAAAAGTGGAGGATAACTTTCAAGGATTTTTTTTTGAAGAGTTATCCTTCTAAATCCCTCAAAATCCTTTCCTTTTTCTTCCTTTAAAAAAACTCGAGAATAGTGCGTTAAGTAACATAAGATAAATGGAAGGCATAAAAGTACCATATCATTGAAAAGATGAATCAAATTACTTTCTACTATTATTTTTTAACGAGTTATAAACTTTTGAAATTGATTCATTACATCTTCATTTGTAATCAATCAACTCTTCCAATTTACAAACTATAAGCAAATTGATTTTAAACAAATCCTAAATAAAATTAAAATTTTCTAATCAACAAACCTATATAAATTAAATTAACATGTTACCTTTAACAAAGTTTAACAATATATAACAGAAAAACAATCAACAATTAAAGACAAATAAATAGGTAAATGACTAATTGTTGGTGATATATTAATTAAAAAATAAATAATAGCCACTGGGGGGAAGTGGTTTATGACTATGGGGGCACTCCTTAACATATATCGAATATCCTTTTTTTTTCCTTTCTCTTGCCATCAGTTGACTGGGGTCCCTTCCCCCCATTGCTAACAACATAGATCCGCCTCTGACGATCCATATGTTCTATGAGGTACTGTTTGGTCAAAATTGGATAGGACTGGACATTACAAATGTTTTGTGTTTGGTATTCATGCTAAGGACTGGATTGAACAGAATTAAAAGAGGAATCCCATGTGATGCAACCCCACTAACTTGTTAGTATTATCTTATCCTTTTTCCACCTTTGTGGACCCCACCTTGTTTTTCTTACTTTGAGTCTTTCCCCTAGGATAAGTGAATTTAATCGGTGGGTGCATGGCAAATATCCAATGTTATAACTTCAAGCCTCGAGGTTAGCCTAGAAGATGAGTTTTATGATTTATGTTCTCTATAGTTAGCTTTGAAATATAGATAGGAAAGAAAATAATAGCATAACACATGAAGTAGTAAATTGATGCCCTCCCAGGAATTGCCTATAACTTGGAAACATAAATACTTACCTAGAATACTCACCGTTCTAGTTATTTGTTTCTTGATGGTATATATATAAGATCCGTATTGTTTCTTTAACTCGTATAGTTTAGACCTTATGATCCAACCTACCGCTCTTGATTCTCCTATTACCATATAAATATGATTCACAAAATGTAAATATGGAATTGTCAAAAGAAATAGAAATTATTAGGCTCAAATCCAGTTGATGCAAAAAGTAAGCATACTAATATCTAGGCAACTAGTAAAATATGCTAGTGTATATGCCCAATTTGGTGGAGATTCCACTCTTTTCTATTGTTCCCTGGTCATAGGGAGGGAATTGATTTCTTAGTAACTTTTACATAGGATTTGTTTGAATTGAACAACATTTCTAACCATTTAGTCATGAATTTTTATCATACCATTAAACTTTCATAAATGCAAAGAGAAAAAAAATAACACTTAGCCATCGACAAAATGTATAAAGAGGTAAGTACAATGGTTATTTCATCGTATTGTTGTCAATTACGATGTTCTTTTTACATTTTATAAAGTATAGTGATTGGTCAACATGTCAGACATATGATGTTATATCCACAAAAACGATGGAATTTTTGGTAATAAATGGCATCACTAGGGGTGTAAATGAGCCGAGACAAGTCGTGAGCTACTGGAGATTGACTCGCTTAAAACTCGGTCAAAACTCGACTCGATATACTAACGATTCGAGTCGAGTCGAGCTACCTGATATGCGACTCGATAAGATCGTGAGATACTTGAATTGATTTATATATATATAATATTATTAATTATTATATTTAATAATTGTAAAAAAATTAATTTAATTTAAAATTGAAATGAAAATGAAAATTTAAAAGTTCACATGTGAGGTGTCAAAGTAAAAAGGAGGACTTTTTAAATTTTAAATTTTAGAAAAGAATATTTTTTTTATTAACTGGAAAGACATAAACATCAATTTATAATCTATCTCTCGTTTCTTCTTCCTATTTATTCAAGCATAGGTTCCCAACACACTGGTTTTTTCTCTCTTCAAAGTCAACAACTTCAGTGTCGATGACGCCATGTCGGTGACCCTGTCTCTCTTTACTCGAATAGGCTCGACTTGAAATTGGTCAAAACTCGACTCGGTCAAAACTCGACTCAAATGAACTCGGTCAAAACTCGAATCGAATAGAACTCGACTCGACACACTAACGAGTCGAGTCGAGCTACCTGATACTCGGCTCAACTCGACTCGTTTCCACATCTCCCTTAAAACAATAGACATTTATAAAAATAAAAAATAAATTTTGAAAGCGCGTAAACTTGGGCTTTCCAAGTCCATTTTTAATAAACAAAAAAACCTGAGATTTGTGGAAAAACTAGTTATTAAGACCCGGGTTTTGCCCCGATTTATAAACTGTGATAGATTTGATCATAAGTAATAACATGGAGTTATATGAAATATAAAGTTTGTACATATGTTATGATACAAAAGGTTTAATAAAATAAATAAAAAGATTTAATAAATCAAAAAATCAAAAAAATATTAATTTTAAGATATTTTAACCTAAAGCTTTGAAAAAAATATATTATGTATTTACCAATGGTTTAATGAAATTATTTGTACATATAGTTTAATGAAATTATTTAGTTATATTATTTATTAAAGAAATAACTGTTAATTAGACTTGAATATTTATTATTTAGTTTTAAAATTTATCTTTAGCTAATATTTTATTTGGGTTAGGATAAGATTTATTTCAATAGTTATCACTAGGTTTAATTAATTATAAATAAAATTGTATTGTTTTGATAATAACAATTAATCAAATTTATTGGAGATTATTGTTTTACTTTTAAGTTTTACTATTTGTAGTTCTAGACTTCTAGTTTGTCAAAGAATTTAGATGTTTGTGGATTGTTCTGAAACCTACAATGCGTCAAGCCCAAATTGATGCGTATTCAATGGTTTTCCATGAATTGACGTCTCCATTACTTAAGAAATGTTTAAATTTCTTCCTTGTGTGTTATAATTGATGAAGGTAATTATTATTTCAAAGATGAGCTTTTTGAACAACCAACAATAACTATTGTCAAAATTGGAATTTGGAAGGAGAATATCTATGAATTGATACAATGTTGACACCAAGTCTTGCTTCAGTATTAAGAGATAAGCTTGATCGACAACCATTCTCTCAACCCGTCACCCTCAAAATATTGCTTTGAAGTCACTTGCATTTTAATCTCTAAAAAAGCCAAAAATTTCAAAATATATAAGTTTCAAAATTTATAAATATAGCAACTTTATTTTATTAAGATTTCAATGTTGATTATGTTAGTAAAATATGTAATGATATAACAAAAACACTTCCTTTTCTTTCTTTAAAATTCTAAGTTAATTAAATATATTTTTTTAGAAATAAAAAGACAACTTTATTTGTATAAAACTTATCAAATCAAACAATATGCAATCTTGTGGGTCATCTCCAGAGTATTCTATAGAGTTCTTTACATTTTATGACTTTTTAGATATTGAATGTTGGATGTTGATTTTTTTTATGGAAGTTACAATATTGCTATATGAAAAATGAATTGAGAATTGTACGAACGAGCCTTAAGGAGTTGGTATCAAAGCAATAGCATTTATCTCAAGTTGCGAATAAACAGGCTCTCGCTTCATCGTTCCGTTATAAAAAGAAAAAATGTTAGCTTTTTGAAAGATGACACTATTGGGTGTCACTTCATATTTTGTGAAACTCAAATGTCATCCCAAGATTTTTCATTTTTTTTTTTGGCAAAAATGGTAAATGCTGACACCTAGTACAAAGCCCATGTCCAAGTCTATAGTTAGGGAATTTGGCCTCTATGCCCAAAGCCCCACCCCCCAATTAATCTCATATCCAATTACTCTCCCATTTTGCACCCCATACCCAAAAAAAACCGTTAATTAGTCCGTTTTAACGTACCTTGAGCAAGAAGACAAAAGAATTGGATGGTTGACCGAGTTTAGTCAAACCAAGAGGCCGTTAACGGTCCGTTAGGCCGTTTTAACGGTCCGTTAGGCCGTTAACGGACCGTTTTAAACGGTGCTCTAACAAAATGGCAAAAAATTAGGAGTAGTTTGGTGGAGAACTCTGAAACTTCACACTAAAAGACAAAAAAAATGCACCTTTGACTGTCTAACCTTGACCAAGATAAAGCTGAAAAGTTTTCTCCTCACACTCACCACTACAAGCCAAACTAAATTAAATAAATTCCCTTTAATTATTATAATATATATATTTTTTTAAAAGTAGAGATTTGTGTTGCAGACATCATCTTCTTCTTTCACCATTTTCACCAAACCCTAAACTCTCCATATCTTTTTCCCCATAAACACTCACAAAATCAATCAACATGAAACAGCAACAATCAAAACCCTCCATTTCTTTTTCCCCACAAATTTACCCTCTTTTCTTTTTCTTCATACCCACCACCCTCCACCGCCGCCATGAAACCATGCACCGTTGTTCATCTTCTTCTTCCTCCACAGCATAAAGTCCGTTTTAATGGCTCCAGGTCCGTTTAACGGCCCCAGGTCCGTTTTAACGGCCCCAAGTCCGTTTTAACGCCCCGTTAACGGCCTTTGGTCAACAAAACTTGGTCAAAATGGATTTATTGTTTGGATTTTAGTGTTGAGTCCGTTAAAACGGACCTTTAACGGAGTTTCATGGGTATTTGGTGCTAAGAAGGAGATAGTATGGGTAAGAGGTTAAATATGGGGTATGGCTTTGGGCATACATGCCAAATTCCCCTATAGTTATCAAATTTGGGTTATTTTTCAATGTAAATTTTGGAATTTTTATTATAAACCCCTTGTGTTCTTTAAGGTAGCGTTTGGTACGCAGACAGGATTGGACAGTACAGGACGGGACTGGACTGGACAGTACAGGACAGGACAAGAGAGTATGACAGGACTGGACGGGACGGGATGGGACATGACTGGACAGAACAAATGTCTGTTTTTTGTTTGGTATGCCTAGGACTGGACTGGACAGAACTAATCAAGTTATCCCAAAAAATTATTTGATGATTTTATGTATCACATAATAGTTATAATTAACAAAAATAAACTAAATTATATAATTTATTAAAAATACACAATTTTCATAAACATAAACACACATACACACATATATATTTATATACACATATATGATTTTTATGTAACTGATGTTAATGGTTATGGTAGAGGTGGAGGTGGTGGCCAACGGTAATACTAGTGATGGTGGTGGTGGTGGTCGGTGGTTGTGAAGAACGGGAAGATGTTGGGTGGTGGTGAGCAACGATGGTGTTGGTGGTTGCGATGGCGATGGACAATTGTAGAGGTGGTAGATGGTGGTGGTAGGTAATCGTTGACAGTTGTAGAGGTGGTGGAAGAGGTTGTTGTAGTGGAAGATGTGGTGGAGGTGGCCGATAGTGGCTACCGGTGGCGTCGGTAGCCACGACTAGTGGTGGTAAACACGAAAACAAATACCATATTGAAGTTATATATTAAACGAATGTTAGTTAGTAATATATTAGTTTTTGTCTCATTTCTGTCCCATGTTGTTCCACCTATTTTGGTGGAACAAAAAAACAACCCTTTTTGTCCCATGTTGTCCTATATTGTCCCAGTTTCTGTCCTGTCCCGTGTCGCACCAAACGTAGGACAGTGAATTCCTGTTCTGTCCCATGCTGCACCAAACGTGGGACAGTGAGTTTTGTCCCGTCCTGTCATGTCCTGTCCCACGTACCAAACGCAGTAAAATATATGTTGACCGGACTTGAACACAAGTCTTTCATACATAAGAACAACTACACCAACACATCTATACCAACTTTCTAAAAAAAGATTATTATTTTATAGTCAAACTGTACTACTAGTTGAAAAAATTTGGGTTCGTCCCTAGGTGTTTTGGGTAAGCTTCTTTGTACCTCGATTAATTTCCATGGCCTTTGGATATCAACCAAGAATATCCTCGATTGTTCTGGGATGTCTTTTGGGATGTCTTCTGGGATGTCTCACACTATTGGGGCCGGTCTATTTTGATTTAAAAAAAAAAACGAGTTTTACGTGAAAATGGGTTGGATTTCAGTGAGAAATTAAGGTTGTTACGAGAAAAAGTTATCAACCATTGGATGCATATTGATGCATGTTAAGATGAGATGAACCGGATCAATTCCCTTTTAAAACACAAATACATAATTCATAGAAGGACATAAGATTGAAATAGATCAATAGTTCAAATCCACTTTATACGTTTCTCATTGTTAACTCGACTTTAAATGATCTTTTTCACCAGAGGTATAAACTATAAAACTTTGCATTATCATTTATACATCGTAATTAAACACATATCGCATCGCAATGCAGCACTGATTATTGAAAATAAAATTAAGAGTAAAGTTCAATTTTCGTCCCTGAACTATTTGGATTTTAACATTTTTCGTCCCTAAACTAAGGAAAGTCGCTTTTCGTTCTTGAAGTATGCACTTTCGTTTTGATTTTGGTCTCTCTCACTAACACCGTTTGATTTTAGCCGTTAAACCCGATTAAATGAGGGGTAATATCGTCATTTTACCACTTATTCTTAATTTTCATATTTCTAGAAAACCCATTAATCTATAGGGACCTGTTTTGTAATTATAATACATATATATATATATATATATATATATATAACAAACACAGATAATATATATGTATATATATACATCATCATCATCTTTATCATAAACTCTTCATTCATTACTCCATGACCACATCCCCAAACCCCTTTTTGTTTCAAGAAACCCCCAATTAAGACCTTACTCCCTTTTCTGATCATAGCATTTGTTATTTCATGGTGGGTTACCTTTCATTTATTGACCCAAACATGCACCATGAATTCTATGATTTTGATAGAAAAAAAAAACCCAGATCCAAAAATATCCAAAATAGAAAATCCAAGAACACTCATTTGAAGAAATCAAAAATCCAATATCAAGAAATCAGAAACCCTAAACTGAAACGATCAAGAAACAGAAAGATGAAGCTATGAACACCCATTACATAAATAAAAAATCATCAATTGAAATGAAGACACAAATGAATCTATGAACACCCTTACAGAATCAAAAAACCCAACTCGAATTAGTAAAGATGATTGATGAAAAAAAAGCCCTAATTGATAAAAATAGGATCTATGTTTCTCTCACTACATTTCAGTGTTTGATCTCTCTCCCTATCTCGTTAAAACCCACGTCGTCGTCGTCAGCGACCGCCATTGACGGCTAAAATCAAACGGTGTTAAAATCAAACGGCTAAAATCAGTTTAATTGGGTTTAACGGCTAAAATCAAACGGTGTTAGTGAGAGGGACCAAAATCAAAACGAAAGTGCATACTTCAAGGACGAAAAGCGACTTTCCTTAGTTTAGGGACGAAAAATGTTAAAATCCAGATAGTTCAGGGACGAAAATTGAACTTTACTCTAAAATTAAAGCACAAAATTGTTATGTTTTGGTTTTCATAAATCAGTACTAAACTATTAATACAATTGATGATGACATAAAATTTTTAAAACAATTCAAAAAAAAAAAAATCATCAATCACTAGTTTTTGTTAAACCATATATGAGAAACATAACTTTTTTAAGAAAATGCGATAAACAATCTCAGTTATTCATCCAGTCAACAAAGGCGGACCCATAGCTTCCCCATAGCATGACCGATAGCTTAAACAAAACAAAAAAAGAAAAAAGAAACTGAAAGATTGGTAGTATTTAGGCTCAGATCTGTTTGAGAAAATTAGAGTGATGCAAAGGGGTGAGCACCGCCATGGCTGCAATAACACCAGTTGCATGTTTTATAAGATCGATTCCATTTGAATCAATCGCTCGCATTCACATCACATACCATCTGGTTTAGATTATTGCCCCGCCAAGATACGGCGTCGCTTTCTCCTATGCACCATTTCTATTTCTATGCTCACTCACAAATCGCATCTTCATTGCCTTTCGATGATAATTAAAAAAAAAACACACACAATAGAGTATAGACCACAATCATACCAGCTTTCTTGAATATTTATTTATTTATTTATTTTTGTTTTCAAGTAAAGGGCTGTTGAGTAAAATAGGAATCAGATAATGAGATCATAGGCTCACATATGAATGATAGATTTCATATGGTGGCAAAGGAGGGGGCAACCACCCTTAAGAAACCTTCCAATCTCCCTCGCCGGAGCCTCATTCGTAGTGAGCTTGTTTTTAGATCTGATCCCTAATTTTTCTATCCAGGGATACGATCTGCCCTTTTTATGTTGGAATGAACTTTTGCTATTATTACCCCTATACTTGTAACTATTTACAGCTCCAGCAAACAAAGGGTGTTTTGGGAACTTTATGAAAATACTATTTATTTGAATTTTAAATAGAAATAAGAGTCAATTACACTCCCGGTCCTTGTGATTTTGCAAAATTTTGGATTAGGTCCTTATTTTGCATTAATTACACTGAGCGTCCATGTGGTATTCAATAGCGCACGAATAGGGTCCCTCACGTTAACGGAATCAAAAAGATTCCTTTAACCTTGTTAAGTCCAATGGTATTTAAGCCTTTTTAGTTTTTTCTTTTTCTTTCCATTTTTTTTCTTCCAAATAATGACACCTAGGCCCACCCACACCCCTCTAGACACCCACACGTACACCCCCCCCCTCCCTTCCTTCCCCCTTTTCTTCTTTCTCCTTCCCCCTTTGCCGTGAAACCTTGACAAACCTGCAACTTATTTTTGTTCTCTTTCATTTTTCTCTCTTTTCTTTCATTTTGCTTCTCATTTATTAACAACATAAGCTAAATCCCTCAAATCCACTAATTTCAAACCAAACCCTTTCACCATTAAAACTCCTAGCTTCTAGTTCCCAATTCTCATTTCTCCATCATCAAAATGATCATCCAATTTATTTCTCAATTTCCAGATCCACATCTCCGTGCAAAACCTTCATCCATGGCTTGCAATTTCCAATAACACCTAGATCCCCTTTTCCAATTTTCCTTCAAAGTTTCCCCTAAAATCAATCAGATTTCTCCATCAATATATATCTAAACTCGATTAAAACTTTAAAAACAAAAAAAAATTGTTGCAAATAAATAAAAATAATAATATAAAAAAAGGAAAAAAGGTGGAAATGGTAAGAAGACTTGCTCAAGCTTCTATCTCCAATGCCCAAAAAACCCTAAACCATGGTTCAAAACAACCTGGTTTTCTCGGTCCCTGATATTTACACCCGAATCTGATCCAATCATCGAATCCGTCCGAATCCGATCCAATCATCGACCGCCGTCGTCAATGACATTGGTTGCTTGCCCGAATCCGATCCAATCATCGACGTCGGCCAAAAAGAGACGCAGGCAGAAGTACAGGTCCATGGAGGACATCATGAAGAGGGTTAAGCATGGTGCTGAATGAAGAAGACAATGATGATAATGATGATGGTGGTGATTATAAGGATGTTGTATGTGTTATATGTGGATCTGGCTATGATTCCCACCAGACCCTTCTTTGTGATCATCCAATTTTTTTCTTTTGTCAGTAACTTATTCTTCATTTAATATATATATATATATATATGTACATACACAGACAACATATACATAAAATGAGATTAAAAGAAAAGAAAGATAATTGAAAGAGAAAAAGTAGAAGAAGTTGCAGGTTCATGGGTTTCTTAGGAAAGGAAGAAAGAGGGGGAGTGAGGGAGATGAAGGTGGATGGGGTGTTACGTGGCAATGGAGAAAAGAAATAAAAATAAAAGAAAAAGACTAAAAAGACTAGAATACCCCTTGACTTAACAAGCTTAACAGAATCCTTTTGATGCCGTTAAAGAGAGGGACCTTATCCAAGCGTTTTTTAATACCACAGGGACGCTCAGTGTAATTAAGGCAAAATAGGGACCTAATCCAAAATTTTACAAAACCACATGGACCGGGAGTGTAATTTACTCTAGAAATAATTCTTTTTAAAGTAAATTACGGATCTGGTCCTCGTGCTTTAGTGGTTTTTACGTATTTGGTCCCTAAACTTTTAATAACTACGAATTTGGTTCTTGTGGTTTGCAAATTTTATCGGATTTGGTTCTTGTTGTTTACAAACTCTATTGGATTTGGTCCCTGCCTACCTGCATTACCAAGGACCAAATCTAATAGAATTTGCAAACCACAAGGACCAAATCCCGTAATTATTAAAGTTTAGGGACCAAATCCATAAAAACCACCAAACCATGAGGACCAAATCCATAATTTACTCTTCTTTTTATAAGATTATTATAATAATATCTTTTTTATTGATTGATTATTATAAAATAAATGGGTTTAACATATTTTAAAATATTATTACACATAAATCCTATGAAATTCCACGAAATGCCAACAAACTTTAGGAATTCTAGATCCGATGGTATGAGATTTCAAATTCAAACCAAACATGGGATTGGAATGGAATGCAACAAATCCAACCTGATCCAGCAAACCAAACGAAACTTAGCAAAAAGACACGAACAAGATTCATATTTAGGTCTGGGGTGTAAGAAAAAGTCTTGCAAACAAACTCTATCGAGGAAAACTTGTTTTCCCATTATAATTCTAAAATATATATGGTGGCATACAACAACTTTTTAATACGACAAAGGAAATAAGCAGTGTCATGTGGCCCTGTGCCATCATTGGAACCACCTGGGTCCGTCCGTGGTAATATGCAATTGATATCATATAAAGAGTTGCATTTTAAAGAGAAGCCCGAGATGCCAAGATGATCCCAGAGATCGAAAAAGTGCGGTTAAAACTTGGTTATGACAAGTGGTGTTGATTAGGTAAGGTTTTCTCGTATAGGATATAGATGATAGGATCGATTGTATAATGAGACATGAAACTATGATTGGCCAAGTGTTGTTTATTATAAAATTTGCATTATTTCATAAGGAAAAGTCCTATTAAATCTAGAATTTCTAATTTTGAAAGATTAAAACCTCAAATAATATTTTCTTAAAGTAAGAAATCTGTAAACTATCTAAAAGCAATTAAATTCATCCGTTTGGCCACCTATAAAACTCGTTAATATGGTAAACTCTAGTAAAATTCTAGAAAAAACCAACCGGCTTTTATATTTTAAGTGATCAAGTCATTAGATATTTTTTAGATTAAATAAATTTTTAAAATTTTTAAAAATTAATGATACGTTTTAATATCAATAGAGCTTGAAAGGAATTCTACAAACACTACTCGACTTTCTCATGCATTCCAGAATGATGATAAACGACGTAGAATGACGGTGGTAAACTACTTTGGCATTGTTTGGTAAAAATAAGGTAGCTTATAGTCACCTTATAAGTCAGTTACATGTTTGGATGGACCATAAGCTGACTTATAAGTTAGCTTATAAGCTAGCTTTTTGAAAAACTACTTTGAGTAGCGTTTTGGTGACTTATTGTAATTATGACACTTATTATCTTGTTTATTCCAAATATACCCTTCTACTTTCTACTTTACTAATTTTAAAGTATGTATTTTTTTGTCCTTTTACAGTCATAAGCAACCTTATCAGCTAGTTTTTGCCAAACGTAACTTATTCATCAGCTATCTTATCAGTTATCAGCTACCTTATCAGTCATAAGTTACCTTGTCAGTCATAAGCTACCTTATCAGTCATAAGCTACCTTATCAGCTAGTTTGCCAAACATAGCCTTTGTATTTAAAATTTGTTAGTGTCATCAATAGATTTTGATGAAGTAAGTGACAACACAAACATAAAACGAGTGCCTAGGTGTGAAGTGCACTCTTAAGTTCCGAAAGTTCATTAGGTAATTCTGAGGGTTAGGGACCGTTTTGAAATAGTTTTGAGACTTGAATAATTTTGACCAAGTATAAATGAGAAGGCTTTGGAGCCAGAGCTTTGATAGGCTTCTTTTTAAAGCTTCTAAAAGATGAGAGCATGTGAGCCTTCTGAACTTGTGCTTATGAGTTGTTGCAACTGTTGTTCAATTTTATGTATAATGCTTATGAGTTGTTGCAACTATTGTTCAATTTTATGAGTTGTTACAACCATTTCTCAATTTTATTCGCAAGTAGTTAATACTTTAAGTGCAGTTACGTATTAAACGCCCAACGGCATGTAGGGTTGGGTTTCAATAAGAATGCCAAATTTGGTGAAAAACATTATAAGTGGTTTCAATAAGAAATGCCAAATTTGATTATCCAACTACTTAATTTGTGAAACTTGACTATCAGTCGGACTAGAACCTTGCATAACTCTCTTCTCAGTTATCTCATTCTAAACCGTCCTGCTTTGTGGATTCTAATTGGTCCGAATCATCCAAACCCTTGGCCAATAGGATGTAATCGAGTTGGCCAATAGGGGTCGGGCTTGTCCATAACAACCACGGAGTGAGTCAGGTATGCTCCACATTATAGAATTGGCAGATGAATAGATGATTGTGAGCCCGTTAGGGTTGCCGGTGTCAACCTTTTTCATCTAAAATGGATTCATATGCTAGTATTTTGAAAGACAATTTTATAATCCAAATTTAATGGCTGAAGCATACAAAACTTAGTAATCCACCTCACTTTTTCACTTTTTTGTTGGCAAACTTTCAAATTAAAAAGGGAACAACAAAATTGAGGTGAATTTGCAAGCAAAAAAAAAAAAAAAAAAAAAACAATCAAGAAAAGCTATTTGAACTTGTTGCTTAAACATTTAAAATAAAATTCCAAAATGTATGTCAAAGAAAGCAATTTGATAATTGGAGTGAATAAAAATGAGTTTTTTTGGCTCAGATCTGTAAAATTGAAGTTCACAAAGGGGGTCAGACACCGCCATGGCTACAACACCGGTTGCATTGCAACTAACATGCCATCCGGGTTGCCCCGCCAAGATACGGGCTGAATTTCACCCTATGCCCAAATTAAGATGCTCGGATATACATACATACATACATACAGATATCAATATCATCATCGCCAAATACCATCGTAAATTCTTTCATATATAAAACACACACACAAACACACAGACATCCAAAGATATCAACACAACAACAGGATATATATTTCTTTTTTTATTTATTTCAAGGGCTGTTGGTTGATTTTTGGCTAAAATTGTGGGACAAACTCACTGGCTCAAACACGATCAGATCAGATCAGATCAGATAAGATCATGTTGGTGGCATGAGAGGGGCAACCACCCTTAAGAACTTCCCGTCTCTCTCGCCAGAGCCTCGTTTGTATTTTTCCGAGCATCTTCTTCAGATCCCCAATTTTTGGCCAACCTCTGTCTGTTCTATAACAGTGTATTTATAGGTGCCAACTTTCCTTTAATGCCCTTGGACAAATTAACGGGATATGGGCTTGGGCTGCCTAGGGCACAAGGGCATATTGGTCATTTCAAAACATATATCAACCATCTTATACCACTGAGTTTCATAATTTGGCGACGGAAGTACACAAAGTGATGCACTTTTGCCACTGAAATACAACTTCAATAATTACGGAATTGGTCCTCGTGGTTTGGTGGTTTTTATGGATTTGGTCTTAAATTTCAATAATTACGAATTTGATCCTTATGGTTTGTAAATCCTATTGGATTTGGTACCTGGTGGTGCAAGTAGACAGGGACCAAATCCAATAGAATTTGCAAACTACAAGAACCAAATGCAATAGAATTTGCAAACCACAGGGACCAAGTTCGTAATTATTAAAGTTTAAGGATCAAATCCATAAAATCCACCAAACCACGATGACCAAATCCGTAATTTACTCTACAACTTTAGAAGCGGTTCAGTTTTTTGCACTCTATGGTAGTTCTTATGTCCTGCCATGAACTAAATTGGCGAGAAGTTTATTTATGGATTCAAAATAAATCCTGTATACTATTTTGAAATTATTTTAATTGTATCAATGTTAGGGTAAAATTTACATTGGCATTAGTTGAATGGTTGAATTGGGATGTTTGAATGAATTGTTTGATTAGTTTTTTTTTAATTCATTTATGTGTGGTTTATATTCATAATCATTTGAATGATCCTTTACTTGAAGTAATACCTAGAAGCTTATTTTTTTTGGTGAAATCATTTGAATGAACATTAAACTAGGAGCTAGTATAGGAATATAATTGCACATCGAACTATAAGATTACTTGTTTTAACCATTGTATGCCATAGGCATTGATTGTGGATTCCTAAAACAATTAAAATTACTTGCATTACACTTGATAAGCTTGCACAAGTGATGATTATATAATATTGTGGGTGTGATATGTGGTTCTCTAAGAATTATATTATTTGATGGCTCTTTAATACTTGCAAGTAGACAATTTTGTCCAAACATCATCACTCTATATTTTGTAATCATGTCATTGCCATTTTGTACAAGCTGAAGTCGTAGTTGTTAAGAGTCCCACATCAGCTACACTTGGACCTGTTCTCCTTGACTCCTTGATATATGTTGGATCCTGAACGGCTCTTTTGGAGTTAGGGTTCCACTTATTCTCATAATAGTTTATATATAATGTAAAGAGTGGTAGTGGGAAGAATTTATAAGCCAGATAGACAACACTCAAATATTATAATCACATAAGATCAAGATACAAGCAGACTTTTACAATCATCAACACTACATGCATGGAGTTCACACTCTACACATGGCTTTTGATGGAAGAGCTATACCCACTCTGATCATCATAGTATTTAGACCACAACATAACACCTCCATACTTTGCAGAACCTTTGATCGCCGGAAGAACTTGAGATGTTAGATCACCAACAGGGATGTATCCACTTCCCGCAGCTGCAGGCGATGCAGGTAGCCCCAAGAAAATCTTGGTTGCCGGTATGTCAGAAGTCCATTGCTTCCATGAATCTTCAAGGTTGGTAGCGCCTCCAGAGTATTGGCAAGGAGGGTTGTTATAGAACTGAACCCAAACATAGTCGAATAGTCCTGTTTTAAGTGCAACTCCAATATATGCATCTGGGAACGGGCACTGGGGTGCTGCCGTCAAGTACACCTTCTTCCCTTGTTTGCTGTATCCCGAAAGATATTTGGCAAGATCATCCCAATGTTGGGTGGTTCCTCCTTCAATATCAAAGTCAATTCCATCCAACACGGCTTCACCAAGAGGACGAGTGGATGATTTCCCACCTAAGAAGTTATTCCAGAGGTAAGTGGCAACTTGTTTAGCATCTGCAGCAGAGGTGAGGTAATAGCTCCCAGCTGCTCCTCCAATTGTGAGCATCACCTTGATTCCTTTAGCTTGACATGATTTGATGTGGGAAGTTAAATTGGTGCAGCCGTTGCTGTATGGATCACAATGACCGGCGAGATTGATCATGGGTGTTTGGCCGTTACCAAATGTGGCAAGAAAAGCCAAGTTAACAAATTTATAGTTTCCTGTTGAGCATGTTTCTTCCAATGTGCCTTCACCGCCGTTTTGACCCCAGTAAATAGCAATGCCACCGGCACTCGTACCTACTGCAAGTAAGAGTGCTATTAACGAGAACAGTGCTAATCGTGATGCCATTTTTTTGCTTGTAGTTAACTGTTTAAGGAACTTTCAGATGAATTTGGTGTGTTGAAATGTCAGATAAGTTCCCTTTATATAGTAAGGGTGATTTGACATGGATATTGTCACTTTCAAACTCTTTTCAAGATGAGAAGCAACTTAGAGGTCACTTTGTTGAATCTTTTTTTAGCTTCACAGGATCTGTTGAAATAAGAATACCGCTTCGACCATTTTCCTCATGTTTGTCATCTGTTTTGTCCCTTTTATTTGTCACCCTTTGCATCAATTTTGGATCCATCTTACAAAGAAAATTCATTTTCATTTCCTAAATACTAAACGAATTTGTCTTGATGCTATTGTCTTTGGCTTATGTTGGTATGGTTTAATCCTAAATAAACTTCCTTCAGAATGCTACATTGTCCTTTATGAGGTTCACATATATAGCTTTCTTGTAAATGTGTATAGACGATAACCAAAATATATTGTGATAAACTTAAAAACTCATAAATTTCTGTGACTAATCGAGTTGCTGCCAGATATGTTGAACTTATTTTCATGTTAAATTGTCTTAGGGGTTGTTTGGCTGGTTTTCCATTTAGTCCTGTAAACTGGACTGTGTGGATTAATCTGTCTGAACAGATTGGGAGGGGCTTTTTCACAAATGGAAGGAGAGTATTATTTAATTGGAAGGAACACGTTTGGAAAAAAAAACTTGGCATAATGCATAAAGTTCTTCCTAGAAGCTTATTGAACAAGCCAATTTCTATATCATTAAGCCACTGCCAAACAATCATGTATATGTGACAGAGTGAGTTGTGGGTCTCATTAAGCTGTTAACAAACAAGCCTTTAACTGTATAATCTAGCAGGATTAGTTAGACCAAAGCTCCATTTAATCTTGATTGGCAATCTGAATGGCAAAGTGGCTATAGATGTTAAAGCTAAGGTGTTGTTTGTTTTTTAAAAGGTCTGAAGTCTGATTTCACATGAATCCAACATAAGTTGATCAAGTTTAGACACCCACAAGCTATAGCAACACAAATCATAACCTGCTCACAAAAGCATTTCATTGAACATCTGGTGTGCATCTAAAAATAGGCAACATTATTAGCCCCAGAATCTTCAAGTGCCACCTACAAAATGGAAAGCAACACAAATCATAACCTGCTCATAGAAGCATTTCATCAAACATTTGGTGTGCATAAAAAAGTAGGCAACATTATTAGGCTCGGAATCTTCAAATCCCACGTACGAGCATTTCATCAAACACTTGCACTGCATCTGAAAGTGGAACCACATTTATTTTTCATTCAGATTCAGATGCAAAAAAAGAGATTTATCTGTCAGACAACCATGGAGCCATGCCAGGACCCATCAAGATGGACTAGCAACGATCCTCTACTGAACCATGGCCTAGACCATAAGGTTCTGTTAATCACGCTCTGGTTCCATGGTTATGGTTCATCAACCAGATATGGGTTTCTGTCTTCTTAGGTATCAAGAATACAGAGGTACAAGCCTATAGAACAGATCCTGTTCAAGTAAGGTCGTGCTCATCTTTCTCTCCATCCTCCTTATATACATGCTACCCTTTGCAATTCCAGCCGATGTGGGAAACTCAAACTGCTGCTTGCAATAGAAAATCCCTTAAGAAGGCTGGCTGGGCCCAACTCTAGTTTTAATAAAGTTGTGTTTCTCTAGTTATATTATGTTATGTAAAAATTTATTTTTATTATAGGATAAAATATTTATAATGTTTATTTATTCAAGATGTCTTTTTAATAATTTTTACATGTAAGGAGTGATAGTGGGGAAAATTATAACTTATAAGAGTATTCAAGCTTTGAAATGTTATATAAAATTCAAGAAAAACTATCTTAATATGAGAAATCTGATAGACAATAATAAAATATTATAATCACATAAGATCATGATACAAGCACACTTCACACTCTACACATGGCTTTTGATAGAAGAACTATATCCGGTCTGATCATCATAGTATTTAGACCACAACATAACACCTCCATACTTTTCAGAACCTTTGATTGCCGGAAGAACTTGAGACGTAAGATCACCAACAGGGACGTATCCACTTACTGCAGCTGCAGGGGACGCCGGTAGCCCCAAGAAAATCTTGGTTGCCGGTATGTCAGAAGTCCATTGCTTCCATGAATCTTCAAGGTTGGTTGCACCTCCAGAGTATTGGCAAGGAGGGTTGTTATAGAACTGAACCCAAACATAGTCAAAGAGTCCTGTTTTAAGTGCAACTCCAATATATGCATCTGGGAAAGGACACTGGGGTGCTGCCGTCAAGTATACCTTCTTACCTTGATTGCTGTATCCCGAAAGATATCTGGCAAGATCATCCCAATGTTGGGTAGTTCCTCCTTCGATATCAAAGTCAATTCCATCTAACACGGCTTCACCAAGAGGACGAGTGGATGATTTTCCACCTAAGAAGTTATTCCAAAGGTAAGTGGCAACCTGTTTAGCATCTTCAGCGGAAGTGAGGTAATAGCTTCCAGATGCTCCTCCAATTGTGAGCATCACCTTAACTCCTTTAGCTTGACATGATTTAATGTCCGAGCTTAAACTGGCGCACCCATTGCTAGATGGATCACAATGACCAGCAAGATTGATCATGGGGGCCTGACCGTTGCCAAATGTTGCAAGAAAAGCTAGGTTGACATAATCATAGTTCCCACTTGAGCATGTCTCTGCCAATGTGCCCTCACCCCCGTTTTGACCCCAGTAAATAGCAATGCCACCGGCATTGGTACCCACAATTAGTAAGAGCACCATTGAGGAGAATAATGCTAACTGGGATGTCATTTTCTAGCTGAAACTTCTTATATGTTTGGTGTTTTTGAAGTGTGTGAGAAGTTCCTGTTTATATAGTAAGAGGTAGATTCTAGACGGGTGCTTTCATTTTCATGCTTTCAGGGAGAGGTGCGGCCTAGAGAGCACGCTGCTGAATCCTCTTTTGGATATCAAAGGATCTGTTGAAATCGAAGAACATATTTGATATAAGGTTTGTCATCTGTTTTGTCTTTTTTTTGTTATCCTTTACTCAGAAATTTTTTTACAACCAAACCAATTTGTCCTTATGTTATTGTTTTTAGTCTATGTTTTTATGAGTTAGTTCCAAATAAGCTGCTTTCAGAATTCTCCATTATCCAATATGAAGTTCACGTATATCTTATGTAAATTTGGACTAGATAGTATAGTACTGTGTGCTAGATGTAGTTTATTTTGAACTTCTTTCACATGGTTTCATGATGATATGGATGTTTGAATTTATATGAAGTTTCAAGAATTAGAAACCTTCAACAAAATTCTTTATGATCCCAATTTCACATTCCGTGTGGATTCTGTTTTTGGTAACATTGTGTTCATCCTTGTTACAAACCCAAAAAATTTACTGATCTTTTCTTTTAAATAGTTTGGGGTAGTGTTTTTGCCTAGACATCAAATGCCTTAGGACCGACTCTGACTAGTTGTTGTTCATAAATTCTTCGTCTGAAGAGAGATATTGTGGGGAAAGCATAAATGGTATTCAGAGAAAGGTTCAAATGAGAAACATATCAATTTAAGAGAACGTGAGAAGCAATCTCAACCACTCGTCCGGTTAATAAAGGCGGCTTTTGTGAGGAAATTGACAGTAACGAAAATAGGAATAATCGGATATCTCTGAAAGGCGTGAAACACTTTCAGATCGAATCAATTCGGTGGTTCTTCCGAATTATTCAATCGGATACAATTCAGAGAATATTACGAATTCTATGTATGTGTGTTTTCGATTTCGTGAACCAGAAAAAAGAAAACGATGACCAAATTCCTTTTGTACGGGAAACTGCCAAAACGGCAGTTTTTCTTGTTAAGAACCGCCAAAAACAAACTTTCGGGTCGGGTTTGAAAACGGGTCAATAAATTCAGAAAATAAATTTCTAAGTCATTTTTTATATAACAACTTAGTGTCAATAAATTCAGAAAATAAATTCGACCCCAGCCAGGGGCTCTGCCCCTTGGACCCCGCCAGGGGCTGCCGCCCCTTGGACCCCGCTACCGGGGGCGCTGCCCCCAGACCCCCGTTCATTAGGGGCGAAGCCCCTAATATCATAATAAATTCAAGTAGGTGTGCACTCCGCACCGCCAAGCCTAAATGATGTTTATTATGATGAAATTGGTCAAACTAGTTAATCCAATTACACTAAAATATCCAACAGCTTTGACTGGTCCCCCCTTAATAATCTCTACCCTCCCATGAATTGCGTCAATCCTCCGTGATCACATCCACCGTAACCGAAGATGAGTGGCTGAGATTGCTCCTCACTTTCTCTTACATTGATATGCTTCTCGCATGAACCTTCCTCATGGTATTCAATGTTAACTTCATAGTGAAATTATACTGTTCTGCATACCAAACAACACAATCATACCGGTTCTTGGCATCGGTACAATGATAAAAAAAAATGACAATTTTGTAATTGATAAAGTGTTATACATTTGGCAGTTTCATGTGAACCTTATATCCATAGAACTTACATTCATTGGGAATTCTGAAGTTTGGTTTTACAGATATGGTGCTATTATCAGAATACGCCTATTAGGCACTCGGATTTGTTACATGGTTGCCATTGTGTATGTGAACGATATAATTCTTCCGGTCCTTCGTCAACAACAATTGATCAGGTCAAACACACACTAAAATAAAGTCAGGTCTATAGGATGCCAACAATGTCTAAGTTTCCTAATAGAACACTTTTATAGGTCTTAAGTTTATAGGACCAAACAAGAAAGTGTCATATTTACAAGTCCTGTAAGAAGTTTATAGGATGCTTTGTAACATTATTAACAAATTTTTATGACAATTATAAAATAAAGACACTTTTATTAGCTATTTTAAAAGACACTTTTGAGAAGTGTCCTATAAATACATCTTTTTATAGGAACTTTTTGAAATAGCGTCTTATGAAATAACTAATACGATGCATTATTCTAAAAATGTCCTAAAAACTTGTTAAGACGCCTAAAAGGTCCTATAAACTTATTGCAACACTTTTAGATATAAATATAAGTCCTGTAAAGCAGTCTATTGAGACTCTTAAACGTTTTTGGCGTCCTATATACCCAATTTTGTTGTAGTGACATCATCACCGTGCATATTGCGTTTCTCTTTTTGATAAGATTATCATTCATAAATATCATGCAATATAATGACATCACCACCACAGGTTTTGATCACTTAAATTTGATCTCAATCTCAATCTCTTCTTTGATTTTGTTTATGTTTTAATTAGAGCTGTTCGCAGGTGGTACTGCCAGCGTTAGGCCGGTTAGAAAAGTGGGCTAGGCCAACTGTTCTAAAAAATATGGGTGGAACCCGGGCACGGCTATTAAATTTAATGGGCGGGCTCAGACGATGAAAAAGAATTTCAGACAGGCCCACCCAGCCCGTTATACCATTATCTTTAATCAAAAAATTTTATATAGTTAATAATTAAAGAAAGTTTAGAAGTGGTTTTCAACCACCTTCCAGCTACATGTGATAAGTCATATAGTAATTATTAGGTGGCAAATAATTTGTTGTTGAAAAATCTGATTTCAAAGGTTAATTATCCAGATTTTCTAAACTGGAGTCATGGTTCATAAATGTAAGGAGTGATATTGGGGGAAATTATAACTTGCAAGAGTATTCAAGCTTTGAACTGCTATATAAATTTCAAGCGCATTTATTATATCATAATATGAGAAAGCAAATAGACAGTAATAAAACATTATAATCATATAAGATTAGGGTACAAGCAGACTTCACACTCTACACATGGCTTTTGATGGAAGAACTATATCCACTCTGATCATCATAGTATTTAGACCACAACATAACACCTCCATACTTTGCAGAACCTTTGATTGCCGGAAGAACTCGAGATGTTAGATCACCAACAGGGATGTATCCGCTACCTGCAGCTGCAGGTGCTGCCGGCAGCCCTAAGAAAATCTTGGATGCTGGTATGTCTGAAGTCCATTGCTTCCATGAATCTTCAAGGTTGTGAGCACCTTTAGAGTATTGGCAAGGAGGGTTGTTATAGAACTGAACCCAAACATAGTCAAAAAGTCCTGTTTTAAGTGCAACTCCAATATATGCATCTGGGAATGGACACTGGGGTGCTGCTGTCAAGTATACCTTCTTACCATGACTGCTGTATCCCGAAAGGTACCTAGCATGATCACCAAAGGTTATTGGCTCAACAGTATCCGATTACTGGTTCAAATTCATCAAAGTTGATGAGTGTGTGCTAGTATTTGTCACACACACACAGATATATATATATATATATATAGTATTAGGTTCAAATGAGAAGTGCTAAAAAAATGAGAAGTAGAGAAGTGATCTCCACCACTCATCTGGTCAATAAAGGCGGCTTTGACCGGGTCACCCTCCTTTAATCGTCTCCACCCTCCATGAATTGCGTCAATCCTCCATGATCGCGTCCACCGTAACCGGTCAAAGCCGCCTTTATTGACCGGATGAGTGGTGGAGATCACTTCTCTACTTCTCATTTGAACCTTTCTCTGTCTCTATCTCTCTCTCTCTCTCTCTCTCTCTCTCTATATATATATATATATATATATATATATAGACATGGGATCATGTGAGACCATGTTGTTTTCGTGAGACCACATTACTTGAAACTTCAGAGCAAAACATTAAGAAGGTAACCTTCACAGTGTTTTTGTTGTAAAGGTTCAAATTTCTTTTACCTTCACAATGTTTTACTGTGAAGCTTCAAGTGTAAAAATGTGATTCTCACAGGTCTCATGAAAACATGTTGGTCTTACGTGAACCCAACCCTATATATGCACACACTATATACTTCAAAATAACGATACTACTCATACTAGGCAAGATCACCAAAAGGTCATTGGTCCAGTGGCATCTAGATAACCTCCAGGATCACCAAGTATAAGTCGTATATAAATGTTATGTACTACAAAAGAATGATACCCAACAAGATCACCAAAGGGTCAAAGGTCTAAACCTCACTAGTGAGTGTGTGTGAATATTTGTAGTATTATTAATGTTACATACTTAAGAAAAGGTACCTGGCAAGATCATCCCAGTGTTGGGTAGTTCCTCCTTCGATATCAAAATCAATTCCATCCAACACGGCTTGACCAAGAGGACGAGTGGATGATTTCCCACCTAAGAAGTTATTCCAAAGGTAAGTGGCAACTTGTTTAGCATCTGCAGCGGAAGTGAGGTAATAGCTCCCGGATGCTCCTCCAATTGTGAGCATCACCTTAATTCCCTTAGCTTGACATGATTTAATGTCCGAGCTTAAACTGGTGCAGCCATTGCTATATGGATCACAATGACCAGCAAGATTAATCATGGGGGTCTGACCGTTGCCAAATGTTGCAAGAAAAGCTAGGTTGACGTAATCATAGTTCCCACTTGAGCATGTCTTTGCCAATGTGCCCTCACCACCGTTTTGACCCCAGTAAATAGCAATGCCACCGGCATTGGTACCCACCGTTAGTAGGAGCACAATTGAGGAGAATAATGCTAACTGGGATGTCATTTTTTAGCTAAAGCTTCTTATATGTTTGGTGTTTTTGAAGTGTGTGAGAAGTTCATGTTTATATACTAAGAGGTAGATTGTACATGGATGCTTTCGTTTTCAAGCTCTCAGGGAGAGGTGCGGCCTAGAGGTCACGCTGTTGAAATTGAAAGAACATATTTTATGTAAGGTTTGTCATCTGTTTTGTCTATTTTTGTTATCCTTTACATAGAAAAAATTTACAACCAAACAAATGTGTCCTCATGTTATTGTTTTTGGTCTATGTTGTTATGAGTTACTTCCAAATAAGCTGCGTTTCAGAAAATTACATTATCCAATATAATATGAAGTTCACATCCCTCTTATATAATTTTGCACTAAATAGTAGATAGTACCATGTGTTAAATGTAGTTTATTTTGGATTTATTTTCACATGGTTTCTTGACGATATGGCTGTTACTTTGCATTTATATGAAGTTTTAAGAACTAGAAACCGTGAACAAAGGTTTTTATGATCCCAAATGCACATTGTATGTGGATGTTGTTCTTGGTAACATTGTGTTCATCATTGTTACAAACGCCTAAAGATTTACTGTTCTTTTCTTTTTAATAATATGGTGAGTGTTTTTCACCTAGACATCAAATACCGTAGGACCAGCTTTGACTAATTGTTCTTAAATTGTGCGTCTAAAGAGATATATTGTGGGGAAAGCATAAAGGGTATCTAAGGTTTGATCTTCAATGTTAACTTCATGGTGAAAGTATACTATTATGAGAATAAGTGAGATAAGACTTAAGAGTGCATTTGTTGCGATAGTAGTATGTTAACTAGAGTTCAAGATATTGAGGCTTGAGGGTGCGGGAAGGACAACACAAAAACATGACAAGATCTGAGCGCGACAAAAATGTATCGTTTTTCCTCCCACCAATAACAAAATAGTTGGAACAAAAGTCAGGAAGATAGGACAAGATTGGTAAATTAGTAAATTACTTATGTCAATTTAAAAGCTTAACACCAGTTTTTCACCCGCTTATCTCACTCTTGCCTATTTGCATACAAAACGAACCCTGAAGGATCAACAATCAAATTGCCAAATGACACAATCATACCAATTCATGGCATTGGTATAGACATAAAGTGATAATAAATGACACTTTCGTGATTGATAAAGTGTTATACATTCGAAAGTTTCATGAACTTACTTTCACAGGGAATTCTGAAGTTCGGTTTTACAAATATGGTGCTATTTTTCAGAATAGGACTACTAGGCACTGGGATTTCTTAGTTGGTTGCACTTGTGTATGGAGATGATATAGTACTTGCTTGTAAGAAGTTTATAGAACGATTTTGAACAATCTTAACAAATTTTAAGGACAATTATAAAATAAAGACACTTTTGAGAAGCGTCCTAGGAATAACATCATATCTTTTTATAGGAACTTTTGAAATAATGTCCTATAAAATAACTAATACGATGATGTCCTAAAAACTTGTAAAGACACCCAAAAGAGTACTATAAACTTATTGCAACACTTTTAGATAACACGCTTTATTGTTTGGTCCTATAAATATAAGTCCTATAGAGCAGTCTATTGGGACACTTAAAACATTTTTGGCGTCCTATATATCCAGTTTTGTTGTAGTGACATCACCACCGTGCATATGGTGTTTCTTCTTTTGATAAGGTTATCATTCATAAATATGATGCAATATAAGAACATGAAAGTGAAATCATATTATCTTACAAAAGTGTAGGAAAACATTCAGAAATATTAATAACAAGCATTGATGTATCATATATTAGATTCTTAAACATCCTTCTTGATGGAAGCACTATAGCCAGTTTGATCATCATAGTATTTAGACCATAACATCACACCTCCATACTTGGAAGAACCCTTGATTGCTGGAAGCACTTTGGAAGTAAGGTCACTAACAGGAATGAAACCGCTTCCGGCCAGTGGCGGATCCAGAAAATTTCCTAATGGGGGCACCTTTAGGGTAGATTAAAGGTCCCTAAAGTCGTCCAATATATTTTTAGCCTAATTACGCTATTTCAAGAGATTTTTAAAGTTTTTTTGGTTAATTTCGAAGAATTTCTAAGTTTTTTTTGTTGATTTTAAGAACGGTTTCGTTTTTTGGGTTAATTTCGAGAATCTTTCTTGGTTTTATAATTGATTTCGAGGTATCTTTTTTTTGTTGATGGGGTCCCGAACAAAATTCACTGGGGGGACAATTACTAAGACTTCAAAAATTATTAATTTTTACATAGGAAAATTCCATTTTTTTCTCAATCTAGTGGGGGCCTTTCCCCCCTCTACTATAGCATTACATCCGCCACTGCTTCCGGCCGCTGTGGCCGCTGCCGGTAAGCCCAAGAAAATCTTCGACTTCGGGATGCCAGAAGTCCATTGCTTCCAACCATCTTCAAGGTTAGTTATGTTTGTGGAATACTGGCAAGGTGGATTGTTATAGAACTGAACCCAAACGTAGTCAAACAGGCCGGTCTGAAGGGCCCCACCTAGCCACGCGTCAGGGTACGGACACTGTGGGGCCGCGGTTAAGTAAACCTTCTTACTTTTAGTGCCATATGCAGATAGATACCGAGCCAAATCATCCCAATGTGCGCTTCCTCCTGATTCGATGTCGAAGTCGATACCGTCCAATGAAGCGTTGCCAAGTGGACGGACGCCCGAAGTCTTTCCGCCTAGAAAGTTATCCCAAAGGTATGAAGCTACTTCTTGAGCATCTTGTTTTGATGCAATCGAATAACTACCTATCCCACCACCGATGGATAGCATCACCTTGACTCCTTTGGCTTGGCATGCTTCAATATCCGAGCTTAATCCAATGCACCCATTGCTATATGGATCGCAGTGGCCAGAGAGGTCCATTCTCGGTGTTCTCCCATTGCCAAATGTCCAAAGAAAAGCTAAGTTTACATATTCATAGTTTCCAGTGGCACAAGTCTCAGCCAAAGTTCCTTCATTCCCATTTTGTCCCCAATATATGGAAATCCCACCAGCATTAGAGCCTGCAACTAGTAGTAGCAGTAGTGAGGTCAAGAATGGTAGTGATCGTGCTGAGTGAAATGACATTTTTACCCTTTCACCGAGATGAATTTAAACTTAAGGTCGAAGTATGTTTTTATGTACCAAGTAGTGCTATAGGTCATCCTTAAATAGTATGCAGAGTCTTGCTAAGCACCGTAGCTTAACAGTTGCTTTATTCGTACCCTTAATATGAACATTTGCAGGTTCAAAACTTGATACTTTTATTCTGTTAGTTTTGTCTATTTTCTGTTGTCTTGATTATATGGGTTGATCTTAAATGTGTCTGCAAGAAGAAAGAGTAAAGTTTGTCACTTTTTTGGCATTCGCTCTTTTACAATTCTTTACTACAGATTTGTCTGTTACGTTTGGATTTTGTCCCTCACACTAACTGTTGTTAAAATTTTCTGTTAAATCCAATTAAATGAGGAGTATTTTAATCAACTTTATTATCTCTTATGTGATATTGATTTATAATATAAAAAATTAAAAATTGTTAATTGTTAATTCCACCGACACTCACTATCCACAGGGAGGGACCAAGAATTTTATTCATACGGTGGCACCATACACTATAGATAAAAATTAATATCAAAAAACACGGTTTTATCAACATGTCTTCATCTTCTTACTGACGTTCAATATTGTCCGATGTGTTTTTAGCCTAATTCCACGGTTTCAAGGGATTATTAAAACTTTTTGCTTGATTTCAAGGGATTTTTTAGTTTATTATCGATTTTGAGAGTTATCTTTCAAGCTTTTTCATTGATTTCAAGAGTTTATTTTTGGTTTTTTGGTTGCTTACAAGGTATGGTTGCACCTTCTTAAGCTTTTGAATATCATAAGGTGGCACCTTCTAAAAAGATAAGGTTGCACCTTTTATAAAAGTAAAATCCTTACCCTTTGACGAAGAGAGAATGCAGTAGCACTTGCCAATGGTTGTTAACGGGAGGGATGAAATCCAAGAAACTTTAAAAATGCTAAGAACATAATCTTTTTTTTGGAGATTTTAGCTTTTGATTCTTCATTCGAAGAATGTGTTTTAAGGGTGATCTCAGGTTTAAGTTACCTTATACGAACGTGCTTTTCGCATCACCTAACTCGTACTATAGCTTGACCAAAATCACTAACACCCATATAACAAGTAACAACAAGGCAAGTGCATTTATACTTGTAGTCATTAATGATTTCATCGCATCAGAACAGCTTGTGGGCTTGCGGTTTTGCAAATTGTGACTTTGGATTGTTTTTTGTGCATAGACAAAAGGGACTATAATACCGCAACTTGTTGTTTGTAGAGGTTTTTTGCGGTGGGCCCACTTTTTCTGCATTAGACTGCCAGAAACCCCAAGAAAAAGTGCCTTGCAGTGTTTGCTTGCGGTTTCATGGCTATTTGGTGAGAAAAGATTGTGAGGCGGCTATAAAGTTAAATGTTTTTTCATGAGGTGCCATTTGAGATGATAACCCCTGTAATCTGGCCTTTAACTGTCATACTATAATAGTTAGAAGTACAACCAATAATACTAATACTGTAGAAGCGTTCATGATTTCCAAAAAGACGTTACAAATGGTTAACTATAAGATGTTTTTTTTTTTTTTTGGAACTTTAGAGGTTAGGTTACCAAAATATTGGAGGATATTTCTTTAGGTTGACCATTCTTTGTGTTCTTAGAGTTCAACCACCTTGACTTAGTAGGTGATTATTGGTTCATCTGTTTCGACAAATATAAGCTAGGCCTAGGAGTTGTAATCAAACTAAGAACAACTTTCAGCACATTGTTTAGTGCCATTAGGTATTTAGGTTTGTGCTAAGAAATTGTTTCGAGTCAATGTAACAAAACCAGGTTTAGAAGACCAAACGATTGTCCAATAGGTTTAATTATGTGAAGCTTTTGGGATTTTTTTACTCAAATAATATGTTCATAAGACAATTTTTGAAATAAGGTCATATGAAAAAATTAACAGGATGTTGTATTTAAATGTCTTAAAAATTGTTACGACACTCAAAAAAATCTATAAACTTATTGCAACACTTTTATGTAGGATGCAAAAGTGTTTGATCCTATAAACAAACTTAACTCATATAAAACAATCTATTTGGAAAATTAGACAGCTTTGATGTCCTATAAACTCGGTTTTGCTGTAGCTAGTGTTATGATTCATATTGTTTCACATGTTTTGTTCTTGTGTGTGTTTCTATGCAAAACATATATTGATGTTTTTTCCCACATACAAAACAGTTCCTTAGGATTGAGTTACAAACCTGTTTGCAATTGTATTTAGTCCAGAATTCTCCCATTCTTGAGAAACCCATCAATTCACATAAATTGATAAAGTTTAGACACCACAAGCTATAGCAACACAAACCATAACCTGCTCACAAAAGCATTGCATTGAACATCAGGTGTGCATCTAAAAATATGGAAAGCAAGACAAAACATAATCTACTCATAGAAGCATTTCATCAAACATTTGGTGCATAAAAAAATTAGGCAACATTATTAGGCTCAGAATCTTCAAATCCCACCTACAAAATAAAAGCATTTCATCAAAGACTTGGACTGCATCTGAAAGTGGAACCACATCACATTTTCCATTCAGATTCAGATGCAAAAAAGGAGATTTATCTGTCAGACAACCATGGAACCATGCCAGGACCCATCAAGATGGGCTAGCAACGATCCTCTACCGAGCCATGGCCTAGACCATAAGGTTCTGTTAATCACGCTCTGGTTCCATGGTTATGGTTCATCAACCAGACATGGGTTTCTGTCTTCTTAGGTATCAAGAATACAGAGGTACGAGCCTATAGAACAGATCCTGTTCAAGTAAGGTCGTGCTAATCTTTCCCTCCATCCTCTTTATATACATGCTACCCTTTGCAATTCCACCCGATGTGGGAAACTCAAACTGCTACTTGAAATAGAAATCCCTTAAGAAGGCTGGGCCCAACTCTAGAAGGCCTTCATCGGACCCATTTTGATATTATAAGGCTAAAAAGCCTGGTCTTTATTTGCTAGTTTGCTACTAATAAAGTGGTTTTTTTTTTCTAATTATGTTATGTTATTTAAAAATAAATTGCATTTTTGTGCTCTTATACTCATTTCGATCTATGGCATAGTTTTATTTTTTTATAATTGTATATATGTTAGTTAGTAAGAATTGTGATTTTCATAGCATAGATGATGAAGGGGGGACAAAACAAAAAATGATTGGTAGGAATTTTTGCAGAAACATTTGCAGTCTTGCTCCTTTTGGCCAAGTCAAAAGGTGGGTTACCTCTTAAGTTCAGTGGCAAACAGAAAAAAGAACTAAAAATTTGATTTGATCAATCGGAAAAAAATAAGTTAAACGCATAAACACATGAAGTGTCGCATGCACTTCACCGAGCTAAAGGTGTATGCCATTGCTATTAGCTTGACATTTGTGATTTCGTTACTAGCCTAACAACGCATGTTTCTGATTACAGGTTTTGTTCATTTAAATTTGATCTCAATCTCAATCTCTTCTTTGATTTTATTTAGTTTCTTTTAGAGTTGTTCGCACGCGGTACTCCCGTGTTAGGCCGGTTAGAAAAGTGGGTTTGGCCAACTATTTTAATTAATGGGTGGGCCCGGACGAGGCTATTAAAATTAATGGGCATGCTTTGACGATGAAAAAGAATTTCAGACAAGCCCACCCAGCCCGTTTTAAAGTGGTTTTGGATTGGACTCAACCTACCGAGTATCAACCGCCTTCCAACTACATGTGATAAGTCATATATTACTACATTTCCAACTTATATCAGCAGAACTTACCTTCATAGGGAATTCTGAAGTTCGGTTTTACAAATATGGTGCTATTATTCAGAATAGGACTACTAGGCACTGGGATTTCTTTTGGTTGTGCTTGTGTATGTAGATGATATAGTTCTTGCAGGTCTTTCGGCAACAACAATTGATCGGGTAACACGCCCTATAATGAAATGGGGTTTAAAGGATGCCAACAATGTCTGAGGGCCGTTTACTAAATGCTTAGCTGGTAAGTGCTTTCTAGGTCACTTTATGTTATCGGATGGTTTATAGGTCTTAACTTTATAGGACCAAACATGAAAGTGTCATATCTAAAAGTGTTGTAAGGTGTTTATAGAACACTTTTGAACAATCTTAACAAATTTTAAGGACAATTTTAAATAAAGACACTTTTGAGAAGCGTCCTGTAAATACATCTTTTTATAGGAACTTTTTGAAATAATGTCCTATAAAATAACTAATACAATGATGTCCTAAAAACTTGTTAAGACACCCAAAAGCATATTGCAACACTTTTAGGTACAAGCTTTATTGTTTGGTCCTATAAATATAAATTATATAAATCCTGTAAGGCAGTCTATTGGGACATTTAAGAATATACCCAATTTTAATGTAGTGACATCGCCACCGTGCATATGGTGTTTCTTCTTTTTGATAAGGTTATCATTCATAAATATGATGCAATATAAGAACATGAAAGTGAAATCATATTATCTTACAAAAGTGTAGGAAAACATTCAGAAATATTAATAACAAGCATTGATGTATCATATATTAGATTCTTAAACATCCTTCTTGATGGAAGCACTATAGCCAGTTTGATCATCATAGTATTTAGACCATAACATCACACCTCCATACTTGGAAGAACCCTTGATTGCTGGAAGCACTTTGGAAGTTAGGTCACTAACAGGAATGAAACCGCTTCCAGCCGCTGTGGCCGCCGCTGGTAGGCCCAGGAAAATCTTCGACTTCGGGATGCCAGAAGTCCATTGCTTCCAACCATCTTCAAGGTTAGTTATGTTTGCGGAATACTGGCAAGGAGGGTTGTTATAGAACTGAACCCAAACGTAGTCAAACAGGCCGGTCTGAAGGGCCCCACCTAGCCACGCGTCAGGGTACGGACACTGTGGGGCCGCGGTTAAGTAAACCTTCTTACTTTTAGTGCCGTATGCAGATAAATACCGAGCCAAATCATCCCAATGTGCGCTTCCTCCGGATTCGATGTCGAAGTCGATACCGTCCAATGAAGCGTTGCCAAGTGGACGGACGCCTGAAGTCTTTCCGCCTAGAAAGTTATTCCAAAGGTATGAAGCTACTTCTTGAGCATCTTGTTTTGATTCAATCGAATAACTACCTATCCCACCACCGATGGATAGCATCACCTTGACTCCTTTGGCTTGGCATGCTTCGATATCCGAGCTTAATCCAATGCAGCCATTGCTATATGGATCGCAGTGACCAGAGAGGTCCATTCTCGGTGTTCTCCCATTGCCAAATGTCCAAAGAAAAGCTAAGTTTACATATTCATAGTTTCCAGTGGCACAAGTCTCAGCCAAAGTTCCTTCATTCCCATTTTGGCCCCAATATATGGAAATCCCACCAGCATTAGAGCCTGCAACTAGTAGTAGCAGTAGTGAGGTCAACAATGGTAGTGATCGTGCTGAGTAAAATGACATTTTTACCCTTTCACCGAGATGAATTTAAACTTAAGGTGGAAGTATGTTTTTATGTACCAAGTAGTGCTATAGGTCATCCTTAAATAGTATGCAGAGTCTTGCTAAGCACCGTAGCTTAACAGTTGCTTTATTCGTACCCTTAATATGAACATTTGCATGTTCAAAACTTGATAGTTTTATTCTGTTAGTTTTGTCTACTTTCTGTTGTCTTGATTATATGGGTTGATCTTAAATGTGTCTGCAAGAAGAAAGAGTAAATTACATTTCTTGTCCCATGTTTGTCAATTTTTTGGCATTCGCTCTTTTACAATTCTTTACTACAGATTTGTCTGTTACGTTTGGATTTTGTCCTTCACACTAACTGTTTTTAAAAATTTCTGTTAAATCCAATTGAATGAGGAGTATTTTAATCAACTTTATTATCTCTTATGTGATATTGATTTATAATATAAAAAATTAAAAATTGTTAATTCCACTAACACTCACTATCCACAGGGAGGGACCATGAATTTTATTCATACGGTGGCACCATACACTATAGATAAAAATTAATTACAAAAACACGGTTTTATCAACATGTCTTCATCTTCTTACTGACGTTCAATATCGTCCGATGTGTTTTTAGCCTAATTCCACGGTTTCAAGGGATTATTAGAACTTTTTGCTTGATTTCAAGGGATTTTTTAGTTTATTATCGATTTTGAGAGTTATCTTTCACGCTTTTTCATTGATTTCAAGAGTTTATTTTTGGTTTTTTGGTTGCTTACGAGGTATGGTTGCACCTTCTTAAGTTTTTGAATATCATAAGGTGGCACCTTCTAAAAAGATAAGGTTGCACCTTTTATAAAAGTAAAATCCTAACCCTTTGACGAAGAGAAAATGCAGTAGCACTTGCCAATGGTTGTTAACGGGAGGGATGAAATCCAAGAAATTTAAAAAATGCTAAGAACATAATCTTTTTTTGGAGATTTTAGCTTTTGATTCTTCATCCTAAGAATGTGTTTTAAGGGTGATCTCAGGTTTAAGTTACCTTATACCAACGTGCTTTTGGCATCACCTAACTCGTATTATAGCTTGACCAAACCCATTTTCATCTTATGTAAATCTCAATTGCACCAAAATGAGTAATGCCACTAAAATCACTAACACCCATATAACAACAAGGCAAGTGCATTTACACATGTAGTCATTAATGATTTCATCACATCAGAACAGCCTGTCATTGGTGATCCGCCATTTGCATTATTTCCGGTTGTATGGTTTATACATGAGTAAAGTCCATAATCATTGACACAGTGCCTGGAGTTCTAATATGAGGTTATCATTGTAAATAATCACATCAAGAAAAGATATCTACTTTATAGACAACTGACAAAATTTTCACAAATAGGCTTCATCTTGCGGTTTTTTAAGATGCAAAATGGGCTTGCGGTTTTGCAAATTGTGACTTTGGATTGTTTTTTGAGCATAGACACAAGGGACTATAATACCGCAACTTGTTGTTTCTAAAGATTTTTTTTTCCGTGGGCCCACTTTTTCTGCATTAGACTGCCAGAAACCCCAAGAAAAAGTGCCTTGCAGTGTTTGCTTGCGGTTTCATGGCGCTATTTGGTGAGAAAAGATTGTGAGGCGGCTATAAAGTTAAATGTTTTTTCATGAGGTGCCATTTGAGATGATAACCCCTGTAATCTGGCCTTTAACTGTCATACTATAATAGTTATAAGTACAACCAATAATACTAATATTGTAGAAGCGTTCGTGATTTCCAAAAAGACATTACAAATGGTTAACTATAAGATGGTTTTTTTTTTTTTTGGAACTTTAGAGTTAGGTTACCAAAATATTGGAGGATATTTCTTTAGGTTGACCATTCTTTGTGTTCTTAGAGTTCAACCACCTTGACTTAGTAGGTGATTATTGGTTCATCTGTTTCGACCAATATAAGCTAGGCCTAGGAGTTGTAATCAAACTAAGAACAACTTTCAGCACATTGTTTAGTGCCATTAGGTATTTAGGTTTGTGCTAAGAAATTGTTTCGAGTCAATGTAACAAAACCAGGTTTAGAAGACCAAACAATTGTCCAATAGGTTTAATAATGTGAAGCTTGGGATTTTTTTACTCAAATAATATGTTCATAAGACAATTTTTGAAATAATGTCACATGAAAAAATTAACAGGAAGTTGTATTTAAATGTCTTAAAAATTGTTACGACACTCAAAAAATTCTATAAACTTATTGTAACACTTTTATGTAGGACGCAAAAGTGTTTATTCGTATAAACAAACTTAAGTCATATAAAACAATCTATTTGGAAAATTAGACAGCTTTGATGTCCTATAAACTCGGTTTTGCTGTAGCTAGTGTTATGATTCATATTGTTTCACATGTTTTGTTCTTGTGTGTGTTTCTATGCAAAACATATATTGATGTTTTTTCCCACATACAAAACAGTTGCATAGAATTGAGTTACAAACCTGTTTGCTATTGTATTTAGTCCAGGCAGAATTCTCCCATTCTTGATAAACCCATCATCAATCCACATGAATCCAACACAAGTTGATCAAGTTTAGACACCACAAGCTATAGCAACACAAATCATAAGCTGCTCATAGAAGCATTTCATTGAACATCTGGTGTGGTAGCCTCAGAATCTTCAATGCCCACCTACAAAATAAAAGCATTTCATCAAACACTTGCACTGCATCAGAATAAAAGCATTTCCATTCAGATTGAGATGCAAAAAGGAGATTTATCTGTCAGACAACCATGGAACCATGCCAGGACCCATCAAGATGGACTAGCAACGATCCTCTACTGAGCCATGGCCTAGGCCATAATGCTCTGTTAATCACGCTCTGGTTCCATGGTTATGGTTCATCAACCAGATATGGGTTTCTGTCTTCTTAGGTATCAAGAATACAGAGGTACGAGCCTATAGAACAGATCCTGTTCAAGTAAGGTCGTGCTCATCTTTCTCTCCATCCTCCTTATATACACGCTACCCTTTGCAATTCCAGCCGATGTGGGATACTCAAACTGCTGCTTGCAATACAAATGCTTAAGAAGGCTGGGCCCAGCTCTAGAAGGCCTTCATCGGACCCATTTTGATATTATAACTTAATAAGGCTAAAAAGCCTGGTCTTTATTATATTATAAATTGCATTTTTGTGCTCTTATGCTCATTTCGATATATGGCATAGTTTTATTTTTTTATAATTGTATATATGTTAGTTAGTAAGAATTGTGATTTTCATAGCATAGATGATGAAGGGGGGACAAAACAAAAAATGATTGGTAGGAATTTTTGAAGATACATTTGCATTCTTGCTCCTTTTGGCCAAGTCAAAAGGTGGGTTACCTCTTAAGTTCAGTGGCAAACAGAAAAAAGAACTAAAAGTTTGATTTGATCAATCGGAAAAAAATAAGTTAAATAAACACATGAAGTGTCGCATGCACTTCACCGAGCCGAAGGTGTATGCCATTGCTATTAGCTTGACATTCGTGATATCGTTACTAGCCTTTGTTGAAATGCAATGCAACGAGAACAACAACGCATGTTTCTGATTACAGGTTTTGTTCATTTAAATTTGATCTCAATCTCAATCTCTTCTTTGATTTTATTTATGTTTCTTTTAGAGTTGTTCGCGGGCGGTACTCCCGTGTTAGGCCGGTTAGAAAAGTGGGTTTGGCCAACTATTTTAATTAATGGGTGGGCCAATACAAGACTATTAAAATTAATTGGCGTGCTTTGACGATGAAAAAGAATTTCAGACAGGCCCACCCAGCCCGTTTTAAAGTGGTTTTGGATTGGGCTCAGCCTACCGAGTATCAACCGCCTTCCAACTACATGTGATAAGTCATATACTACTACATTTCCAACTTATATCAGCAGAACTTACCTTCATAGGGAATTCTGAAGTTCGGTTTTACAAATATGGTGCTATTATTCAGAATAGGACTACTAGGCACTGGGATTTCTTTTGGTTGTGCTTGTGTATGTAGATGATATAGTTCTTGCAGGTCTTTCGGCAACAACAATTGATCGGGTAACACGCCCTATAATGAAATGGAGTTTAAAGGATGCCAACAATGTCTGAGGGCCGTTTACTAAATGCTTAGCTGGTAAGTGCTTTCTAGGTCACTTTATGTTATCGGATGGACATGACAAGGGCTGAAAGTCTTACCCGGTAAGTGAGAGTGATGACTCTTGCCAAGTAAGCGCTTACCGGATAAAAATGTTGCATATGATGTCCTTTTAATATACTAAAATTTTTCCCAGTAAGTTAAATTCAATTGTCGACGCTTACCGAGTAAGCTTTGGGTAAACGGCCCCTAAGTGTTCTAATAGATTGGTTTATAGGTCTTAACTTTATAGGACCAAACATGAAAGTGTCATATCTAAAAGTGTTGTAAGGTGTTTATAGAACACTTTTGAACAATCTTAACAAATTTTAAGGACAATTTTAAAAAAAGACACTTTCGAGAAACGTCCTGTAAATACATCTTTTTATAGGAACTTTTTTGAAATAATGTCCTATAAAATAACTAATACGTTGATGTCCTAAAAACTTGTTAAAACACCCAAAAGTGTACTATAAACTTATTGCAACACTTTTAGATAACACGCTTTATTGTTTGGTCCTATATATATAAGTCCTGTAGAGCAGTCTATTGGGACAGTCGAAACATTTTTGGCGTCCTATATACCCAGTTTTGTTGTAGTGACATCACCATCGTGCATATGGTGTTTCTTCTTTTTGATAAGGTTATCATTCATAAATATGATGCAATATATGAACATGAAAGTGAAATCATATTATCTTACAAAAGTGTAGGAAAACATTCAGAAATATTAATAACAAGCATTGATGTATCATATATTAGATTCTTAAACATCCTTCTTGATGGAAGCACTATAGCCAGTTTGATCATCATAGTATTTAGACCATAACATCACACCTCCATACTTGGAAGAACCCTTGATTGCTGGAAGCACTTTGGAAGTAAGGTCACTAACAGGAATGAAACCGCTTCCGGCCGCTGTGGCCGCTGCCGGTAGGCCCAAGAAAATCTTTGACTTCGGGATGCCAGAAGTCCATTGCTTCCAACCATCTTCAAGGTTAGTTATGTTTGCGGAATACTGGCAAGGTGGATTGTTATAGAACTGAACCCAAACGTAGTCAAACAGGCCCGTCTGAAGGGCCCCACCTAGCCACGCGTCAGGGTATGGACATTGTGGGGCCGCAGTTAAGTAAACCTTCTTACTTTCAGTGCTGTATGCAGATAGATACCGAGCCAAATCATCCCAATGTGCGCTTCCTCCTGATTCGATGTCAAAATCGATTCCATCCAATGAAGCGTTGCCAAGTGGACGGATACCCGAAATCTTTCCGCCTAGAAAGTTATCCCAAAGGTACGAAGCCACTTCCTGAGCATCTTGTTTTGATGCAATCGAATAACTACCTATCCCGCCACCGATGGATAGCATCACCTTGACTCCTTTGGCCTGACATGCTTCGATATCCGAGCTTAATCCAATGCAGCCATCGCTATATGGATCGCAGTGGCCAGAGAGGTCCATTCTCGGTGTTCTACCATTGCCAAATGTCCAAAGAAAAGCTAGGTTTACGTATTCATAGTTTCCAGTGGCACAAGTCTCAGCCAAAGTTCCTTCATTCCCATTTTGCCCCCAATATATGGAAATCCCACCAGCGTTAGAGCCTGCAACTAGTAGTAGCAGTAGTGAGGTCAAGAATGGTAGTGATCTTGCTGAGTGAAATGACATTTTTACCCTTTACTGAGATGAATCTAAACTTAAGGTGGAAATATGTTTTTGTGTACCAAGTAGTGCTATAGAACATCCTTAAATAGTATGGAGAGCCTTGCTAAGCACCGTAGCTTAACAGTTGTTTTATTCATACCCTTAATATGAACATTTGCAGGTTCAAAACTTGATAGTTTTATTCTGTTAGTTTTGTCTACTTTCTGTTGTCTTGATTATATGGGTTGATCTTAAATGCGTCTGCAAGAAGAAAGAGTAAATTACATTTCTTGTCCCATGTTTGTCACTTTTTTGGCATTCGCTCTTTTACAATTCTTTACTACAGATTTGTCTGTTATGTTTGGATTTTGTCCCTCACACTAACTGTTGTTAAAAATTTCTGTTAAATCCAATTAAATGAGGAGTATTTTAATCAACTTTATTATCTCTTATGTGATATTGATTTATAATATAAATAATTAAAAATTGTTAATTGTTAATTCCACCGACACTCACTATCCACAGGGTGGGACCAAGAATTTTATTCATACGGTGGCACCATACACTATAGATAAAAATTAAATACAAAAAACACAGTTTTATCAACGTGTCTTCATCTTCTTACTGACGTTCAATATCGTCCGATGTGTTTTTAGCCTAATTCCACGGTTTCAAGGGATTATTAAAACTTTTTGCTTCATTTCGAGGGATTTTTTAGTTTATTATCGATTTTGAGAGTTATCTTTCAAGCTTTTTCATTGATTTCAAGAGTTTATTTTGGTTTTTTGGTTTTTTGGTTGCTTACAAGGTATGGTTGTACCTTCTTAAGCTTTTGAATATCATAAGGTGGCACCTTCTAAAAAGATAAGGTTGCACCTATTATAAAAGTAAAATCCTAACCCTTTGACGAAGAGAGAATGCAGTAGCACTTGCCAATGGTTGTTAACGGGAGGGATGAAATCCAAGAAACTTTAAAAATGCTAAGAACATAATCTTTTTTTGGAGATTTTAGCTTTTGATTCTTCATCCGAAGAATGTGTTTTAAGGGTGATCTCAGGTTTAAGTTACCTTATACGAACGTGCTTTTCGCATCACCTAACTCGTATCATAGCTTGACCAAAATCACTAACACCCATATAACAAGTAACAACGAGGCAAGTGCATTTATACTTGTAGTCATTAATGATTTCATCGCATCAGAACAGCTTGTGGGCTTGCGGTTTTGCAAATTGTGACTTTGGATTGTTTTTTGTGCATAGACAAAAGGGACTATAATACCGCAACTTGTTGTTTTAAAGGTTTTTTGCCATGGGCCCACTTTTTCTGCATTAGACTGTCAGAAAACCCAAGAAAAAGTGTCTTGCAGTGTTTGCTTGCGGTTTCATGGCTATTTGGTGAGAAAAGATTGTGAGGCGGCTATAAAGTTAAATGTTTTTTCATGAGGTGCCATTTGAGATAATAACCCGTGTAATCTGTCCTTTAACTGTCATACTATAATAGTTAGAAGTACAACCAATAATACTAATACTGTAGAAGCGTTCGTGATCTCCAAAAAGACATTAGAAATGGTTAACTATAAGATGGGTTTTTTTTGGAACTTTATAAGTTAGGGCTTAGAGTAAGATGGTTATTTTTTTGGAACTTTAGAGGTTAGGTTACCAAAATATTGGAGGATATTTCTTTAGGTTGACCATTCTTTGTGTTCTTAGAGTTCAACCACCTTGACTTAGTAGGTGATTATTGGTTCATCTGTTTCGACCAATATAAGCTAAGAGTTGTAATCAAATTAAGAACAACTTTCAGCACATTGTTTAGTGCCATTGGCTATTTAGGTTTGTGCTAAGAAATTGTTTCGAGTCAATGTAACAAAACCAGGTTTAGAAGACCAAACAATTGTCCAATAGGTTTAATTATGTGAAGCTTTTGGGATTTTTTTACTCAAATAATATGTTCACAAGACAATTTTTGAAATAATGTCATATGAAAAAATTAACAGGATGTTGTATTTAAATGTCTTAAAAATTGTTACGACACTCAAAAAATTCTATAAACTTATTGCAACACTTTTATGTAGGACGCAAAAGTGTTTGATCCTATAAACAAACTTAAGTCATATAAAACAATCTATTTGGAAAATTAGACAGCTTTGATGTCCTATAAACTCGGTTTTGCTGTAGCTAGTGTTATGATTCATATTGTTTCACATGTTTTGTTCTTGTGTGTGTTTCTATGCAAAACATATATTGATGTTTTTTCCCACATACAAAACAGTTGCATAGGATTGAGTTACAAACCTGTTTGCAATTGTATTTAGTCCAGAATTCTCCCATTCTTGCCATCAATCCACATGAATCCAACATAAGTTGATCAAGTTTAGACACCACAAGCTATAGCAACACAAATCATAACCTGCTCATAGAAGCATTTCATCGAACATCTGGTGTGCTAGCCTCAGAATCTTCAATGCCCACCTACAAAATAAAAGCATTTCATCAAACACTTGCACTGCATCTGAATAAAACACTTGCACTGCATCTGAATAAAAGCATTTCCATTCAGGATTGCAAAAAGGAGATTTATCTGTCAGACAACCATGGAACCATGCCATGACCCATGAAGATGGGCTGGCAACGATCCTCTACTGAGCCATGGCCAAGACCATAAGGTTCTGTTAATCACGCTCTGGTTCCATGGTTATGGTTCATCAACCAGATATGGGTTTCTGTCTTCTTAGGTATCAAGAATACAGAGGTACGAGCCTATAGAACAGATCCTGTTCAAGTAAGGTCGTGCTCTACTTTCTCTCCATCCTCCTTATATACACGCTACCCTTTGCAATTCCACCCGATGTGGGAAACTGCCGCTTGCAATACAAATGCTTAAGAAGGCTGCTGGGCCCAACTCTAGAAGGCCTTCATCGGACCCATTTTAGTATAATAAGAGGCTAAAAACCCTGGTCTCTATTTGTTACTAACTTAAAGTTGTGTATCTCTAATTATATTATGTTAATTAAAGTTTTTATCTTTTATTATATTATAAAATATTTATAATTGTTTATTTATTTAAGATGTCTTTTTAATTATTATGTTCATAAACTAGCCTTTTTATCAAACATAATGTTTTCATCAGATGGCTTATTAAACATTGGATAAATGTTTACGAGAGAAATAATATTTTATTAATTATTGAATTGGATATATTAATAATATAACTAAAGATAAAAATGTCAAAATAAAGTAGTTGTTGGAGTTATACGAAGTTTCAAGAATTAGAAATCTTGAACAATACTTTCTTGACGATAGTTGTTACTACACTTGAAGACATTAAGAATGTGTTAGGTCTGCGGGAAAGGACAGTACAAAAACTTGTCCACATTTGGTGCGACACTAGATTGGGATAAGAGAAGATCTAAGCTTGACAAAAAGGTCTACGGGAAAGGACAGTACAAAAACTTGTCCCACATTTGGTGCGACACTAGATTGGGATAAGAGAGGATCTAAGTTTGACAAAAATGTGTTTTTTTTTTCTTTTAACCCCAATGGGGCAGCCTACCGGTTAAGGCTTAGTGTTGGGGAAAAACCCACCCAAGTTCGAATCCGGGGGTGAGCAACCAGGGGCCACTGAGTATTAATCCCAGGGGAGCATGCTTTAGCTCTCGGTAAAAATTACCAAGGATGTAGTCTGGGCAAACCCAGGTGAACCTTATCTAAAAAATGTGTTTCTTTTTCTCCCACCAATACCAAAATAGTTACAAAATGGAAAGATGAGACAAGATTGGTAAATTACTAAACTACCCATCTCAAATTAAAAGCCTAAAACCTTACATAAGTCTTTCGCCCGCGTACCTCGCTCTTGCTCGTCTGCATACCAAATGCATCCCGTAGGATCAACAATCAAATTGGCAAATGACGTAATCATACCGGTTCATGGCATCGGTACAGTGATAATAAATGACACTTTTCTGATTGATAAAATGTTATACATTCTGCAGTTTCATCTAAACCTTATATCTATAGGACTTACATGGTTGCGCTTGTATATATGGACGATATAAATTTTACCGGTTCTTCGTCAACAACAACTGATTAGGTTAAACATGCACTACAATAAAATCAGGTTTGTACTTTATAGGATGCCAACAATAAGTGTCCTAATAGATCACTTTATAGGACGTTTTTTACCAAACAAGAAAGTGACATGTAAAAGTGTTATAAGAAGTTTATAGGACGTTTTTGACTGGTCTTAATAAATTTTTTAGAATAGTTTTAAAATAAACACACTATTATTAGCTATTTTATATGACACTTTGAAATAGAAACTTTTGGAAATAGTGTCCTATGAAATAGTTAATACCATTATTTTAAAAATGTCCTAAAAACCTTGTTAAGAAGCCCAATAGCTTCCTATAAACTTATTGCCACTCTTAGATAGCACACGGTTACACTCTAAGATACCAAATAGTAAAACTTCTATTAAAATGGAATGAATACAAACGATTTCTTAGTTTTCAAGAGATTGAGAGCTCTCACAAGGCTATCGCCTAAAACAGACTTCACAAACTAATCGATACCCCCTCGGCCCCTCTATACCTCAACCCATTTATACAGGGTGTTGTTATAAGGACCCCCTTAAGCATTTGATCCCCGCACATAAATGTAGACCCCCCAGACCCCCCAATACTAGGTTCCACTTGAACACTCACATAAAACCACTTATTTCCCTCTTAAGGGGTTCATTTATAATTCCCCTTTATATATACCTGATATCCTACATTAGCAACTTGTACTACTGTAGTAACTATTTGTACATTCCTATTGACTCCCTCTACCACTATTGACTATTTGACCCGGGTATAACACACATTTTATTGTTTGGTCCTATAAATATAAGTCCCGTAAAGCACTCTATTAACATTTTCGACATCCTATATACCCAATTTTGTTGTAGTGACATTACCACCATCCATATTGTATTTCTTCTTTTTGATAAGGTTATCATTCATAAATATGATGCAATAAAGTGAAAATATACAAAAGTGTAGGAAAACGTTCAGAAATATTAATAACAAACATTGATATATCATATAACAACTGCTGTTTTAGATTCTTAAACATCCTTCTTGATGGAAGCACTATAGCCAGTTTGATCATCATAGTATTTAGACCACAACATCACACCTCCATACTTGGAAGAACCTTTGATTGCAGGAAGCACTTTGGAAGTAAGGTCACTAACAGGAATGAAACCACTTCCAGCCGCTGTAGCTGCCGCCGGTAGGCCCAAGAAAATCTTCGACTTCGGGATGCCAGAAGTCCATTGCTTCCAACCATCTTCAAGGTTAGTTATGTTCGCCGAATACTGGCAAGGAGGGTTGTTATAGAACTGAACCCAAACATAGTCAAACAGGCCGGTCTGAAGGGCCCCACCTAGCCACGCGTCAGGGTACGGACATTGTGGGGCCGCAGTTAAGTAAACCTTCTTACTTTCAGTGCTGTATGCAGATAGATACCGAGCCAAATCATCCCAATGTGCACTTCCACCTGATTCGATATCAAAGTCGATTCCGTCCAATGAAGCGTTGCCAAGTGGACGGATAGCCGAAGTCTTTCCGCCTAGAAAGTTATCCCAAAGGTATGAAGCTACTTCTTGAGCATCTTCTTTTGATGCAATCGAGTAACTACCTATCCCGCCACCGATGGATAGCATCACCTTGACTCCTTTGGATTGACATGCTTCGATATCCGAGCTTAATCCAACGCAGCCGTTGCTATATGGATCACAGTGGCCAGCGAGGTCCATTCTCGGTGTCCTTCCATTGCCAAATGTCCAAAGAAAAGCTAGGTTTACATATTCATAGTTTCCAGTGGCACAAGTCTCAGCCAAAGTTCCTTCATTCCCATTTTGCCCCCAATATATTGAAATCCCACCAGCATTAGAGCCTGCAACTAGTAGTAGCAGCAGTGAGGTCAAGAATGGTAGTGATCTTGCTGAGTGAAATGACATTTTTACCCTTTACTGAGATTAATTTAAACTTAAGGTGGAAATATGTTTTTGTGTACCAAGTAATGCTATAGAACATCTTTAAATAGTATGGAGAGCCTTGCTAACTGCTAAGCACTGTAGCTTAACAGTTGTTTTATTCGTACCCTTAATATGAACATTTGCAGGTTTAAAGCTTGATAGTTTTATTCTGTTAGTTTTGTCTACTTTCTGTTGTCTTGATTATATTGGTTGATCTTAAACTTGTCTGCAAGAAGAAAGAGTAAATCACATTTTTAGTCCCATATTTGTAACTTCTTTAGATCTCGTTGTTTATAATTCTTTTACTACAGATTTGTCTCCTACGTTTGCAAGAAGAAATTGGATTTTGTCCCTCTCACTAACTGTTGTTGAAAAGTTATGTTAAATCCAGTTAAATGAGAGACATTTTAGTCAAGTTCATTATTTTTTATATGCTACTAATATAGAAAAATTAAATAATGTTAATTATTAATACCACCAACACCCACTATCCTACGACCACCACCCGAACTATCCAAGAACAATAAAGAATTAACGTTTGTTAGTGGGGGTTGGGTTTCAGTGATAAGTGCCAAATTTGGTGAGAAGCGTGAGAAGTGGTTATCAACCCTTGGATGAAAAATGGACGAACATCAAGATGAGATTCACCGAGATAAGATGCACCAGATCCAATTGCTTTTAAGCCGCAATCAATGGGAGGACATTTAATTAAAAGTAATCAACTGTTTAAAAGTACTTCTCACAAAAAATAGCACTTCTCACATAATCCTCCGGCTTGTTAGTGGGAGGGACAAAATTCAAGAAATTTTACAAATACTAGTAACATAACGTTTGTTTGGAAATTTTGACTTTAATTCTCCATTTGAAGAATATGTTTATAGGTTGATCCTAGGTTTAAGGTACCTTATACGAGCGTGCTTTCGGCATCACCTAACTCGTATTATAGCTTGACCAAACCCGTTTTCATCTTTTGTGAATCTTAATTGCACCAAAATAATTAATGCCACTAAAATCACCAACATTGCATGGATACGTTTCTTGTAACAAGAAGGCAAGTATATTTATATTTGTAGTCATTAATAATTCCATCGCATCAGAACGGGTTGCGATTGGTGATCCCCCCATTTGTATTATTTCTGGTTATATAGTTTACAGACGGAGTAAAGCCCATAATCATTGATACAGTGAATGGAGTTGTAATCCGAGGTTACCATTGTAAATAACCATAGCAAGAAAATATATTTACTTTATAGCCAAATGACTAAATTTTCTCGAATAGCCAAGAAACCGTAAGTCGACATTGTAAAGCATTTAGCACACAGTACTATCTACTATCTAGTCCAAACTTACATAAGAGATATGTGAACTTCATATTGTATGATGTAGAATTCCGAAAAGCAGCTTATTTGGAAATAACTCATAAAAACATAGACCAAAAAACAATAGCATAAGGACAAATTTGTTTGGTTGTAAACTGTTTCCAAAGTAAAGGATAACAAAAAAAGACGAAACAAATGACAAACCTTATATAAAATATGTTCTTCGATTTCAAATGATCCTGTGATAGCCAAAAGAGGATTCAGCAGCGTGCTCTCTATGGCTGCACCTCTCCCTGAAAGCTTGAAAAGAAAGCATCCGTGTAAAATAATCTACCTCCTACTATATAAACGGGAACTTCTCACACACTTCAAAGCACCAAACATATAAGAAGCTTTAGCTAAAAAATGGCATCCCAGTTGGCATTATTCTCCTCAATTGTGCTACTACTAACGGTGGGTACCAATGCCGGTGGCATTGCTATTTACTGGGGTCAAAACGGGGGCGAGGGAACATTGGCAGAGACCTGCTCAAGTGGTAACTATGATTATGTCAACCTAGCTTTTCTTGCAACATTTGGCAACGGTCAGACCCCCATGATCAATCTTGCTGGTCATTGTGATCCATATAGCAATGGGTGCACCAGTTTAAGCTCGGACATTAAATCATGTCAAGCTAAAGGAATTAAGGTGATGCTCACAATTGGAGGAGCATCCGGGAGCTATTACCTCACTTCCGCTGAAGATGCTAAACAAGTTGCCACTTACCTTTGGAATAACTTCTTAGGTGGGAAATCATCCACCCGTCCTCTTGGTGAAGCCGTGTTGGATGGAATTGACTTTGATATCGAAGGAGGAACCACCCAACATTGGGATGATCTTGCCAAATATCTTTCTGGATACAGTAATCAAGGTAAGAAGGTATACTTGACAGCAGCACCCCAGTGTCCGTTCCCAGATGCATATATTGGAGTTGCACTTAAAACAGGACTCTTTGACTACGTGTGGGTTCAGTTCTATAACAACCCTCCTTGCCAATACTCTGGAGGTGCTACCAACCTTGAAGATTCATGGAAGCAATGGACTTCTGACATACCGGCAACCAAGATTTTCTTGGGGCTACCGGCATCACCTGCAGCTGCAGGAAGTGGATACGTCCCTGTTGGTGATCTAACATCTCAAGTTCTTCCAGCGATCAAAGGTTCTGAAAAGTATGGAGGTGTTATGTTGTGGTCTAAATACTATGATGATCAGACTGGATATAGTTCTTCTATCAAAAGCCATGTGTAGAGTGCTTGTATCATGATCTTATGTGATTATAATATTCTATTATTGTCTATCTGATTTCATCATTACCCATTCAAACGGAAACTCATACTCAAACTAAAATCTAGATTCAAAAATGCATTTGTGAACATCAAAATCTTCATTTTCTTCCATATCAAGATTTAAATTTTGCAAAATCTTCGTCTTCTTAAAAATGAAGATCTGGGTTTTTTTCAAACATCAAAATCATTTCTTTGTTCCATTTGTTAAAATGGGGTCAAGATCAACATGGCCATGATTAAAACAAAAAGATCATCAAGAATGTAATCATATCTGTAATCATGTTATCATGATGGTGAAAAGGTGGTATAGCAACCCAAAAACAGTGGCTCATATAATAATTAGAATTTTATACATATGTTCATAACTTAACATATTATATGTATTTTATGATATAAAATTTCAACATCAAAACATAAAGCTTGAACAGAAGTTTCACAGAAACAAATCCCTAAATCATTGATGTAAGAAGTCTTAATATTGTACTCAATGAAACCAAATTTCGACATGAAAACAGAAACAAGTCAAGTTTGAAACAAACAAAATGGCTAAATCAATCATTGACGGGAGAAGTCTCAGTATTGTTCAAGGCAAGTTCAAACTCCAAAATAGAAGTCCACAAAATTGTTGCTCTAACACCAAAAACAGCTTGTCTACAAGTATGGGTTATGAAGCAGCTATTTGGTGTTCAAAATGCATGTCATTTAGCAGTCAATAGCATATGTATAACCAAGAGGCTTATATTTTGAGTTTTAAAAGTAACAAGATTAAAAGACATGTGGTATTTTATTAAATGGGAGGGAATAGGATTGAGTTACAAACCTGTTTGCAATTATATTTAGTCCAGAATTCTCCCATTCTTGAGAAACCCATCGATCCACATGAATCCAACATAAGTTGATAAAGTTTAGACACCACAAGCTATAGCAACACAAATCATAAGTTGCTCATAGAAGCATTTCATCGAACATCTAGTGTACTAGCCTCAAAATCTTCAATGCCCACCTACAAAATAAAAGCATTTCATCAAACACTTGCACTGCATCTGAATAAAAGCATTTCCATTCAGATTGCAAAAAGGAGATTTATCTGTCAGACAACCATGGAACCATGCCATGACCCATGAAGATGGGCTGGCAACGATCCTCTACTGAGCCATGGCCTAGACCATTAGGTTCTGTTAATCACGCTCTGGTTCCATGGTTATGGTTCATCAACCAGATATGGGTTTCTGTCTTCTTAGGTATCAAGAATACAGAGGTACGAGCCTATAGAACAGATCCTGTTCAAGTAAGGTCGTGATAATCTTTCTCTCCATCCTCCTTATATACACCCTACCTTTTGCAATTCCACCCGATGTGGGAAGCTCAAACTGCTGCTTGCAATAGAAATCCCTTTAGAAGGCTTGGGCCCAAGCTCTAGAAGGCCCATTTTAATAAAAAGCATGATCTTTATTTGTTAGTTGTTGTTAGTGTTACTAACTTAAAGTGGTGTTTCTCTAATTATATTATGTTAATTAAAGTTTTATTTTTTATTATATTATAAAATATTTATAAATGTTTATTTATTTAAGATGTCTTTTTTATTATTTTTATGTGCTTATAAACTAGCCTTTTTATCAAACATAATGTTTTTATTAAATGTTATGAGAGAGATAATACTTTATTAAATGTATTGAATATATTAATAAGAGGGAGTTTCAATTGCAAACCACAAAAAATGTGCAAACCGTGCAAACTCATGGTTGCACACGTAAAATCGGTAAAATTGATTCATGGAGTTGTTTAATATGATGAAAATGTTTCATAAACATCAAATTTTGATGAAATTGTTTCATATTTTGGTGTTTTTTATTCATATGAAACTTTTTCCTCGTTTTTGTGAAACTTTTTCATTTTTTCGTAAATAAACACCTTCATATGAAACAATGTCATCAAAAAATTTAGTATATGAAACATTTTCATCATATTAAACAACTCTACAAAAGATTTTTCATTGATTTACGTGTGCAACCATGAGTTTGCACGATTTGCACGTTTTTTATAACTAAAGATAAAAATGTCAAAATAAAGTAGTTGTTGGAGTTAGATGTAAACTTTTTTTAGATATTTTAACCTTGGACGCTATTTATAAAAAAATTATAAGTTGGTTATAGGAGAATAAATTTAAAACTAAAAAGTAATGAGGTTTAGGGGTTTTACATTCTTTGACTTTCTTCTTGACATGATTTTCTCTTGCTTATTCTTTGAATTCCATTTTGTGAACAACGCTCCATAAATTTTTCATATATTTTTTTTGAATTAGGCCTTGAGTTGGAGCGCTAGAGACTGGAGTTCGAAACTTGTTGAATGCTTGAGTTTCAGTTTATTTAAAAGTTCCAGTTTTATGGTAGATACGATTTTAAATTCAAGAAAGAATAACTTGTTTATAGCCTCAATCTCAATAATTTTTATACCTTCAATTGTATGATTTATGAAATGGAGCTTGCGAACGAGCTTTTGAAAAATGTATATGCATGAATGGCTGGTTCGATTCGACTTAACTCGAAATTTACGAATGGGTTGAATGTTGTTGTTTAATAAAACCACACTTGTTAACTTAAAAAGAGTTCTATTTTATTTTTGAGATCGACTCTAGCTCAAAAGTTATTAAGTTTTAAGTAGCTTGTTAAAAGCTTGAATCGTCTACACCTCTCAGCACGGCCGAATCCAATACTGAAGTGGTAGAGGATGGGCCGCTACTAAAACAAGACATTATTTTCTAGTGTTGTTTATTGTCTTTTTCAAGTTTTTTTATATGGGGTGACATTTAGTTGTAACAACCCCCCCCCCCCCCCCCCCCCCCGCGCGGGTGTGTGTTTTTACTTGTGACCCAAACAACCAAAAAATCAAAAAAAAAAAGTTACTCAAAATCAACCAAAGAACCCAAAAACAATCTTGAAATCAACCGAAATCAGCTAAAAACACATCAAAAATATCTCGAAATCGTGAAAGTAGGCTAATAACACATCTTGCAGACCTTTAATTTACCTTAACGGTACCCCCACTAAGCAAAAATTCTAGTAGCGCTACTGAGTCTTAGCTTATGGTTTCATGGCTATTTGTGAAAAAAAAATTGTGAGGTAGCTATAAAGTTCATGTTTTTTCATGAGGTGCCATTTGAGATTATAACCCCCGTAATCTAGCCTTTAACTTACATAATTTTAATCGTTATGTAGCAATGGATAACCGTAAGATGGGTTTTTTTTTTACTTTTATAAGTTAGGGCTTAGGGTAAGATGGGTTTTTTTGGAACTTTATAGGTTAGGTTACCAAAATATTAAATCCTTTGGGTTGACCATTCTTTGTGTTTTTGGAGTTCAACCACCTTGACTTAGTAGGTGATTATTGGTTCATCTATTTCGACCAAGATAAGCTAAGAGTTGTAATCAAATTAAGTACAACTTTCAGCATATTGTTTAGTGCCATTAGGTATTTAGGTTTATGCTAAGAAATTGTTGGAGTCAAATAATATGTTTATAAAACACTTTTTCAAATAATATGTTTTTTTAAGAGGTATCCCAGACCACATTGGGCCCAGACTAATCCTCGGCAATTTTTTTTTTATATAAAACACTTTTTCAAATAATGTCATATGAAAAAATTAATAGGATGTTGTGTTTAAATGTCTTAAAAATTGTTACGACCTTCAAAAAACGTTTTATAAACTTATTGTAACATTTTTATATATGATGCAAAAATGTTTAATCCTATAAACTTAAGTCATATAAACAACACACCAAGTAAAAATTGGTTTGTACATTAGGTTTGCATTTCTCGTTATTTATATTATATATACACACCTGATTCTTTCTATAAGTTATAAAGTGATTCATGTAGACTAACAATCTGAATCTATTGTTAATCTTTAACAAAGCACTAATTTCATATTATTTAAACATAGTTTGTTATAGATAAAATTAATAATTTATTGTTGCTCCAAAGTTGGTCAACCATACATACCAATAAAAATTGTCCTTTTCCATATATGAAACTATTAATAAACCTCCAAATCATGCCCATAATTCTCACCTTGACCTTAGATTTCTATCATTTCTATACTAAAAAGTCCTAAAAACACTTTCTGTTTATTAGAATACAGAAAGAAAAGAGTCAAACAAAATGGCTTGCAAAATGATTGGTGTGGTTCTAGCCATGGTCCTTGTTGTCTCAATATGTGGTGGAGTCATGGGTCAATCAGGGTGCACCAATGCCCTTATGGGCATGTCACCCTGCCTCAACTTCATTACCGGGAATTCATCCACACCTTCGTCTTCGTGTTGCTCGCAGCTCGGCAACATGGTGCAGTCTCAACCACAATGCCTTTGTCAAGTGTTGAGTGGATCCGGTATCTCGCTTGGAATCAGTATTAACCGAACATTGGCTCTAACGCTTCCCGGTGCTTGTAATGTGCAAACTCCACCAGTCAGCCAGTGCAACGGTTAGATTCTTTTTTTTAACTATATAGTATCTAGAGCAAATTACGATTTTCGTCTATGTGGTTTATTAATAATTTCGATTTTCTTCTCATTGGTTTAGAAATTAGGGTTTCATCTCTATAGTTTGCATTTTGCTGTTATTTTCATCCCTAGACAAGTTCCTAACTTTAAGTACAAAGAACTAAAGCGGTAAAGAATTGTAAACCATAGGGACCGAAACAACATTAAATTGTTATTACATGGACGAAAATAGCAATGAATTACAAACCATAAAGGACGAAAACCTTAGTTTCTAAACCACAAGAATGAAAATCGCAAATTTTAACAAACCACAAGGACGAAAAACCCAATTTACTCTAATATTTATATCGGAAAATCCTTACGCACATTCCTCACTTTCTAAGCCGACTTTTTGGGAGGTGGGTTGCAACATTAATCCGGATATCGTTAGGACAAAGACTCTTTGGTTCCTATTGATTTTTTAAAGTATAATATTTTATATACGTCAAATACTCAGGTACTCCTCACCCTTGGTGAGATTCAAACCCTCTTAACCTACTAAGAAGCTACGCTTTTTCTGTAACTATGCCACTATGGTACCGCTAGACAATGACCCTTTGGTCAAATGTTAGATTCTTTGTCTTCTTTTATTGTCGAATTCATTTATAGGGATTCAAGTTTGTTTCTTATATGCAGCTGCAAGTGGACCACCAGCAACTTCTACACCTAGCCCAGCTGCTTCTCCTGAAGGGTCTACATCGGAACCAAATATATTGCCTGAAAGTCCAACTGAGTCCGATACTCCATCAGGTATTTTCTTAAAGATGTGACCAACATCATCCTCAAAGTTTATTAGATTAGTTGAGGCATGTATAACATGTCACCAACATCATGGTTTCAAAAAAATGATTGACAAGTACTGAAAGCTAATACAGTTGGTTAGTTATTAGCGTTTGTATTAATAAGCGAATGAATGCAGGATCGGGGTCGAAGACAGATGGCTCCACATTTAACGGAAGTGAATCAAGAGCACCTATTAATCTGTTGGTGTTCGTTCTGCTTATCGTCTCGTGGGCTTCCACTACCGCCAGTTTTTGAACTTAAACATTATTCTTTGTTCTTGCAAGTCCCAAAAAGTTTGTTTTCTTTTTTATGTTAAAAGGGTGATTATTGTATCATAGGAGCGGGGGATTTCTTATTTTGATATGATTAGATTGTGTGATTTGCAGTATTTGTTTTCGATACTGAATGAAAGAAGTCGATTTATGGCATGATTAACTTAATGGCAATCACAAGAACAACTAAAAGAGATCAAAGGAACGTTATATTAAGCATTTTGTACTACTTAGTTGTTTGTTAGCAACTTAAGGTGCTTAACATGGCTAATAACTTATTCGGTCAACTATATATATTATTTGCCTCTCTAGTGAGCTTTTAGGGGGAGCTATATGCATAAAGTAAAGTTTTTTTTTTTTTTTTCAGAATTTGCCCCTCTCAATTGAATAACACACACAATCATGAATCATCTATGAAAAAAAAAATCCTTTCAAATTTATAGGAAAAACCAACCAAATAACCAGGGGCGGCCCTGGGGGTGTGCCGGTGGTGCAACCGCACGGGGCCTCCGATGTCCGAGGGCCTCCAGTATTTTCATACATCATGTATATACTATATATAGTAAGAGATGCAAAAATCGAATCAAATGTTCATACAGCCTAGTAGTAAGGTGTGTCTCCTCCATTAGGGAGACGCGGGTTCCAATTCATTTCGAAGCATGCAATATTTTTTAATTGACATTTTCTGGTCCAGCGCAACATTCAAGATTATTTAAATTCATTTGATTTATAGTTAATAACTTTTAAATATTTATAATTTTTAAATTTATTTAATTTCCTTAAATAAGATAATATATTAGATTTTTAATATCAATTTCATCCAGCTTCTTATCTTTATTGTTATTTTATGGTCGTCATCTTTATAATCTATAGCGATTCAACAAATTTACCGATTTAATAATTTTAATCTTCAAATTTTCAGCTCTCTCATTCAACTTTCAAGGTATCATATCAAAGTTTTATAGTAGTTTATGTTTAATGTTTTTTAGTTTTTTTTAATCTTTTTATTAGGTATCTTCCATAAATTTGTTATCTGATTATTTATTTCTTGAAGGTTTTTAATTTTTAATCTATGTGCTTTTAGTAATAATAAATAAATAAATTTGTTCATATGTGTTTTTATATATCCGAATAATGATTGACCAATTTTATATAATATAATTAAGATGCCTCCAAATAGAAAACTTGAATCAGGTTATTCTAAACGGTCAGAAAATAGAGAAAAGATGAACACTTTGTTCGAAGTCAAAGAGGAGTCATCGATCGATTTATTATTAAACAACCATCGGAATGCCCAAGTAACGGAAAATCATGAGAAGTAGAGCAAAATGTGTTTGAAAATACTTCTTATAATGTTAAAAATAAGGAGGGGTGCGTAGATTTTTTAGCATTGGAGCAATGATGTATCAATTTAGTTTTATTTTTATTTGAATATTGTTTATGAAGAGTTAATGTTTCTATACTTTAATGATTTATATTTGAATTTAGTACTAACAAATTTAATACACAATACGACAAAAAAATTATAGAGCCACGTTTAGGTTTTTGCACGGGGCCTCCAAAATGTCAGGGCCGGCCCTGCAAATAACCCCATTTGGTTTGTGCAACTATACAAATTTTACCTAAAATTAAAATTTGATGGACTCGTATTCCCAGTTTTTGAGAAATTTCCCTAATCAAAACGATTTCCAACAAAATCGTTGAATCTGTTAAATACAAGATGTAGTAAATTTAGGTAGCAATTTTGGTTAAAATAAGTCATCTAAATTGCAACAAGATTTAAGGAAATCAAGTAATTGGAGGCTCAGATCTGTGAAATTGATATCGGCAAGAGGAGATCGGAGACCGCCATGGCTGCAAACCACCAGTTGCATGTTCCAATTAAACATACCATCTGTGTTGCCCTGCCAAGATACGGACCCATTTTCCACCTCAATTAGCTCCATAAAATGATGATGCTCGGAAAACAATTTTCACAAAACAAATTCATCATCGCCTCAGAATACCTCCGGGTCCGTATTTTCTTTCATCACCCAAAAGTAGAAAATAAAATAAAATAAAATATTCACAGAGAGATAATAATGATGATGATGATGATGATGATGATGAAGGTTGTGGTGGTGGTGGTGGAAGAGCTGAGATGATATATTTGTGTAGTTGTTTGTGTTCATTTATCTAAGGGTAGTTTGTTGATTTTATTTAATTAGAAGAATGAATGGGGAATGATGTCATTGGCTCAACAGATGATAGATAAAAGTAGTAGTGGCAAGAGAGGAGCAACCACCCTTTAAAAGAACACCTCCACTCTCTCGCCGGAGCCTCCACCAGTTTTTCCGAGCATCATCATCGGTTACATATTCCCCACCATTACACCCTTCTTCTAATCTACTCTGCTGTCATATTTATGGTGGAAAATCATTTCCCAATCTTACCCCCTCACCTTCGTCCCTATTTACACCAGCATAATGGGCCTACTATACCATTCATGGACAGCGGGCTTGTAGCCCAGCAGCATTTTGGAGTATTTGTAAAGTGTTCTAATTCCTTGTGGTTGTGAGTTCGAGTCCCGTCGTAGACAGCGGTGTAGATTTAATAGTAAAATTTAGAAGTAGGTTAGTTGGATGTATTTGTAATATGCTGTTAAAAAAATATGGGCATGTGTAACATTTTCTAACAATCGATTTTGATTATAAAATAAATTAAACGATTTTTTACCAAATTCGCTTACATGATTTTTAATAAATAAAATAACACTACTCATTATGGGGGTAATTGATTTGTATACCCATAACGCACATCCACTTTGCACAATATACCTATACCATAACGGCGATATAACGGTGCGTTACGCCGTTATAACGCACCAAAATGCCGTTATAACGCACCAAAACGCCGTTATAACGGCGAAATTGGTATAACGGCCCTTATAACGGCCTTTTGGGGGTATGGTTGCAAAGTGGGGGTGGGGCTTTGGGCATACCGGTAAAGCTCCCCTCATTATGGACAAAGAAAAATGGCTGGGCTCAAGTCCATAAATGGTAGGGGCTAGGACTAAGACACCACCTAGACCCTACGAGAGGCAGCAATGTGGAATTTTTCGTAATGGGCAAAAGCTTGTAAAGCGCAAACACGTAGAGTTGCATTTTTTAAGAATTTTTTTTTCATAATAGTACAAAACGTATGTTTTTACTTATAATATTAACATAACATAGAAATTTATCATAAATAGTCATGCCTGACTTCAGATCATCTAAAGACTAACATGTTATCATATGTGACTCGTAAGACTACGAGAATAACGCTAAATCTTCACAACAAACAACTGTTAAGGTAAAATTTTACAAATTCTTGTTGTGAAGATTCAACATGTTTTATGCTTTGACAACATCTTATTGCCAAAATTCAATGTTACTTTGTAGTCTCACAAAATCAAAAAACAGGTCTTATACAATGGCGGATTTAATATATTTCCCCCCTAGACGAGGCATCTTTTAAGTTGGACGAAATGCTTGTAAACTTGACCAATTAAATCTATTGTTTCACGGATTCATAAAAGTTTTTTGATTGATCTCAAAAGATTTTTAAATTTCTTTTTTCGTCAATTTCATTAAGACTTTTTAGATTTTTTAGTTGATTTCAAAGTACCTTTTGGTTTTTGTTTAGTTGGTTTAGAAATTAGAACAGTTTCTCTAAAATAAAGAATATAAGGTTTTTGTTCTCTAAAGCGACATTTTAGCTGTTTTTCTCGGTTGGTTTAGACTTTAGAGCATCTTCTAACAAATTTTTGTTCTCAAGGTTTAACATTTTGTGTACTTTGACAATGTCATAAGCTATGTGTACCCGAACCCTCCCAACCCCACTGCCACATCAATTTTCTTCAACCCCACAATAAGTCCTCTAGAACACCTCTTTGATTAGTACCCGAACCCTCCCAACCCTCACTTTTTAATACACACCACACACACACACACACAATCTGAGCGGCTTTGAGCGATGTGTGGAAGTTGTTCAACCTGAACCCGCCCAACCCGCTGGAGAGTGTAGCGGCACCTGCTGAGCCCGTCAGCTTCAATCTGCCCAACCCCATTGCCCCGATATGCGTAGCCTTATTGCCAAAATTCAATGTTATTTTGTGGTCTCACGATATTAAAAAAATATGGTCTCATTTGGAGACACCTTTTAAGGTAGATTAAATGCAATTAAACTTGTCCAATCTATTTTTACCATTTTAATGTGGGGTGCATCCCCCCATATGTTGCTACTCTACCATCAGCTCGAGACTTTAAGCTCGAGCTCGACTCGATAGCTCGACGAACTTTCATATTTCAAGCTTGAGTTCGGCTCGTAAAAGATACACCATAGCTCAAGCTTGGCTCGAAAAGCTCAAAATTACATTAAAAATAGGTTATTTAGGTTATAGCTCAAACTCAACTCAAAAGCTCGAAAGATACATATTTAGGTTATTTTGATATATACCCCATATATACATAATAATATAAAAAATACATATATGTTATACAAGGCTCGAAAAGCTCGATAAGAACTCGAGTTGAACTCTTAAAAGCTCGAGCTCGGCTCGTTATATATTCGAGCTCGAGCTCAAGTTCGAACTCGATAAAGTTGGCTCGAGCTCGAGTTACTCGATAAAAGCTCGGCTCGAGCTCGAGTTACTCGATAAAAGCTCGACTCGTTTACACCCCTAATAAAACAGATTCTAATATGATAAACACTCAACTACACCCTCCAAAAATGTAATTTTCCCATTAGGATACAATGTGCCAATGTATTTATCATTATGGGTCCATCCATGCTGGTTTTGTTGCTCCAGGATCACCAAAATCCTTTCATGCCAATGAAATTCAATAAATTTAACATATATAACCATTCATCTCTCGAATCGAATAAGATATTTAACATAAATATTCATTTTTTAACACTCGAATAAGAGATTTTAACATAAATAATCATTTTTTAACACTCGAATAAAAGATTTTAACATAAATAATCATTTTTCACCAAGCAAGAGTCTCAGAAAATCATTATTTCAGTTCAAAACAATTCGACACAACAATATAATTTCCAAATTCCAATCATTCAAAACATCAAACTAAAAAGCTTTCAAAATAAAAAAATTTAATGCACCTTTTTTTGTTCAATTAAAGTAAAACCAAATCGGTATCTTGTTTTTAAAAAGAAAAAGACATACAAAAACCATAACATTTGGTGTAACGGAGGCTCAGATCTGTTGTAAAATGGAACAATGTTTAGTCTAAATCTGTCATGGCTGCAATCCAGTTGCAGGGTAACAAAACCACACCAAGTGCCATCTGGATCGCCCAGCCAAGGTACAAGATCAGATCTCTCCATATTCCCGATTTTGCTCAAACCATCATTTTTGATTTCGATCATCACCGCCTCGTTCTTTAAAACAACTAACTACCACCACCACCGCCACCATCACCACCAAAAATTGGGGAAAATGCCTAAATCATTCATATATATATAATGCAGTACAAGAAGATCAAGAGAAGCATATGGTTGTGTGTGTATGTATGTATGTATATATACATATAGAGAGAGAGAAAGAGAAAGAGAAAAAGAGAAAGTGTAGCTGATTATGGCGTCGAAATCATGGGCTCATATTTGATCATCATCAGATGATGATGATGATGATCAAATGGCAAAGGGGGAAGTTAATAAGTGTGATGATAAACCTCATCTCACCCTCGCCGGAGCCTCATTCGGTTTGAGCATGGTCGCCTCCTCTGCTAATCCAATTTTCTCAATTAGGTTTTTCCCATTCTACGCTTCATTTGCGAATGTTAGGATTATTATATAGGGCTTTAACCCTGGGCCCAACTAGGGGTTTTTATTAGGTTGTAAATTATTTTTAATTATTTATGTGTTAATTTAAAAGGAAGAAGGGTCTAGAAGACGAAAGGATTTCCTAACTTTGGATAATAATTCTTCAAACAATTTTTTAGAATACTGATCCCCATGGTTTGGTAGTTTTTATGGATTTCGGTCTTAAGCTTTATTAGTTATGGATTTGGTGACTATGGTTTGTGATTTTTGTTAGATTTTGTCCTTACGGTATGCATTTTCTGTTGGATTTGGTTCCCATTATATGCACAAATTTATTGAATGGTTGTTAGGCCGAAAGACTAAATCCAAAAAAATGCATACCAAAAGGACTAAATTCGTAATTAATAAAGCATAGGGATGAAATTCACAAAATCCACCAAACTACAAGAACTAAATTCGAAATCTACTTTTTTTAGAATAATAAAATATTTAAATATTATAGAATTGATTAACTTCATTTGACCTATAAAATCAATTGATGTGGTAAAATAATTGAAAGGGTCTAAAAAACAAATAGGTTATACAAATAAACCATTCTACTTTTCAAACCATTTGATATCTTATGCACTTTATAAAAATTATTGTCCTATGTTAAGAAACTCTTCTAAAAGCAAAAGAAATATCTATCCTCATTTAAGCCTTTTAACTATAACGGTAAGCATGGTTCTACATAACTTGTTATAACGTGTTATAGTGTCAAAGTTAGGCTAGGGCGACCCATATAGTGGTCAACAAGGGCGGAGGCCCAAGGCAACATAGCCCAATAGGGTATCACCGGCCCAACTATAAAATAGCCTTACTAGATTCAGTTTCAAAATTTTTTTTGAAAAAAAAAGACCGACTCCTCATTTTTCTCGACCCTTGCTTGGTCACTCCTTGATCCTACTTATTGGATAAGACTCTTGGTTCATGTCATCGCACTTACAGGGTAATATTTTAGTCCTTCTCATGTTTATTTATGAAGGTAAATTCACCCGATAAACACTTACTAGGTAAGCCTTAAGTAGACAACTCCTTAGACTTTGGTGTCTTGGTGGTTACTGATTGGTTAATTGTTTGTATGCTTTTGCTTCTTGTATGTTTAAATATGTTTCCTAGATCATAATCATCGACGTGGGGATGAGTCGTTGACCTTGACTAGGTTGCAAACCTTTTTATAAAATTGCGTTATTAGTTCTTTAAGTTGGGGCATTTTTTTGATCATCCGTCCAGGGAATCCAAAACCATTAGACCGCCCTTGAGGCCTGGGCTCTCTGACATGTTAACCCTATGGCTTCAATGTAAGGGTTGGCTTGCACTGTAACGCTTTTATGGCACGTTACGGTGCGTTATGACACATTAGACCACGTTATACCCACCTCGACTAGGACATAGGTTTCCTTGCAAAATTGAGGATGGAGGTGGATAACATGATCTCCAACCTTGCTCGTGCTCATATATTTATTAAATATACATTAATCATCAAGTATATCATTTATAAAGAACTTGATTTAGCAATTTACATTTAGAAAAAGTATTTTGATTTGGCCAAATTACCGAATAGTGAATACTATGAAAGTATGAATCATATGATTTTGTTTACAAGTCTTGGTAAGACTTTGGTATTTTTGATCCAATGGTGTTTAGGTGAACTGCCTATGGCTATGTTTGGAAAAAATAAGCTAGTTTTTTGAAACGTTAATTTGAGTAGTTTTTTGATAGCTTTTTGTAGCTTTTTCAAATTATACCCTTGTTAATATTAATTATTAAATTTAAAAATACTATTTTTAATCATTTTACATACTCATAAGCTAGTTTTTGCCAAACATAATTTGTTCACAAGCTAGTTTTTGCCAAACATAATTTGTTCATAAGCTAGCTTATCACCTACTAACTGGCTTATTAATCAACATCTAACTTATCAGCTACTATCAGCTAGCTTACCAAACATAACCTATAGCTTCATGGAAAAACAATAATTAGTTTTTTGAAAAGGTAAAAGAAAATTTTAACTCATTCGCAATACTGATAAGCTCATAAATGTTTTTCATCGTGAACCCTCCCAAACACCTTATTATTTTACGTTTAGGAAAAGTATTTTGATTTTGCAAAATCACTAAATACCACTTTGCAAGTTTGCATCATATGATTTTGTTTATTGGTAATGTTTGAATTTATCTGTATGGTCTTGATTATTGGTAATGTCTGAATCTTGGTAAACCACCGTTGAGACACCTGACCTATTTTGTTTAGAAATTTGATTTTGAAAACAAAATAATCCTCAAATTTCCGTTGGAGCCCCTCACCAGAAAATTTTGGTAAAGGTAGATAACAGAATAAAATATAAATTATTATGCAAAACAAACTGCTTATCGGCTTACTTAGGTAAAATATTAAATCATTAAAACATGTTCAAACTATATAATTACCTATTTAATGAAGTGAATAACAAATCCAAAAAAAATGAGTACAAATCTTCCACCAAAACGTTTCAGGTTGAAATCAACAAAACAATATAACCAGAAATTTTCATTTCTAGCAAATCAACGCAAGTTTCAAAAGCTCGAAATTTCTTCTACTTATCAAATTCATTTTTGTTGAAATCTTTAAAAGCAATCATTTCAACAAGGCATGAAATGAAAAAAAGAGTTAACTTTTTTGAGGCTCAGATCTGTTTGTAATCGAAAATTGTTTGTCAAAATCCGCCATGGCTGCAATCACAGTTGCATGTGTTTCAAATTCAAACACTTGCCGTCCGGATTGCCTAGCCAAGATACGGACCAGATCTACAAAATCCGATATGCTCAGCTCAGATAAGATTATCGTCGTCACAGCCTCGTGAATGAAAGATAACAACAACATCAGCACCAGAATCAGTCAACATATATAATAATCGTCAATTATTAAGGCTATGTTTTGGCATTAAGCAGTAATTCCTGATATAAGAAAAGGAAAAGGAAAAGGAAAAGAAAGAAAGGGTAAAGTGGTCAGAACGCAGAAAGAGAGAGTTGTTTATTAATTCAGCTGTGAAATCATCGGCTCATTTCCGATCGGCGGGAAATCGGCAACTCTGAAACCATGATTTCTGTCGCCGGAGGGAGCCTCATTCATTCCCTGAGCAAAAAACACACAACCGTGTCTGTAGCAACCTTCCATGGGGGTTTGGATTTGTCTGAATATGGACAGACACACTCTTCCCTAAGTTTACTGGGCTTGCAACTGGGCTAACGGCCCAAAATAAAAAGTAGAATAATCTGATCAAACAACACTTGTACTTGTTTATCAAACATTTGACAAGAAATCCCACTAATCCGCTGCGACCCGGCCCAACCTATGGTTGAATCCGACCGCCGACCGGCAGGGAAATGGATCCCATAGACTAGATCCTCCCATACCGGCCCCGGCCCAAAGAACCAAATTCAAAGTCTGGATATCTCAGAAATGTCACACGTGGGATTCGAACCCTGGTAGTGTGGCTTTCACCCCAGGTGAGTAAATTGACTACTTTTGTCGTTCATATTGTGATAATGTTGATTCAGATAAAAATGAACTACACCAATGAATTGGATTGTTCTATATAAACATCAAATTAAAACCTTCATAAACCATCCAATCTAGCCCTAATTAAAACATGCCATTTTAGTGAACAAAAAGCCATAAGACCAATTAAATCCAATCGATTATGTAGATCTTTGTGAGCTAGTTCAGAAATTTTGATCCATACATTCAATGAAAATTTGATTTACGTTCATTTGAAACAAACAGAACCGTTGCATAGCTCTAAAACTTAATTAGCAACAATGAAGGAATTAAGCTTGTTGGGATACATGGAATGAATATATATGATCTTCGATCTGTTGTTGTTCGATATCAATCTTATCAAAAAAGTTTAGCATTTTCTTTGGTTGATGTGTTTAAAGAAAAGGCTTAGCCCAAGTTATCATCACCTCCTAAACCCGACAGGCTACCATTCGTCCGCGCCTCTTTCTATAGGTTCTATTTGATTACTTCTTTTGCATCCAAAGAAAATGCTAAACTTTTTTTTAAAGTTGTATGCAACACAAAAACACTTATACTAATTTGTACAACGTTTAAGTGTAGAATATCTATTTCGATGGCTTTACATAGCAGGCGTTTATGACTTTTCTTAAGTTTTGAAACTAGTTTCCTTAACCTGATCTCGTCTTCCAGTGAAAAATGGTTTTCAGAATCTAACAAAACTTTTCCTAATCATGCAAAAGAGCCAAAGACGAGGGTATAGTTTGTGTTCCAAGTCATCTTTTGAGTTATTTCGGTCTCTCTTCAGTTTTCTGATTGTTGGCCTGTGATGATTATCGGTTTAGTGCTAACGATGAGGGGTATACTTCATGCGTCTCTTCATAATCATGCTCCAGTCCCCATCATAATCTCTTGGTTTAGTGCTAAAGTTATATTTCACATAACTCATTAACCCTCAATTTACAAAGGATATTGGCTTTTGAGCCATTTTCTGCTACTATATGATCCTGCATATCTTTCCTTACTGACTTTTAGACATAATCTTATTTAAAAAATGTAACCTTGTCTTCTTGGTACTTAGGTGTATGTATATGTAGACACGTACCTGTGCATAAATTGGTGACATTTCTAATGGTTAAGCAAACTTTTGGTATGTTCAACAATGTTAGAGAAACACGATGAAGTCCTGTTATTCTTATTCACAAGCTAGCATCCGATTGTGGTGATGATACCGGTAACGAGTTTTTAGTCTACAAGTGGAAAAAAACAAATATATACCACCAATAACAAGTTTTCAACAAGTTATTGTCTTTTAACTTATTAAGTTATTTCGATTTGGTACCATCATAAGTTACTCCCTTCTAACTTATCGTTTATTTGCCAAACATAAAAACAATGTATCAGCTTTTTACATTTTGTTACCATCGTACTTAAGCTAATTTAAACACCTTTTGTTAAACTTTAGTTTGAAACAACATATGTTTGATAAGAAACTCAATCAAGATGCAAGCAACATACACACAAAAAAGCAGCATTCGAATTCAATGGCAAACCACATTGCTGCATCTCCATTCTAAGTCGTCTCATCATGAAACAATTAAGTTTGTAGTCACCAAAATCGAGGAATGAACCTAATCGCAAATCTAATTTGTTAACAAAAACCTAAACGCTTATCAAAAGATGTTAGATAATTCAGTTGAAAAAAAAAGAATTAGGAAGAGGATCAAACCACGATGGCTGTAAACACACGGCTGGCTGGCTGCACCAACGATAGAAACCGAAAAGGACGAAACATCCGATCAATTTCTACACTGGAAAACTGCCTCGCCAAGATACTGTAGATTTAATCATTTCCGATTTTCTCAGACAATTAGAAACTCATCATCAGAGCCTCTAATGAATTGAAAAATATAAAGAGTGAATTATTGATTAGGTCACCCGAAAGCTTTGTTTGGAGTTACGGCAGCAATCGAGTTGCTTTGCCGTTTTCCAGAAAACAAAAAACATCCGAAAAAACGCAGGCAAGAATGTACACAAGTGTAGGGATCGGGTGGCTGAATTTGGAGAAAGTCACCGGCAGCAGAGGGGGGATACGCTGCCTCATTTCTTCTTCGTCTTAGTTTTCATATGAAACAATTTAAATAACAACTTAAAATTTCAGTAAAAACTCATCTACTAAAAGAATTTGAAGAAAAATTCAAAACTTAGATCATCAAACAGATAAGGCAGAAACTTTGAAACAATTGTGTTTTAAATAAGAAATGAGGCTCAGATCTGTTAAAAACAATCGGTACAAACAGGAAAAAACCGCCATGGCTGCAAATTTCAATTTGCCCCGCCAAGATACGATTGATCTCAAGATTTGACCGAAACACTCAGACGATTATTAGAAATTTCATCATCACAGCCTCTTAATAATAATAATTTCAGAAGTAGAAGAAGAAAAAGAAGACAGTAAAAACTATAATATTTGGTCCTTGTGGAATAATGGATTGTTCTTGTTGTTGAATGGTGATGGTGGTGGTTGTTGGAAGGCGCTTTGGATCTGGTCCAAAAAAAGACCAAGATCTCATAGAAATAAAAGCAAGCCTGTGGAAATGGAAAATGGCAGATTAAAAGGGTTGTTGAAAATGGGGGCAAAATTGGAAATCATCGGCGACGGAGGGGGGCAACCACCCTTGAGAAACATCCCATCCCTCCGATGCCTCATTTCTTGTTCGTCTGAGTTTTTTCTGCTTTTTGCCCCAAACCCTAATTCCAAGATGATGGTCTCCATTTACAAGATGCTCTCCATTTACTATCCATCCGGTGGGCTTTTTTGGTATTTAGCAATATTTAAAAAAAATAATAATAATAAAACAAAACGCCAATAAAGAAAAATCAAAGATTATCTCAAAATTAAACATAGAGAACGTAAAAAGCCAATTCTAAATTCTAATGATGTTTAGGTTTTTCTTTGGGTCGATTAAATACGTGCAAAGTTGTACTTTAACACAAAGAAAGAAAATTAAGTTGTTTCGGTTTGATACAATACAAATTTTCAAATGGTGAGCTTGACTTTTTCAACAACTCCCAAGTCTTTTTCCATTAATTTAATGGAGCTCAATACGTAGCTATAAATTATCTGGCTAACTTGTATAGTTGCTACTTAATATGTATTAGAATCTTACCCAATGATGTAAGTGAATGTAAATCTTATCGCTAAGTGCCTACCGGGTAAGTTATTGGATACAATATCGTTCTCATGGACTAGAATCATACACAATAATGTACGCGAGAACGTCAGATTTTGTCGCTAAATGCTTTTCGGATAAATGGCCCTTTAGACAATCTTTACACAAAATTGATCATTAGGTTTTCTATGTATTTGTTTTTTATTTATCTTGTTGTAACAACAATACAAGACCACTCTTAAATCAAATTTTGGCTTCGCCCTTGATTTTAGTTACATATTTGAGTGGGTGTTTTGTATAGCTTCCTCATGAAAATGGCATATTTTGGGAAATATGTGACTTTATATTAGATACATTTCAATTGAGAAACTGCGACTTAAATGGCATTCTTTTGGTTTACCATTTTGTATAATAGGGATGATAAACACTTGAGCTTATTAGGATTTAAGCCTAGTCTTTCTTCTTGTTGACACGTGCATCAAGTCCTGGTGGAAGCGATGCTAGCGATACATGAGATTACTCGAGTAAGGGTAGAGGCACGAAAAGGACCTAGCTTGTGACATGTCTTTTGTACCTTATAGATAGCAAGTCATATGTCGATTTTTAGTATAAGCTGTTCTTAACCTAGATCTTGTGTGTTTTGAAAGAAGTTGGTTGTGTAATCTTTATACATGAAGTAGAATTATGTAATGTTTTCTCTTATAGAGAAAATTGTTCTACTTCTTCTATTGGTTATCAAAAGTGTTAAATTTGAGTATTTCTTTTTACATGTTTGTATTACCTTCTTCCTTCTTGTACTAATTTGTTTATTCGTGCACTTCACTCATACGTGTTTTCTTTCCTTTTTCCCACGACATGTAATCAATGGTTGCTAGCACTTTGTGTTTGAAAGTCGACAAGGATCTCAATTTCACAAGTTCCTTAGATATTTATTGTGTTATTATAGTTGGTACTAATATTCTTTCAATTGCTATTAGCTAGCTTTTACCAAAATTTATGTTTTGTTGATTTCTGGGAGATATTTATTGGAATATTCTATTTGTTTGATGGAGACCACCATTTGGAGTTTTTATATATCGGTTTCTTTATAATTTAAAGTAACATCCTTTCCTTTGAAATAGAGGTGTTGCAACAATACTCAAAATCATGGAATTTGGCTAAATCAATTACGCCAAAAAAGTACTTTAATATTTTTGGCACGATGTAATTCATTTTCCGAACCAACACAATTGATTTTTCACCAGGGCAAACAACGTTGGCTTTCCACATGATTATCATGATATATACAAACCTTTGATCCATCTTAATGTTACATTCTACTTAAAAATATTTTGGTTCCACAACCGATATCGGATGCAAATCATCCTCATTTACTTCTTCACCATAAACAATATTATGATAACGTCTAAAAAACCTGTCGATTTGATAAAATCCTCCACCATTATCTAATTTTCAAATCCAAATAGCTTGCAACTCTTCTCAAATACCACCAACAATTTTCTTTCATTAACGAGTTCGAAGGTGAGTCTCCTCAAAATTTGTTCGATCATGATGTGGTCATCGCTTTTATAAAGGGAGGTGATATTTCCACATAATAAATTGATTCATCCAAGGAAGATGAATGGTTCACTAACTTGTACATTAGCTTTAAGGGTGTTGTACATATGTGGAAGAATCAATTTATTAAGTGGAAGTATCAATTCCCATTTTATAAATCATAACCAGATCGTGTTTGAATGGCCAATTAATTTTGGTAATTTATTGATTGATAACCACTTCTCACACTATCCTTGGCTTTCCACCCTAATTGCCTTTTACCCTGCTACAATATCGTGAAATCGGTAACAAAACACGAAACCTTTACAGAACACAATTGGTAGTCCATGCATTTTTGTGTTGGACAAACTTATTAAAAAGAGTTAAAATTCTGCAAATAAAGGGATTTGGGCTAAGAAATCAAGAAACTTGGTTTTAAGAAATAGAATTTGCCAACAGGTTTGTAGCCCAACGGTATTTGAAGTGTTTACAAAATGTCCCCCTCCCTTGTGGTCGTGGATGGTGTAATCCGTCAACAAAAAAAATAGAGTTTGGGCGAAAACACGCCTGAGACACATCTCTGATTATTGTTCGCTGATAGAAAAAAAAAACACACAAAAGATTGAAGAACTTTGAACCAATTTTGTTTTGTTTAAGAAAAGTGAGGCTCAGATCTGTATAAATCAACCGGAACAAACAAGGATAAACCGCCATGGCTGCAAAAAATCGGTAAGCATCAACCGACAAGGACGATAAATCCAATCAATTTCCGCCACCGAAAAATGCCCCGCCAAGATGCGGTAAATCTCAAAGTTTGCCCGTTTCACTCAGACGATTACAACAAATTGATCATCATCACCGCCTCTGATAACTCCAAAAAGAACAAATAGTAAATTACGAATTTCGTCCCTATGGAATAATAGCATATTGATATTGTTATGAAGGGCACGTATGTATGTGTGTGTGTGTGTATATATATATATAGATAGATTATACGTAGATCAATCAAAGGGCTGTTGAAAATTGGGGCAAAAAACGAAAATCATTGGCGACGGAGGGGGGTAACAACCCTTCGGAAACATCCCATCCCTCCCCTGCCTCATTTCTTCATCGTCTGAGTTTTTTTTTGTGTTTTACCCCAAACCCTAATTTGAAGATGGTGCCCTTTATTTATAGTGGATTTTACCCGAATGGAATTTCCCCTTTTGACCTTCACCTAGGCCCTTTGTCACGTGAGATCAAGGTAAAGGAGCTAAGGTTGTTTTGGTCTTTTGATATTTGATTTTTTTTCATTATCTTGTATATATGTTTATTTTTCCATATGACCCCAAAAAGGAAAAGAATATAACAGTGAAAATAATATAAGGGGAAATTTTGTATTAAATTAAAATAAAATTAGAATTAACTTCTTTTATATTCTAAATTGCATGAAATTTTGATATTTGACTTCACTATCTTTAAATCCATATGAGCTTAGCAATTTATTCAATAAATACTTATCAAGTAAAAGTAATTACTCACTTCTCGAATAAGATTTTTGTTTCATGTTTTAGATGTTGCTGGTACATTCTATGCAATAATAATCAAAATTGGCAAAGGGTCATTTTGATGTTTCTAATATACATCATGTACAATAATACTTTTGCCATTCAAACTATTCACTCTATGCAACCAAACAAAGATTAAACAAGCAGATTAAACCACATAAAGTGGCCCTTTCAATGTCTGCATCTTTAAACAACATATACCATTCTGAGTAGTATTATGATAATCTACTCTGAAGTTACATACATAAACTAACTCATATGAGTCATATCTATTTGCACACCAACAACTAATTGCTCAAATCCAATTACCCAAACAACTCTGGCTAAATCTTTTATAAGAGTAGAACATAGAAAGATAATTGGACCCACGAACAGTAAGCTCTCTTACTGTTCTTTCAGACGGACTCAAATTTTTTAAGGAATCAGAACAAAAGAATTGTGCTGCACACAGCACCATGGCTGAATCAACCCCAGAAACATGGAGACAAATTAACCACCGTATAGATTCCCCTCCAAGATGCGGTTAACCTCAACTTGATGGTGGAAAATTTCTTCCACCCCAGGTTCAATTGTGCCACTGTTTGTCGCCACGGAAGTTCATCCGAGGGATTTGTCGGTTGGAAATAAGCTAGCTTGGAAGCCCATGATTACCCAAAAATCTCAACCTTTGCCCCATTTACTCGGAGAAATCAAAATTCATCATCAAACGCCTCTATGATATGTTGGTTGACTATCGATAACTGAAGCATCAACAATTTCCAGAATTAGTATCGAAATGCTATAGAAAATGACTTACTCAGTAAGCCTATAAGAAAAGCTTTCTGTAGAATGCCAAGTGTTTTCAAGCTCACATATCCCAACTAAAAAACATGCTACTTCCATCTACAAAAAAAACTCTCCCACGCAAACCTAGATCAATCCACAGTTTTATTCATACAAAACTTAATGAAAAACCAACCAAACTGCTCCTTAGTTTCATGTCATAAAAGGCATAGGGATGTAATCCATAATTTTGCAACATACCACAGGAATCAAAAGTGTAGTTTGCTTTCTAATCAATAATGTTGTGCCCCTCCCAAAAGCTGGAAGTTGTTGGGAACAATCAGCAGTAAAAGAACAACGGATATTCAAAGTATATACCTTCAATAAAGAAGTAAAATAGCTGAAATTCAAGAATTTTGAGAAAACAAATTTAAACAAACACAATTCAAAATGAAAATCCTGAAAATTCGAGAATTTTGAGAAAACCAATTTAAACCAAGTGAGTGGGTTCTTTTTCCTTACAGCGGTGTGCGTGGAGAAGACGTAGAAAGGGAGGCTCAGATCTGTTTACAAGAGGATTGATCCGCCATGGCTGCAATAGCAGAGGTTGTAAAGCGAATACCAAAAAAACACTTTGAATTCACCTTCCTCCGATTTCTGCCCTGCCAAGCTACAGATTATCTCAAACTTTGATCAATCTATATATCATCATTGCCTCTTAGATTGACGTTCCAACAGAAGATGGTGATGATGATGAAGATGAACTTCTCACCTCAACTCAGCATTTTTTTCTACACGATCCTTCGCCTATAATACAGAATTATTCAAACCGAATATCATGCATTATTCAAAGTGAATACAATATTCAAACTGTACTAAAGATGCCACTTGACAAACTCTCTGGTGTCCCTCACATACGCAATCAAATTTGAGTTTTCATTTCAACTTACGTCTACACACACACACACACAATGTGTATGGATGAGGGTTGTTGATTTGAAGAGGAAATCACCGACCCGTAGAAGGGCAACCACCCTCAGAAACTTTTTTCTCTCACTGGCCTCATTCTCAGATCCAACATCCAACAACTCTGTTTTTAAGGGGTGTTTGGGATTGTTTATCTATAAATGATCGAAGTGAAGAGGATAAACCGCCATGGCTGCAGCCTGCAAATATAACGGTTGCATCAATGGTGAAAACTGAAGAATCAGCTGGATTTCACCACGTAACAACCGGAGACTTGCCACGCCAAGCTACGGAGAATCTCATACTTCACTTATTAACTCAGTCTACAAGAATTTCAGCATCCCCGCCTCTAAGGCCATCTGCTACAGAAATACCAAAGGGATTGCTTAGGAGTTAGGATCATTGCGGTCGCAAAATAAAAATAAAAAAACAGAAAACGCTATCACTGCTGATCTTGTCAAAAACGAAGAAGCAAAGGCGATGATACTGATTGATGTTCTTTTTCCATTCTATTGAAAGAGTAAACTACAATTTTGGCCCCTGCGGTATGTATCCTTATTCTACATCCTGCTATATTCGCAGGTGTACAACTAGTGATATATATATATATATAATATACACACACACAGAGATACATACAGACAGAAAAGGGCTGTTGGAGGGAAATCGATAATTAGGGTGTCGAATGGTCAAAAAAAGCCAAAGATACACCTCTTGGTGGCTTGAAACATTGCCTAACTATTAAGAGATAAACAACAGCCCCTTAAGCCCTATATGTTGGTTAAGAAGCTTAATGGAGTAATGGACTTATTAGTTATTAGATTAATGATATTCAACTGATTGTTAGTAGCTTAATGCTTAAGCCCTGTTTGTTGGTTAACGAGCTTAATGGACTTATTAGTTCAATGATATTCAACTGATTAATAGTTGCTTAATGCTTAAGCCATGTTTGTTGGTTAATGAGCTTAATCAACTTATTACATCAATGATATTCAATAGTGGCTTAATGCTATAGAAAATGACTTATTCAATAACCTTCTAGAAAAAGCTTTGCAAAATGCCAAGTTTTTTCAAACCTACATATCCCAATTAAAAAACATGCTCTTCCATCTACAAAAAAAAACTCTCCTACACAAAAACCTGGATCAATCCACAGTCAGTTTTATCTGTACAAAACTTAATGAAAAACTAACCAGCCAGCCCCTTAGCATCGATGTCATAAAAGGCATAAGGATGTAATCCCATAATTCTGTGACATACCACAGGAATTAGAAGTGTTAGTTAATAATGTTGTATCGCTCGCGAAACCTGGAAGTTGTTGCAGACGATCAACAACAGTAAAAGAAGTGCAATAAAGAATTAAAATAGCTGAAATTCAAGTAAGAAGAAATATGCCATAACTGAATTTGGTCCAGGAGTTACTTTTAGTTTTTCGTTCAAACTGCAATCGAGCCTAATCTCTTACGAGCAACTATATTGGTAAAGTGACAGGAAAAAAAGAAGTAAATGAAGAACAATGAGTAGAACTTTAACTCATCATTTCTAAGAAAATATTCAAAAATCAGTCAATTTCATCAAATCAAGTTTAGTCAGCTCTATGATAACAATCAGAAATGCAAAAATTGAACGATTCAAAAGGAAAATCCTTAAATTCGAGAATTTTGAGAAAACAAATTTAAACCAAATGAACGGAGAATGATGTAAGCTATATTTGGCAAAGTAGCTGATAAGCTAGCCGATGACTGATAAGGTGGCTGATGAATATGATGCATTTGGCAAACACTAGTTGATAAGGTAGCTTATGACTGTAAAATAACAAATAAGACATGTTCGAAAATTGGTAGCGTATAAGCTAGCTTATGGTCCATCCAAACATGTACTAGCTTATAAGCTAAATTATAAGCTCGCTTATTTTTACCAAACAATACCCGTAGAAAGGTAGGCTCAGATCTGTTTACAAAAGGATTGATCTGCCATGGCTGCAATACCAGAGGTTGCAAAGTGAATACCAAAAAAACACACTTTCACTTCACCTTCCTCCGATTTCTGCCCCGCCAAGCTACAGATCATCTCAAGCTTTGATCAATGTATATATCATCATCGCCTCTTACTATGTCAGTTCCAACAGAAGATGATGATGACGACGAAGATGAAATTCTCACCTTAACTCGCCACACACACACACACACACACACATATATATATATATATATATATATATATTCATGACTATTCAAACCGAATATGCCACATGGAGAGCTCTCGGCTGCCCCCATCTTCACAACCAAAATTGAGTTCACATTTGAACCTTCCTCTCTCTCTCTATATACACACATATATATGCATGGTATTTTTAAATGGCTAAAATAATTATTTTCTCTACACAATATTAGTGTATATACGAGGGTTGTTGATTCAAAGAGGAAATCACCGGCCGGGAGAAGGGGCAACCACCCTCATAAACCTTTCTTCCTCTCGCCGGCCTCATTCTCAGATTCAGCCTCCAGCAACTCTGTTTTAAGAGAGTGCTTGGGATTGTGTATAACAAAATAAAATCAAGTCTTCCAGTGTTGTGGCGGATTGGTTATCACTCGGAGGTTCATAGCTCCCTAACCACACCGCTGTCTTTTGTATGTGTTGTGTGTGGGAGGGTTGGGTTGGGTTCCAGATGGTTAATGGGAGGGTTGGAGAAAAGCTGACGTGGCAGCTAATGTTTCATGGGTAGGGTTGGGTAACTTAACAAAACCCCCAAATTTTGATCATAACATGCATGAGGCATAGATATGTAAACAATCAAAACACATATAACATTTAAATGAGATTGATTTATAAAGGATTTTCTTTAAATGAGGCTCAGATCTATAAACGATCGAAGCGAAAAGGATAAGCCGCCATGGCTGCAAATATCACGGTTGCGTAATTGCCACGCCAAGCTACGGATAATCTCATAATTCGCCGATTAACTCAGACAACAAGAATTTCATCATCACTGCCTCTAATAGGATCATCTCATCTGCTACACAAATACCAAAGCGATTGCTGATGAAAAATAAAAATAAAATAAAATAAATTGAAAACGCTGGCATTGTGAAAAAAAGAAGAAGCAGAGACGATGATACTGATTGTTGTTCTTTTTTTCCATTCTATTAAAAGAGTAAATTACAATTTTGGTCCTTGTGGTAGTATGTTTCTACATCCTCCTGTGTATAGATATAGATATAGATACATACATATATACACACAGAGAAGGGTTGTTGGAGGCAAAGCGAAAGTCATCGCGACGGAGAGCGTCAACCACCCATCGGAAACCTGCCCTCCGCCGCCTCGTTTCTTTCGTTGTCTGAGTTTTTTCGTTTTGCCCCAAACCCTATTTCTTCAGCCAAGGTATGTGTTTTTGTGGACTCTATTTTATTGAATTTCCTGTTTTGACCTTCTACTTGCATGGCTCCTTTCATTCAATGAAAGGGTGAATTGGTCATTTGGTAATAATGTTAACACCTTTCTTTGGAAGTTACATTGCGTTTGGTAGACGGAACAGAACGGAACAAATAGGAATAAGGTCTTGTGTCCCGTGTTTGGTGTGACTTAAGGTGAAACATAATAGAACTAAGGGGCCATTTGTTTACTCTTTAATAGTTCCGTTAAGATGCAGTCTGTGAATCATTAAGAGGTGATTTCCGTTTGGAAAAAAAGGGATTGCCTCTTAATGGTTCCAAAACCTCATAATGATTTTGTATCCTGAACGTCACTTAACCAATCAGAGTCTTGATTTCATATACAACAATTATCAAACCATAATATTTTATTTTGTACCATATTATAAAAATTTCTTAATTATTTTGACCACTTAATCATCCAACACTAAATTTGGATGCCTTGTTATGATTTTGAATCATAATTTTATGTTGTGTACATGAATTAGGATTCATTTAATTGATGTTCTTGGTACCTTTTTTATTTGGTTATCTTAACCTTGTGCAATGGTATGTGAACATAATAGATTAAAAAATAAATAAAAGAGTAAAATGGTTCTTTTTCCATTAAGATTGTTTATTCAGCACATCAAACAGACAACAAGTTTATTAAAAAAATCAGACAACTTTATGCATAAAATCATCTTTATCCATACAGGACTTAATGAAAAACCAACCAAACAGCCCCTTAGTGTAAGACTATGAGACTTCTATACTACTAATCTCATTCGAGGATTTAGGGAACGAAACAGACCAGGAGAAACCAAATTCGAACTCGAGACAATCTTTGCGACAATGCTCGTGACTGTGACAGTGTCACTTACGCATGGTACAGTCGCACCCAACATGGAACTCATGGTACAGGTCAGGCGACATTGCTCGCGATTGTGAGTTGTGATAAAGTGTCACTCTCGCGAGGAACAGTCAAGGAGAGAGGAGACGGTACAATAGGATGTGATCAATAGTGTTTTAAGCACAATCATGAACAGGTTCAAGACCCTTTTAAAATTGATTTTTAATGCAGTGCTTTATTGCTTTATTTCAAATCAATCTTGAATGATTTTTCTATGCATTTTGATGAGTATTGCTTCCTCTTACTCAAGGGATCTTCAAAAACATTTATTATTCGATGGATTTCAAGAAAAATTGACCAAATTCTTTATATATATAGAGAGAGGTTCATACAAGAACAAATGAACCCATTTTGAGCCACACATTGATGTGGGCCCATGTGGGTCCTACATAATAAAAAATCATATATGATTTAGTAATGGGACCCACCTGAATCATATATGATTTTTTTATTATGTGGGACCCACATCACATGTGATCCAGAATTGTTCTTTTGTTCTTGTAAATTGATTTTGTTCTTGTTTGAATCTTTTTCTCTCTCTCTCTCTCTCTCCCTCTCTCTCTCTCTCTATATATATATATAGGGGTGGGTTCAAATGTGAACCACTTTTTGGTTGTGAACGTGAGGACAACCGAGAGCGCGACATGTGGCGGATGACTAGGCGCCACGTCAAATCCACGACGGATGACTAGACACGATTCATGGGATGGCATTAAATTAAAGGGAGGGACCACACTCAAAGTCGTCAAGTGTCGCGCTCTCAATTGTGCTCACGTTCACAACCAAAAGGTCTATATAATATAGGCCTGTAGTATTGCAAACTTGGATAGTGCGAACATGGTATTCTTTAAAGTAAAAGCAGGAAAAAAATGGCTAGAAGACGAGTTAAAATTTTGCCTTGGCTATTTAAGTCAATTTTCCTATGCTTTGATGTATTTAGTCGCAACTTTATACATGTTTTGGCTTTTCCCAACCTTTTTTTTTAAGGCAAAGGGCAGGGACTCTAACGGGTTTAGGCAGTGCCATCACTCGAGCGAGTCTCAATCATATCATTAAAATAAAGGTTGTTACAAGAGTTGTTGATACAAGAATTAAGGAAAGGCGGTAAGCTATCAAAAGTAACCTCCTGAGATAAATTACAAGCGTGTCTTGCCGTTAAATGAGCCGATTCATTGGCTTGTCGATTAATCGCATGAATGGAGAAGTGGGTCTTGGAATTAAGGATGTGTCTAATGTCTTTGATGATGTCTCCAAATTCCGAGTAGTCGTTGTAAGAGCCATTAATAGCGTCTACGACCACCTTAGCGTCAGTTTCAAATATGACATTTCTATCGCGTCGGTTGGAAACCCATAGGAGAGCTTCACGAATGGCTAAGGCCTCACATTCTCTGACCGTGGGATGAAAGCTAATCGGGGAGGCTAAAGCGGAGATAAAGGCACCGGTGGTGTCACGGAGAACAGCAGCCACTCCCGCCTTAGAATCTGAATCAAAGATTGCAGCGTCAACGTTGCATTTTAAAAACCCACAAGGAGGCGGGTGCCAACTCATCGAAAAGGGAGTAACGGTAGTCGTGGGGACCTGCAAAGTGAGGTGTTTGGCGGCCTTCCAGTCTGCGAGAGTTTGGATTGCCCGTCGGACAACCGAAGAAGGATCGCGGGAACCATCGTTCCAAAGCACATCGTTTCGACGGTACCAAGTGCTCCACAAGATCATGAGAAATTTATCACTCAGATGGTCTGGGTTATCGTTGATGAAAGAAAATATAAACTCTTGAAGAGAGTTGGACACTAAAGCTTTCTCATCAACAACGCTCAAAAGACCCACCTCAAGCCAAATAGGTCTGACCGTGGGGCAGTCAATGATGGTGTGCCAAGCATTTTCCACGTTACAGTTACACAGTGGACAGGTAGAAGAGACCCGAATTCCTCTTGATTGAAGAGCACTTCGGGTAGGCAAAATATTCCTGAGAGCACGCCACACAAAGAATTTGACCTTGTAAGGGATATTAGCATTCCAAAGTTTCATCCAGTCCCCGTTTAAAAATAGATGCCCCCTCGGGGCCACTTTATCCATGATGATGCGATAGCTAGATTTGACGGAATAGATTCCGTCAAGGGTCCAATGCCATATGAGCTTGTCCGTGCGGGAGTCAGACGGAGGGGGTAGTTGGAGTATCATGATACGATCCCGTTGTGAAAAGAGATGAGAGAGCAAATCTGAGTTCCAAAGTCGAGTGCGAGGATCCACCAACTAATTAACGGTCATATGTGGTCGATTGGCATCCATTGGCGTCTGAATCATAAAACGACCATCATTTCTTAACCAAGGGTCCTTCCACACTTTAATCGAATGACCATTACCAATCTTCCATCGTAGTCCCGCTTCGAGCACTAATTGAGAATGCCAGATGCTTCTCCAAATAAAACTTGGAGAACTTCCCAATTTAGCCGTCATGAAGTCACCATGTGGGTAGTATTTAGCTTTTAGGATACGACCAAATAGGGAGGACGGGTTAGCAATAAGTCTCCACCCTTGCTTTCCGAGCATTGCGAGATTGAACGCGGTGAAGTCTCGAAATCCGAGGCCACCAAACTTTATAGTATGGAAAGCTTGTCCCATGAGAGCCAGTTGATAGCGCGGCTTCCATCCGATTTTCTTCCCCACCAAAATGAATTAATCATTTTTTCAAGACTTTGAGTGACCGAGCTCGGGAAGAGAAAAACACTCATGTAATGGACCGGAATCGCTTGGGCGATGGCTTTTATGAGGGTGGACTTTCCGGCAGAAGAAATGGGTTTTTTGCTCCATGACTGAAGTTTGGACCAAAGTCTTTCGCGAATGTGTCGAAAGATGTACTTCTTAGAACGGCCCACAAGAGAAGGAAGACCCAAGTAACGACCCGTGTTGATGGGATTGTGGATCCCAAGAATTTGAGAGAAGCCAAACATAAGGTCTGGAGCCAAATTACTGCTCCCCATGATGCCCGATTTGGAATAGTTAATGGTTTGTCCCGACGCTTCTTCGTAAGTTGAGAGCATAAACTTAAGGTGACGGATTTCGTCAATCGAAGCCCTACAGAAAAGGAAAGCGTCATCAGCGAAGAAAAGGTGAGATATAGAAGGAGCTCCCCTCGCCGCTTTACAACCATGGATTCTACCGGCAGATTCTTCGTGATTCAAGTAGGCCGAGAGACCTTCCATACACATGATGAAAAGGTAGGGTGATAAAGGATCACCTTGGCGGATCCCCCTTCTCGGATAAATAGGACCAACCAACTCGTTATTCACTTTCACAAAATATTTGACGGATTCGACGGTCATCATAATCATGTTGACCCACCGGGAGGAAAACCCCAAGGCCGCTAGCATATGTCGCAAAAAACCCCAATTCAAACGGTCATAAGCTTTGCTGATATCGATTTTTAGGGCCACATCTCCCATTTTCTTGCGGGTATTGCGATGCATGGAATGACCAAGTTTTGTAAGCTTAGAAAAGACCAATGAAAATAGTATTCATTTATTTGTCCACATGTATTTAAAAGGCTGCTGTGGTAATGGGTGGGTGAAAAATGATTCGTTTGCTATGGTATTATGCGTAAAAAAAAAGTTTTAAAATGGTATATTAAATAATGATACTATGCGTAAAAAAATATTCAATAATATATTAAATATAAAAAATAGTTCAATGGGATAAAAATGAATACTTTGTTACAAATATGTCATTAATCCTTAAGAAAATCCAATAAGTTGTT